>OX328011.1:41659476-42014518 GCA_946811545.1 Netelia fuscicornis | reverse complement strand
AGATATGCAACCATTCATACTATATGCAATACGATATATATATATATATATATATATATATTCCTCTCTCTCTTTCTCATATATATATATATAGCGAGGGAGAGAGAGAGAGAGATATGCAACCATTCATACTATATGCAATACGATCCATGGCTATACACCGCTATACATGTATCCGTATCCGTATACTATTTGAGAATTGAATCGAATAGTCCGAAACCCAACTCAATCCAGTATCACGGTACCTACTTACGACGTAACAACAGTATCCGTCAATTGTTTCAACGTGTACAGAATCAGGAATTCTATGGCTGTACGACGGAATGAACAATCTCACCGCAAGCTCGACAAATTTCGGCGCATGTTCGCGATACAAATTGACTCGTTGCTTAATTACCGAAATACCACAATGTCGAATGTGACAGAAATTTGATAATTTTTGCAGAAGGCAATTGAAACAGCGAGAACGACAATTAAACAGGACATTTACATTTTCGATCGAGGTCGAGTTGTCGCGATTGAAAATGATTTTGGAACTTGGCTCTTTCTTTTTTCATTCGAGGAAGGAAGTAATTTTACGGAAATGTCGTCGGTCGACTTGGCACGACCTTCTCGAGATTGGCGAGACAAAAAAAAATTAACGTTTCTCCTAATTTAATCCGGTCCGATAACAATATCGACTAGCAAAGAAGCCTGATAACACTTTTTTTTCTATTACTCTCAATCCTCCAGCTATTTCCACTCGGGAATGAGACGTCAACGTACTCGGTATCACATTTTTCCTCGGTAGCTTGACAATTCTCGAAGGCGACAAAAAGAAAAAAAGGAAGAAACAAGGAAGAAACTAGCTTCGCACCACCGACGGATTAAATCCTTCCTTCATCGTCGTCTCTTCAATCTAGCACTTTCTTATCGGTCGCGGTCTTATCCATTTTTACCAGATAATTTCGCGTAAGGATGAGAACAAAAAAGGACGAAAAAAAGAAACATGGAACCAACGGACGAAAAGAAAGAAAGAAAGAAAGAAGCAACGGCCGTAAGGAGAAAGGGGTTTGGGTTGCATAAACCGAATCGACCACTTTGCTCGAGAACTCGGAGTTTTCGCCATACAATCTTTCTCTCTTTTTCTTGGTTTTTTTTTCTCTATCTTTTTTTTTTCTTCCCTTTCCTTCTCATTCTTTATACGTATAGCCTTGTTCGCTCGGGTCTCGAAGTAATTCTTATTCGATTAAGATACAGAGCACGATCTCAATTCGCTGAACGCCCTCGGGCCGTCTCACCTTTCCATGGGATATAACCTCACTCTCTTCTCTCTCTCTCTTCTTTGCACTGTGATATAGTTCAATATATATATATATATATATATATGTACATATAAACCGTGTCGAGAGACGTTATATACCCCACCTATACGCTTGAACTCTACTTTAGTCTACCAAGGAAGGGCTTGGGGTTGGGCTTGCTTTCTCTCTCTCCCTCTCTCTTGGCCCATGCCCCATTCTATGTTATCCGTTGCACACCTCTTCCTTCCTCCCAACAGCTGCACACACAAAACCCTTTCTACTATATATATACACAAGGCACTATCAGCTTAGCGTAGTTTGGATTAAGCTTGTGGGTAGACGGCTCGTTACTTCGTTAACTAGTGGGTTGTGTACCAGGAATGGGGATGAGAGGGACAGAGGGTAGGTAGGGATGATATGGAGGGGATGAAAACCGAAGGGTATATAGCGGTACAAGGTGGCGTCGGGGTTGGTGAAGCACGAGGTAGGGATTGGGGGAGTGGAGATGGGTTCGGGGTTCGAGGGAGAGGAATGGGGTACACAGTAGGTAGGGAGGAGGAAATTGCCTACTGGCATCGAACGAGAACTTTCTCTCAAACTCATCCTCCAACCCTCCCGGAGAGTCGCTCACTTCGCGTTTGGCTTTATTAAACAACGTCAAAGGAACCGGGATTTACAGCTTTTAGCCCTCTCCGCATGCTCCTCCTTCTCCTCATCCTCTTGGCAACGAACGATGGCCGAGAATGGGAGGGAGCACTAAAGATCTCGATCGGAATAAAACAGTGGTTTTTTTATTTGCGTGTGTATGCTTTTTTTTTTTACTTTGAAATCAGAACCCGTTCCTTCCGCCTCTATCGCTCTCTCCCCTTAGGAACGGATAATTTGTTTGCGATATATCCGGCAAGTTGTGTTTTATTTTCCTTTTTTCTTTCAACGCTGATCTTTTTTCGTTCACGATGTGCGGATGACGTAAAGTCGTCACAGGGGGAAATTGGAATCGAGGATGCAAGGGGGCGAGGAAAAATAAGATATTACCACCGGCTTGAAAAACTAATTACATTTTGTAATATGCGCGCGGCCGTGCTGTTGCGATCGTTGGAAGAACGTGTGCTGTATGTCAGAGAGAGGGAGAGAGAGAGAGAGAGAGACAGAGAGAGAGAAAGCGAGAGAGAGAGAGTGAGAGGTATGCCGTGTACTAGATGTTTTTTATATTAAATATGTACAAGGCTATCCCTTTATAATTACAGCATACCTTAGAAATATATATATTTTTTCCGCTCTCCGGCTCTGTTCTCTCTCTTCCTCTCTCTCTTTCTCTTCCTTTTTTTCATGATACTCGAGGTGATCTGAAATTTCATTGGGGTTGACCTACTTTTCTTAGACACGTTTGCATATATTAATGAGAGGGAGATCGGGCGACACGGAGAAAGGAAGGAAGAGAGAAAGAACGAGAAAGAGAGAGAGAGAGAGAGAAAAGAAGTCAAAAGTTTTTGGGGTTATCGTGTCAAAAATATTAAAAGGTAAAGTCTCAATTACGACTTTGCTCGACTTAGTACTCGCGTCGTTGCTTAAATTAGTACGAGGTAAACGTCATTTGCTCAATCTCTTTTTCTCCCTCTCTCTTAACTCTCTCTTAAGAATATTACTCCGTATTTACAAATTTCTAGAAGAAAAAAAAGCAACTTTCGTCATTGAAGATACGACACGATGCCTGTATTTACAAATGTACGATACATTTACAATTTACGTTCTGCGTTATGCACACAGTTGTACGGAAATAGAGACGCATACGCGGATAGAGCGAGAAACTCCGATAGGAAGGTCAACAATTATTTTTTTGTCCCCTCCTCCCTTCTCACGTGTTACAGAGACTCGAGTTTCTGACGGGTCCGGGGGGCCAGTGAATTAAAAGCTTTTTGTTATCTGCCAGCCCAGGAATCTCGTATTCGCCACTACGATATAGTCACCGGCCATACATTATATGATATATATATATACATATATATAGATATAGATATAGACGCGTTCGTACGCGAGAGAGAAGTTTTGCTCACCGCTGTGACGGGGTTTCGGGACACCGCAACCACCACCACCACCGCCGCACCACCACTATCGGACCTCTCTTTCCATATACATATACATATTTACATACATACATTACATAAATATATATATAGATGGTTCGCTTCCGGCGTCGGCAAACAGCCTCGCATATGCCCGATTCAGCCGGATTGCTTTCTCGCTGGACAAAACCACTGTACGAGCCCCCTCCTCTCCTTTATTCTGCTCACCCTCACTGGGTAGTGTGTATACCCGTTCCAGCCTCTTCTCGTATTCCCAAATAACGAATGCAAATTACTGACCATCCTTTTGCATTCTATCGTCTCTGTGTACCGCTGGTCCTCTATGGTTAGCGTTTGTGCGCTTACGGTGGCTTCCATACGTACCTACGTATACGTGTAAGGGCATGCATTGTCATAAGCCAACGGTGTAGTTTCGGGACTTGGAGAAAATACGTACGAATATGGATATGTGTGTGTGTGTGTTTGTGGGTGTCATAAATTCGTAATGATTTTAGTCTCTTTTTTTCTATCGTTTTCTCTATTGCGTTAATTTTTTTCCGATAGAATTGTTCAAAGTAAAAGCGCCATTTGGGGATTTGGGAAATAACGCGCTTTTGATTGACGATATTTTTATTACATTGATAAATCTGAGGCGTATTTAAGGCAATCCGAGTATTAAAGTTAATTATTGTACGAGCGTTGGGATTTTTTTTCATGCGAGTAGTTACATCGAAGGATCATCCGGTTGTTATATAATTTTGAGATAATTTCTCTTAAGGTCAGATGCTTTGAAAATAATCGGTGCGACGGTCTGGAATTCTTTCCTATGTGGCGATCGAGATAGAGAGAGAGAGGGAGAGAGAGAGAGAGAGAGAGAGGAAGGAAGAGAAAGAGTGAAAGAGAAAAAGAGAGAGAGACCGGAGACCGGTCCTTACCGGGTGAAAGGTAGAGACTTCCTGCGGAAGTGCGAGTGACCGCAAGACCCGAGGAGAGGTGCGGTCCTCCTCTACCGAGTACAGTCCGAGCTGCGGTCTCGCAGACGTCTTTTGTCCGTCGAGGAGAATGGAAAGATTCAAAGAGCTGGGAAAAAGAAGAAGATGAACAAGAACAAGAACAAGAAGGAAGGATCGGAAGGCTCGAGGGGTCTGAGCTTTGCGTCCGTAACTGCTGACATCACTGTACACCCTGAAACATTCGCATTATGTTCGTGTCGCGCAATAAGATCTTCTTCCCGTTTTTCCACTCGCTCTCTCCTTCTCTCCATTACTCACTTTTAAAACCGCCAGAACCAAGAAACCTAACACGAAAGAAAACAAAAAAAAAAGAAACAAACAAACGAGTTTAAAAGAAAATTGAAACCTTAGCCCGACGAATGTACGTGTGTACGCAAACATCGTAGGGATAGTCAATTTTTGCTCCACACATTATATTGAAACGTAGAGATTCTTGCTTTTCGTATATCGTTCGGAAAATTGTGAAGTCGTAAGAAAGCCTGCTACGTAGCCGGGGGAGGTGCGTGACACGTCTTTCGCGACGAGAAGAAGCACGAGCTTTTCACCAAGAATAATACATATATGTATATATACACACTTATATATCTGTGTGTACACATATATACAGAAAGCTATTATCGAGAGCACTTGGAATTTCAATATCCGTAGGTCTGTACCGTTGGAACACTCGGTCGAGATGTATGTGTATAGATTTTTTCGAGGACGTGGTGGGTGAGAGGTGAAATAGAAACGAAAGGATACGAGGAAGAATTCACCCATATATACATATATGTATCTCTTTCTCTGTCTCTACGTACAGAGAGGGATATATATATGGATGAATTCTTCCTATGTATACATATGCGTATGTAGTTCCTCATATACATATATATACACTTTCATTTAAATATATATGTAATATAGATACATATATATATGTTAGGAAAGAAACGGGGTTGGGAGAGACTAGTTTCTTTGGCCGATTTTCTTTCACTGAAAATTTCAGGACCTCTCGTCGGGTCAACTGCAACAGCATGCACGTATTACCTATCTACCCTACTGGTGTCTCACCCCTTTTACGTATTATACATATACGTACGAAAGCAGCTTGCATCTGCTTTCTCGGTTGCTTTACCCTCCGTAGTTTCACGTTCGTCTGTATATTCCGTAACGAAAACGCCAGAAGGACGTAGTCCACGTTGCAACGTGCATCGGACATACGCCTTTCTGGCTTTAATTAATAATAGATGTATATAGGTCTTTCATCTCGTTTTGCTGAAGAAGAACGAGTAAAAGAAGAAAGAGAGGAGAGGGTTGGGGTAGCGGGACGAGGAGGAGGAGGAGGAGGGACGGGCGCGCGTTCGAAAGAGACCGAACAACTTTCCAACTCTTCGCTCATGCCGCCTAGTAGCCAGGGCGAGAGAGTAGAGCGCGCGCGTCCCGAAACTTTGCACATTGCAATCCCATTTTCATGCGAAAATCCTTCGAGATGCTCTCGCTCTCTGGCTACGATTCGTTCACGGGGGTGCCTTGGAAAGAAGAGTGGGAACGGGTCGAATCTGCCCCCGCACTCTTTCCCTCACCATCTCCTCGGGCCTGTAAAGTTATACGACGTACGAAGAGCGCATACCGGACTACGTTTACATATATATTATACCTCATCCTCTCTCTCTCTCTCTCTCTCTCTCTGTCTCTGTCTGTCTGTCTGTCTGTCTCTGTCTCTCTCTCTCTTTCTCTCTCACTTTCTCTCTCTCTTTCTATATAATAAAAAGATCTTGCGGCCGTCGGCAGCGCCATCACCGCCGCCGCCGTGTACTAGAGTCGAGAGTGGGGAGAGACGGTAGAGTGGGAGGCGGCTGGGCGTATACAGGGTGTCTTGACATTTGTGCACGTTACGAATGGCAAAACCGTTTTAACTGAACTATATATGTACGAGGAAATAACGTTTAAAGAGTCGCGTACGCTATACAGGAGCAAACGTCCTTCGGGCTTGGTCGAATGACGAGAGAAAATGTCGAATTAAAAATTAATTTCTCTCTCATTACAATTATCCACAGTCTTTCTGTCTCTGCCGGCCTCGACGAGAAATTAAAACGGAACAGAGGTGGAAGAGGTGGATGAGAAGAAAGAAAAATCTTGTATAAACGTAATTTCGCTCAAGTTTCGTGTTTGTACTCGTCTCGTGAAACGCCGCGTGGTTTTCCTGTCACGTTAAACTCGGCTAATCCCGAACGAGGATGGGGAATAATAGAGAAATAAAGAGAGAAAAAAAAGAGCGGGCGTTTTAATTCCTCGAGATGGATATGAGAGCACGGATGTGCGTAGGTGTAATTTTTTATCCCATTACGAAATTACGTTTCGTTTTTTCTTTTTGTTTTTCACAAATATTTTCGATCCCACTGTTCATTTCATATTTTGATTACGTGCAAATCGGTTTATTCGTATATAGGTACGTACGTAATTACAACGATACGTAAATTCAATCGATTGGAAAATTTTAATTACGATCGTGGAATTGTTATTAATCGATCGATCCGGGTGAATCAATATCCAGTTGGAATGTTTTCGACACGAATCGATGATTTGTAATCTCGTTTTTGGTTTCAGGATTTTCAAATTATTTCCATACGAAGCTATTGGTCAAAATTAATTAAACGTTTCGATCGCAAACATACGAAGCAATTTCTTTTTATTTGTGAAAATGGCAAATTTTCGAATACAAACTATCGTTACAATGTCAGACGGGGAATGAAATTTAATATTTCGTATTTGAAGTTAAATTCTCATAGACTTTTTTTCGTACAAGCTCTGAAACGCACTACGATGTATTCGGCCTTTGCTAAGAGAGAACAAATATTCTCCGCCGATAAAACCATTTTTCGTGTAAATACTCGCGGCAATTTTATGCCAAACGATATATTTTGTTTTTCGTATTTCATACGTTCACATAAATACGAGGGAGAAGTACCTATACGTCTAGTGCGGAACAGTTAGAAATGGCAATAACGCATCGTGAGCGAGGGCATTACGCGGGAGTAAACTATACGAGGAGACGAGAATCTACGAAAGGAGTGTATGTGCGAGAGACGGAGAGAGAAAACGAAAAGCTCTGCTACATGGCTGGCAGGCGCATGGAGCTTTTAACGCCTATTCTGGCAACGGGAATCGGGAAGAAGCTTTATTTCGCTGTAAGCACGACGGTGAAACCTTTGAGTTTGTGTCGGAAACGCAAGATGGAGAGAAAAAGAGAGCGAGAGAGAGAGAGAGAGGGAAGACAAGGGCGACCGTGTGAGGGCCGTAAATAAGATTTATCGTAGAAACAGGCCGTGTTGGCTGGTCCCTGGTCGCAATGTGATGACCTTTTGGGGATGGAAGGAGGCAAAGGGTGAGGGAGAGAGAGCAGGGGTCAAAAACGCGAACGAAAGCTCAACATTCCTTCTGGTACAGCAACATTGCACAGACGGCAAGTGGGGGAAAGAGAAGGGGAGAGGGAGAGTGGCATGTGTACGCTGTGCGATAGTACTTTTTACGTACTGTTCCTGTTGTAACATTACGTGCTTGCGTTGCCTGGTACACTTAATGGCGCTATGATTTGTTCCGCAGCAGGAGTTTCTATACTAGCAGGGTATAGGTGAAAGCTCGGAGTTGGGGAGGGGGGAATTCACAGCATATGCTTCGCTTTAATGACTGGTTGCAGAATCGGAAATTCTTCGTATATTAGAAATATCGCGACCCCATTCTCGTAGCTTCAAAATTTCTCGGGCGAATAATGGAAAATCGCTTTTTAATCAGAAAAATGTGAAAATCCGGGAATACGACCGTGATATTCGTGATGTATGGACACTTTTCGATTTGGAAATCTCTCATTAGCGTTAATTTAAACGCAGCGAAATTTTGACCTTTTTACTGACCTCGACATCCGAGTCGTAGTTCGCTCACTGCTGGCTTGTTGGGGTTCGAGATTTGAATTTTGTTTTCGTACGAGTGAATGTTAATGCGAGATTGGAAAATTGTAAAATGCAGGTAAATTGCGAATTTGAAAATTTTGCCGAACGAATAATGGAAAATCGGGAAAATTGAATTTTTTCGATGTTCGATAGGCAACTTAATAAACGCCAATCGGACTGTGATATTTGTTATGGGGGAGAAATTACTGATTCGGCAACCATCCGAAATCGTTCGCGAAGGTAGTAGGCGCCCTCGGCCCGTACTACGGGAAACGTTTGTACTAGCCGCCTACACTCTCGCACTCCCTCTTTCTCTATCCCTGTTTCTCCCACGGTGAATTATTCATCAGGGGGTTGAGTACTGGGAGTGGCATCGAGTCTGCGGACTGTTACAGCCTGTCTTGTGGCTGATGCACTTCTGAAAATTCAACAGACAGATTTTCCACCTCGACCCTCCCCCCATCCCTTGCCCCTGTGTCCATGAATTTGTGCAACATTGTTCTCATTAGAATTTTACTCCATAGTTTTACAATTATCGAGAGCATGTTCGAGATCAAAGAGGACATTGATACATAAATCTACAATCTTTTGTCGTGCGTGATAACATACGTGTTGTTATCGGTGGAAGAACCTGAGGGTTAAGGGAGGAGTTTTGTTACAAAGGGACCATCTTCCGATCGATGTCTCTTGATAATACTAGTTTTCCAGAAGAATTCTTCCCTGCATTCGAATAGAACAATCTGATCTTTGTCACGACTGTAAATAGCGATAGAGAGATGGAGAAGGAGAGAGAGAAAGAGAGAGAGAGAGAGAGAGAGAGAGAGAGAGAGAGAGAGATGAGAGAGAGAGAGAGAGAGAGAGAGAGAAAGGGTAAAAGTAACAAATGCTCTTCTTTTGTCGATGATAAAATACAACGAGAAAAATGAAAATATTCTTTCTATCTTTTTCTTCCATTGTGCGCGTGTGTAAATTTGCTTCTTGAGTTTGTCTCTTGTCGGGAAATTGCGTTTTCTGTTGTGCGTACCCTAAGGCAAAATAAGATGGGAATTACAAGATGCGGATAAAAATGAAGGAAGAAATAAGTCGAGTAGTGAATTTTCAACAGAGTTGTTTCTGGCTTTATGTATGCGGTATGTACATCACAATAATAATATTAGAAAATGGAATAGGCGCGTATATATATGTATAGGCTCAGGTGCGCGAGGATTGTTATTGTTATTATGGTATCGTATCCGTACCAGCACTATCGGGTATACATCTTGAATTCTGCTTTTTTCCACACTCACAGTTTCAGTTCGCGAATCAATCTTTTGCTACGTTCGTTGAAAGAGCGCCGAGAGTACGTATACTCTATTTCGCAAAGGAGCACCACAGCGCGTGTTCTTTCGTCTTTCACGAATGTCGTGAGTCGTTGAGACTTCACTCGTCTTCTAGCGAGAATTTTCTTTCTTTCTCTAGGGCCGGCGCTCGGGTACATTTTCTCCTTCCTTCTGGGATTCGTAAGATCTTTTATCCCCACGGAGAGCAACGAAAATCGGAAACGAACGGAGACGTCGTAGAAGATTGTGACCCAGATTTCATTGTTTTTTTTTTTCGACAACGAACATTTTATGGTTTTACTTATATTTAATTTTTTATGTAAATTAAAATTTTGTTCGACTGACATATGTCCTGGTAAGTTGTTTTTAGGTGACAAATTTGAAATTATTATTCGCTTCATGGATTTTTTTTTATGTGTTTGAACATCTTTAAATCGCAACCTTCACTACCCCTCTAATTTTCCACTCGGGATTGCTGACGAATTATCCGTAACTACACTGCAGGGAAAATCCGTGCCAGGTCCAAGTCAGCTCTTTCGAAGGTCGATGACTGTGGAATGTCGTCTGACTCCGAAAAAACGATCTACAATCCCTTCGGAGAGACCCGACCGCTGAGCGGTCACCGCACCAAGTAGTGGCCGCGCGAAATGCTGCTTAACACCACTGATCGTCAATGTCGTATACGTCGACCGTAGCCATCGCTCTCGTTCGAGATAGTGTAATACAATACGCGAATGGTTGTTTCCCATTCCGTCATTCCATTATCTATTGATATTTTGAGAAGTTGAAACTCCTTGAACAATGTTTGCCTCGTAGTGAGAATAACGGAAATTCCCATAATACTGTTGTTTCCGGAACCATTCCAGCGGATGAAGGGCTCTGTATACACAGTTGTAGAACTTGCCTTACATTTCGTCTTTCGATCTTCCGATATCGCTTTCACGCCATAAGCATCAAACAACATTGAACTCACTCGTCTCGATTTCACGAAAATCAAAGGATTCCTTCTACGTGAAATCTATCATCAATTTTATTAATATCAAACTTATTGTCAATATTTATCTAAAATTTTGAGATCTTTCCCTCCGATAAATCCGATCCTTCAACCAACGCGAATTACTACGAAAATCTTTTTTCAAATGATATCAAAAATGTCAATGAAAAAAAAATTGCAATTAATCATACACGATAGCAAAAGTTGATTTTGTACAGCGAAATAAAAATTAGCAATTATATTCCCTATGAAATCATTTAAAATCGATTGAAACGAAAATTGCTCTATTCGTTTATTCAAATAAAATCCCACCCTCGTTTCTTCCACGACGATTATTTCCCCAAGAAACTCGAAGTCAACACTCTCTTTTTTTTCTGTTTTATTAAGAGGGTGCCTATCACGAACCGGCTATTCTTTTTCGGCTCGACTCTCTATGCAAACAAAATCCCTAAAATATACGATCGCCAAGAAAGCCCCGATCGTACACTATATTAGAGAGTACGTAACCCAGCCATATACATTATATATCTCTCTCTAGCATCTAACTTCTCGAAGCTTGAAACACCGGCGGGCTTTTAATGTACTTTCGTGGTACATACAAGAGAGAGAGAGAGAGAGAGAGAGAGAGAGAGAGAGAGAGAGAGAGAGAGAGAGAGAGAGAGTGAGAAAGAGAGAGCATGAAGAATGAAGTGAGGGTATTAGTAGCTTGAAAAACGAACGAAAAGCAGCATATAGGTGAGTAACGGGGTGTATAAGCTCACTCTTTCTCTTCTCTCTCGCTCTTTGCCCCTCCTCTTGCAGTTGCGCGCGGTCGATCGACGCGAGCCGAGAGTTACGACGCGAGCTGTGGCCAACTAAACTCCGTGGCACGCCGGGCCTCCCGCCTCGGGGCACCCTTCACTGCATACTCACTGCACCATTGTGAGAATTGGTCGTACTCACGCGATGTACGTTTCACCGCTAAAGTTTGTTCTCCCTTGATTCTATAATGAACGATATACATATATGTATGTATGTGTGTGCGTGTGTGTATGTGTGTGTGTGTGTGTGTACGGCAACCTAGCGATACATATATACGTCGATAGGTCAACAACTGCACTATCGTTGTATGCATTTGTGAAATAAAGTAAAAGCAAAGTTCGAACGATACGTTTGCCGAGTTCCATTACGATTGCGCCCTTTCCAATCTCCCTCCCCCTCCTTCCCACCCTTACAACGTTAACGGAATGTGTCGAGAGACATTTCGCAATGTTTGTCGTTCGAGAAAACGCGTCAAATATTATTACGTTGAAGCATAACATTTGCGTCGTACGATCGTAACTGGCGATATTTACGTCAGGGTTCGCGACCAAAGAACAGAGAGGAGGGCAGGGGGACGGTCGAGTTAACGAGATTCGTTATTCTCGAGACAATAATTTTTATGATTCCGGGAACACCCAGCTATGAATCGTGGATAACATTTGATAACACGCAATCTCGAATTTCACATTTCTTTTTTAGTCTTAAAATTCTTTTTATTTCGCGATATTTGCAATTGTTATTTCGATGTGAAACTTTCTTTTCATTCAATACTCGACGCTTTCAAGTCTGTGAGAAACTTAATGATCGTACTAGTTGGGAAGGTTAAAAAAGGCCTTTTTCCGATTTTTTTTTGGCCAAACGATAAAATAATTGATAACAAAAGTTCTTCCGTATAAAAGATATATATTTAGCGTAAACATTATAATTTTTTGAAAGAAATATATTTAAAAATAAGCCGTTATATATCAACGGCCGAAGACGCTGCAAAAAAAATAGATTTTGCGGTGATCACTCCCGCGCTGCAACGGATTATCTGAAACCAACAAAACAGGGGGGGGGGGATCTTTAGATAATGATATAATGCTCCGATTGAACGAAGGGTTTTGAAAAATTTCCATTTTGCACAAAATGGCGGACGTTGAAAGACAAAAATGTTGTTTTGACTAAAATTTCTCTTACATTTTTGACTATAAAAAAAATAATTGCCAAAAAAAATCCTTCGTTCATCCGGAGGACAACTATATATAGGAGAAGTGATATAAATTTCAACCCGATCGGTAAAGCCGTTCTCGAGTTACAGTGATCACTGAATTCGAAAACATGGTTTCAAGAAAAACGAGTTTAAAGTTTTACCTACTTACTTTGTATGGCTTTAACACGGCTTCCTTCAAAGTTATGTATTTCGGCGGATAATGGCCCGATTTAAGTACAATTATTCGGAAAATACTCGTAAGATATTGTACTTTGAGAAAATGAAAAAAAAATCGATTTTTTGAAAGTTTCAACTAGACCTCCCCCGTTAAGACACGTACGTTCGAGCCCGAAATTATCGAGAGCTTCGGTTTTGTTAAGACGATTACGTCAACAGAAAAAGGAAAAAAAAATTGAAAAAAAATAGCGGATTATCTTCTCGAACAAGTCCGAACGCCATTAACCCAATCCCCATCATCCCCTCTCTTTCTCACGTTCGCAACCGCGCTCGATCTTATCGTACGATATTTGTACTTTCCCTAAGTTTCTATATTAATGCAGAGACGCGTCACGTTATATTAACGTATGCTTTTGAAATTAGGCGCGTGAGACGAAAAGGGACGATAATATTCGAACGCTTTCCCAAGCATGCCGTATATCGTCGATTATGAAAGTTCGGGCCGCGTAAATTGCGTTTCGCATACATTCGTACGTAGCGCCTGCCCCCTCGCCCTCCGTCTCTCGTTGAACAGCGAGTTCTTGGAACTTTAAGCTGTTCGGGATTTCGCGACTAACGTAGGTAGATTCGCGCGCACGTGTGTGTGTATCGAAGTTGCTTCCGTGAATTTGTCGCTATCGAGATTATTAACGGAGATGTGTGTTAGAGCATCGATAAAATGTCCTCGCGAAGAGGATCGCGCGGATGAGGAAACGTGTTTCCTTTAACATGGTACGAACCTCGTATATTATTAGTTTTGTCGTTCGTGATACGTTTGTTCCGTCGGGACGATGACGTGATATTGAAATTTTGTACATCGGCTTCCTTACCGATCCGCAGATTGCGCGCTTCTGCCTGAAAGTGAGGAGAGGGCGGGAGGACAAGGGGTGAACGAGCGTACGTGAGAATGAAACTCGTGACGATCGAGGGTTGCCGAAAGATCTTTATCCCGTATTTTGCCCCGATGGAGGACGAGATAACGCACGAACTCGCGAACTACGAATTTTACGAATATCATAAATTTTCGACGGACTGTTTCGTGGCTTTTTATCTTTGTTTTTTTAACTTTTTTTTATTCGCTTTTTGAGAGACGTTTATTTTATACGGGAGCGAAATTTAAATTCGTTGAAAAATAATCAAAGTTTTTTTATCGAGAAACGGGTTTTCTTTTTATTTTCGGTGGAATGAAATTGTATTTCCGAGTTCAAATAAAAGAATGTGTTTAACATTCCTTACGCGTACGAAAAATGTACGAGATTTGAATAAAATTATGATTGTAACGAATTACGTTGCGAATAATAATTAAAAACCAATTTCATCGAGTAGGTATTTATTAATTCAGAACTGAATTTGCAGTTAATTTCCTATTGAATATTTCAATTTTATTGAATTTCTACTCAATATATTATTTATTTACGGCGCACTTTGCGCCGAATTTTAATCGAACAAAATTTTCATTTTTTATCGAAATTTTTCACAATCGATTATCGCTGTATTTGCGTCAATTTTACACAGCTAAAGAGCTACTAATATTGAAACAGCTGGTATGTAGCGTAAGAAAATACTTGAGCTTCGCTCGATTGTCAGTGATGACTCGCGATTCGGCGATAGGAAAAAGAAAAACGTGTAAAAGGGATTCTCCGTCTCTTTTTTTTTTTTTTATATATATAACGAGGTCGTTACACCTCGTTTGTTATACGCCTACATGGAAGCTACGCGCCGTGCGATGCGATTTCATCGGCTCGCACCATAAGGTGTTCTCAAGGGAGGGAAAGTCCCTACACGGGGATAGAGCGAACCGAGGAAGAAAGAGATGGAGAGCGAAAGAAAAATACAAGGCCGAGGAGTAAAACTCAAGTAGGAAATAGTGAAGAAGAATGTATAACAGAGTTAAAGGGGAGAATATATTAAGAAGCGCGGGAGGTGCAAATTCCCCGTGTGGTTATTTCCCACGCGAAGATTTCATGCATCACGTGATACACGAGGACGCGAAGTATAATTCACGTCGTTCTATAAATACCCGGACAATGTTACATAGAATGATGAAGAAAAATGGTCGCTTAGTGAACAAGTTGCGCAATTCACTTAACAAAACAAAATAAAATAAACAATTTCTCAATAAACGAAAAGACGAG
Organism: Netelia fuscicornis; assembly: GCA_946811545.1. Classification (NCBI taxonomy): domain Eukaryota; kingdom Metazoa; phylum Arthropoda; class Insecta; order Hymenoptera; family Ichneumonidae; genus Netelia; species Netelia fuscicornis. The sequence goes on along the minus strand of OX328011.1, from coordinate 41,999,576 downwards.
GAATAACCTTTTGATAAACTTGCGGCAAACTTTGTCGACGAAGTCACGGTCGAGTTTTGACGACGTGGCTATTTAATGAAAAATATTATTCCTCGACTTGTTGAATTATGCGAAAATAAATGAATAAACATAAATTGACAAACAAACAAACAAAAAATGATATTATTTAATAATGAATTTTTTATATCGATTTAAAACGAGGGTTGAAACAATCCGAATAAAGAATGAAGGATATCATTCCGTATTGCGTTAAAATTTTATCGATGACTATCGATGACAAAATTGTGAAAAATATCATACATTTATAGTATGATATAATATAATATAACATAATTATAATATAATATAATTATAATATAATATAATATAATATAATATAATATAATATAATATAATATAATATAATATAATATAATATAATATAATATAATATAATATAATATAATATAATATAATATAATATAATATAATATAATATAATATAATATAATATAATATAATATAATATAATATAATATAATATAATATAATATAATATAATATAATATAATATAATATAATATAATATAATATAATATAATATAATATAATATAATATAATATAATATAATATAATATAATATAATATAATATAATATAATATAATATAATATAATATAATATAATATAATATAATATAATATGATAATAATATAATATAACATAATATAATATAATATAATTATAACATAATATAAAATCATATTAATTCTGGCTATATATTATATATCCAGAATAGAGACGAAGAGAATGACGACGACGGCGAGGGTCACACCACGGCGGTGTTACCTCATGCGTACTTCCTCTTCTTCGTCGGTTCCCAGAGACTCCGCGAGCGAATCACCCCAAACGTCTTCCCCCCCCCCCCCCCCTCTCTTCTTTGCAACACAGAAACACAAGAAAGTATGAGTGAGTTAAGAGAATGAGCATTAAGCCGGCAATACTTATATATAATATATGTATTCGCGTATGTGAGCGCGCATGCGTGTTCCAATACGTTCGAGCATGCGCATATGTGAATTTGTGTGTGTAACTTGTACGTAGGTAAGAACAGAGCGACGGCGAAACGGTGAGACGCGCGATGCGAAATATGTGTTTGGTAGCCGAGAAGCATAGTGGCGGAGGAGGAGAAGGAGGGATTTATAAGGATACGACGTCGTCGAAGTAGACGAAGTGTTATGAAGGTGTACGTGGGACCACGTCCTTGCTCCACCGTCCATTCGCATCCGCTATTATACGGCGCCTTGCTCCTTCTTTTTTTCAGCATGCAAGAAAGAGACGGAGGGAGAGGGAGCGAGTGAGCAAGGGACAGAGGGAAAGAGAGAGAGAGAGAGGGAGGGCTCTCTTCGTGGCTATAAAAGGGTTTCATCGTCGTTCTCGCGTACCGTTGTTCGTCTTTCACAGAATAGAGAGACACACACGACGGAGACCGCAACCGTGCATTTCGATCTCCTGGAGTATGTATTATCCTCCCCTTTACTCCTTTCTCATTCTTCGTACACTTGAAACGAGAGCTGATCGAGTAAAGTTACTTTTGCGACTTGAGACAGAGTGAGAAAGAGAGAGAGAGAGAGAGAGAGAGAGAGAGAGAGAAAGTCGGGGAATGAGTGCTGAGGTCGAGAAAGAAAGGAAGAGAAAATGTGATCGTTTTAGCTATCCTTCTACACACACATCTCTCTCTCTCTCTCTCTCTATATATATATATATATATATATATATATATATATATATATATATATACCTATGCCTGGTGGCACCCACTTCGATATCCCTTGAAAACGTATATACGTATAGAAGAGCAGTAGCAATGGCATTTACGAGAATCTAAAGCGCACCCTCTCTCTCTCTCTCTCTCCCTTCTTCTTCTTCTTCCATCACCCTCTCTCTCTCTTTCTTCGAGTTACTACCACCAATACGACCATCCAGTTTTTCACCTCACTCGTATACGTGAGATGAGGTAAAATATACGTGAGAGAGGGGACGGGAACGAGATTGCAATTGGAAATCAAGGGTTCGCTCCGTTTGCGCAATCTCGGAATCGTTTCTTCCTCTTGGACCCTCCACTCCTTGCTCCTACCACCCTGGATTCTCATCTTCGACTTGGTTGCTCGTCCCGAGACGAGAGACACGTCTTTCTCTCTCTCTCTCTCTCTCTCTCTCTCTGTCTTTCTCTCTCTTTCGTCGAAAACGAGAATGTATATTACGAATCGATGTATAATCGCATTGCCGTCGTTAATTATGCAATTACTCCGTTTTTGCTCGACGTAGAACCGTATGTGTCTAATATTACGCTCGCAGGAAATTCGAGCGACGATGCACTCGAGCGAAACGATTTTTTGGCGTGAAACGTTCTCCTTGAATTTACTACATACCTATATATTATCTGTATATAACTGAAGATGTCTTGGGGTTGTTTCTACGTAAAGCGAAATCGGGATAAATTTCTAGCAAAAAAACGTTTCACCCGAGTGCTCATATATTATACACACGTATATAGATATACGTTTGTATTCTAGGGGTGTATTAGCTGTATGGATTTCGTCGAGCTCAACAATACGAGAAAAAGCTGGGCCACGGAACGAAAAATAAAATATATAGGTATCCTTAGGATTTTCGCGAGATACGGAGCCAGCAAACGGCTATGGTCTCTCTCTATCTCTATCTCTACCCTATTTTCTTCCTATGCTTCAGTGGAACTAAAGAAGCGTCAGAGGTAGGAAAGAACCGTTAGGTGGCGGTAGCAGCCACCGACCGGCCGGGAAGGAGGGGTAAAGAGGAGGGGGAAGGGGCACGAAAACGATGAGGACTTGCGCACGGGAGACCGCCAACGTAAGAACATCCATTTATTATTATAAGTGCGCGGCGTCTAGCGCTATATATTTAACGTATATATAGCCCATGACCCGTTCACCGATATCATCGCACACGTATTATGCTTTTATATATATATATATATATATATATGTATACGCGATATAGACGTCGGTGTACAGGACAATGTGTGGGGAGTATAAACTTTCGGATCGTTCGTGTGTGTGGGTTCCCGTCACGTGCGAACGATGCCAAATAGCGCGAAGGGGTTGTTGCACGTAAAGAAAGGAGAACGAGGAAAAAAACGGGTGGAAGATGAAAGAGAAAAAAAGAAAAGGAGCGAAACAAAATTATGGAGTCGAAAAACTCGTCGGCCTCGGGGACTTTGTTACGCGTCTCGGCCAGTTTCGTGAACGTATCTACGATGAATAAAATTGACGCGATGAAAAAAAAAAACAAAAAAAACAACAGGAACGTTGATAAGAGAAAAGTAAAGCAAAGGTCAATATTTCGGGATTAAAAAAAGAGCCAGCGCGGGTTGCATATTAACGTTACTTTTCTGAATCGCGATACAGATTAAACCGTCGATTCAATTAGAAATTGGACGAACTCGCTTTTTCCGATGAGTTTTAAAAAAATATATAATAAAAAAAAAAAACGAGGAAAAATTCTGCAATATGCGAAACTCGAACGAAATTTTCGTTTCGCGGAATGAAACGGCGGATATTATTTTGAAATGCAATGTTGTACATTCGTTTTTGCGGAACAGTTTCTTTCTTTCGTATCGACTAATAAGTACGAGAACGATATTAATTATTGTATAACGGTTATCATTTTTATCGCCCTATCGCGGTTTCGGTCGATATTTTATAAACTGGCTAGACGATCGGACGAATATTTTATCTTTCATACAATTTTCCGAGTACGGTTCTAAATAATTCTCAAAATATCCGTTTAGAAATACTCGCGATGCGACGATAAAAACAAAAAGGAATATAAATAAATAAAAAAAACGACGCGGTCGCGGACGAGATGACGTATGGGACGCTCTGTCTCCGGCGTATCCAACGTTCTCTCCTTTTTTCATACAACACACACACACACGCACACACACGCATACACATATCTATATTTATACACATATATACGCAGCCTGGCAGGACTTCCGACTGCATATTCGCAGTTTCCACGATTCATGTGTCCTCCTCCCTCATTCCGCGTATCCTCTCATTCCGAGAGTTCCCGGTTCTCCCGGCAGGACGGAAAAACAAAAAAAAAATGCAAACAAAAAAAACCGTACGCGGAGAAAATTTTTCCCTTTCGCGATATTAACCCATTTGAAAAAACGTTAATCGCCACGATTTATCGACGCTACGCTGTTGGTGTGTTCATGCGCATACGTGATATTTCCATACATAGATATGCACATACATAATACACGCATGTATCTCACTATATACATATATATATATAAATACACATATCTACTGTATCGCTGTAGCTTTCACCACTTTTATCGAGAATTCTCCATCTCTCTTTCATTCCGACCCTTCCCCTCTCGCCGTCACTATCTCCCCGATTCTTTTTCTCTCTCTTTCAGAAGGAACGATAGGAGGAGGGCTCGAAAAGGGTGATCGCGCTCTCGCGGTTCAAGCCCCCCTCCTCCTCCCCCCCTCGCCTTTCACCTCGCCCACGATTCCACCTTCCCGCGCTCGCGACCAGAGGATACCTCGAGCGCCATTAATTATTTATACGCCATGAACAGCATCGGGGGCGTAAAAGGTGCGGGATGTTTGAGAGAGGGGAGGGGTGGGTCTCTGCAATGTAGGGAGAGAGAGAGAGAGAGAGAGAGAGAAAAGTCGTTCATCCGTATTGGGGTACGTTTCGTGGGTACCCAACTACCGCTACTACTACTCATACCTACCCCTACACCCTCGCCCCCCACCCCTCTCTTCCGCGCCTCTATGCCACCGTTACGGGGCTTATATTGACTGCAATCCCGTGGTCGTACCCTGCGGTCGATCTGGCCAATCCAGAATTACGTGTATATCACGTCGGAAGGGACGGGCGAGATCCGGGCAAATGGTGCACACTGTTTCACAATATCTGGACTGGTAACCTATATATTTGTATCTATATAACGAACGAATATTAGAAACTATAGGTACGTGGGTATTTGTGGCTCGTATATGTTGAATGTATCGTGGTAATCGCCGAAAGCGAATGGAACTTGCAATTTGAAAAAAAAAACACAGGCAAGAGGCTGAAATTTGTATTCGTTGGGTTTGTCGTGTCGATTTTGTTGTTTCGACGTTTTGACAAAGTTTGTTTATGATATTGCACGACTATCGGTCCATCAATTTGAACGCGGTTGAATTTTTGGTGGCTCGCGAGGGTGTTTTTTTTTTGCTGTTTTTTCTTTCGAAAATGAACCTAGTTCGAGTTGATCGCGCGGTGTTTGATCGTACCAACGAGATATCGAGGTACGTCGATTGATTCGAACGCATTCGTACTGTAACGCTATCGACGTCGATATCGTCGATAGATTTGTTTTTTTTGTTTTATAATGAAACAGAAAAATTCTTTTTCACCATCAGGGTTTTTTTTTCGTTAGTTGTCGAACTATTTTTGTCGTTGGATGGAATTATTTAAGAATATTTTGTTAATTATTTTCTTCTGTTTAATGTAATAAGCGCTAATTATTTGTGACAATTATGCAAAAACTAATCATGATAATTATAAGATCGGCAGAATTATCAAAACGAATTCGATCCAAGATTAAAAAGTTTACCAAAATGGAAAATATTATTTCTATGTGATGAAAATTTTATTCGATTCGTATACAAAAATCTCTATTTTATTCCCCTTTAGGTTTTTTTTCGCGACGTGTCGGACCATTTTTGTCATTAGATGAAATTATTTGGGAATATTTTGTTAATTATTTTCTTCACCTTAACGGCGCTAAGTATTTGTGACAATTATGCAAAAACTAATCACGATAATTATAAGATCGAGAGAATTGTCAAAACGAATTCGATCCAGCATTAAAAAGTTTACGAAAATGGAAAATATTATTTCTATACGATGAAAATTTTATTCGTTTCGAATACAAAAAATCTCTAGTTTGTTCCCCTTTAGATTTTTTTCGCGACGTGTCGGGCCATTTTTGTCGATAGATGAAATTATTTGGAAATATTTTGTTAATTATTTTCTTCACCTTGATGGCGCTAATTATTTGTGACAATTATGCAAAAACTAATCCCGATAATTATAAGATCGAGAGAATTGTCAAAACGAATTCGATCCAGCATTAAAAAGTTTACGAAAATGGAAAATATTATTTCGATACGATGAAAATTTTATACGATTCGAATAAAAAAATCTCATTTTTCCCCTTTATTATTGATTATTTGACGTTCCAACCTCGATTTATCAATCCGGTTCTTTACCGTTCGCGCACGTTTCTCACGCGAGGATGCTGCGGTTTCCATTCGGGCGTTCGAGAATCTCTATTTCCGTATATTTCGAGTTAGAACGAGACAGAGTGAAATAGAAACAGAGTAACCGGTCAGTTTTGGCGAATTGCCACGGGGTGCGAGGCTCGCGTATATTTCCAATTTATACCGCGTGAACGTAATCATCGATATAGAAGAGTCGGAAAAGTTATCAGACGAGAGACCGCGCGGTTTTTATTGTCGATGCAAAAATTTTCACGGCTCTTGGCTACATTGAGATTCGCTTCAGTCATCGCTTCATAAAGCCCGCATGGCCAAAAATCTCTTTATTTCTCTCTGCCCACCATCGAGATTCGGTTAATAAACGATGATTACATCGTTTGAATTACGTCACGTCTCGATTTTCCAGATACGCCTCTTGTTTATATATTTACGTACGAATCCATACACACAACGAGGGTGTTGGTGGTCGAGGGGGCAAGGGGGGAAGTGAAGCTCGAGCTTTTCTACGCGTCTAAAAGCCATAAATTCGATACTCGATGCCCCTTATCCTTGAACGTCGTGACAGACTCACCACAACACCCGCCCGATTGCCTCACTTCTATTATAAATATAAATTTGCGCGATCCGAGAGGGGAGGACAAGCGTAGATTTCGAGGAAATGTATATCTAGACGCACGTTCTAGATTCGTAATGCGGCGTGTGTCACCGCCCCCGAAACGCTCCGGTCCTTGATGAGAATAACGTTGTGTTTTTTCTGTTTGTTTGTTTTTTTTATTTTTTATTTTTGTTTCTCTCGTTTAAAACACAACCTTCTTTCCCAACTCAACCTCGTTCGCTCGGAATTATATTCGATCGATTCTAATTTTAGGCATTTTTCGCGAGAAATTTCGTCGCACGATCGAAAGAAATTTCAAAAATTGCATTTTAGTAAATATCGAATTTCATCGTTTCTGAAATTATGACGGGAGAATCTATTTTTTTATCAAAAAAATAACAACAGAGTGTATGAAAAAAACAAATTGATCGAATTCGTGAAGAAGAACAACTTTTATTTAATTCGACGAACGTTTAATTACGTTAAATTCGAGAATTTTCATGCTGAAATTTTCAATTCTCCAGTAAAAACTATGATAGTTTATTTCAAATCCTTTCGAGGTTTTCCTGGAGACATTTTTGTAACGGCTTTAAGCGAGTCGCAAGGTCGTTCTTAACCAAATGTAATCTCTTTCGATTTTTGGCGATCGTTTATTTCAATTCTCTCTCAGTCTACGAACTTTCCCCATACGGGAGCGCACGTACGCGTTACTTGACGATATTACAGAAGTGCAAACGGATTGTATGAGAGGACAAACGGGATCGCGAGGAAAGGGGAGAGGGTTTTCGGCGAATGTATATAACCCAGTCCACTACCTATCGGACAATGGGCGGTATGCTCCCGTATTCTATGGACCAGTTCGTATACAATATCTCTCCCTCTCTCTCTTTCTCTATCTCTGTCTCTACGTATAGTAGGTATAATGGCCAAACCGGAAACGGCACTAGTCTATTTCGCACAACGCAAACTTTGCTCGTCGATTCTCCCACGTAACAAATATATATGCCTCACATATATATACATATATATATTTATAGATATGTGCCAATAGAATATGTACTACAGACATTTCCGGTTTCGGGAAACTGCGTCTGCGAACCGGTAGAGACCCTCCCCAAATTCCGTTCTCAAAAGCGTACCCCTTCTCCTCTCTCTCTCTCTCTCTCTTTCTCTCTCTCTCTCCCTCTCTCTCTATCTCTTTCTCTCTTCCTCTGTACTTGTTCGGTCTCTCTCACACTTTTTGCAAAGAGACATAGAGTGAGAGATTGCAATGGCAAGAGCTAAGCGTTTACGACTGCCTCTCTGGCTGGTCGACGTACGTCCCGACAATCTACACGATAAAGTGCTCAACTGTGTGCTCGTTTTTCTATGGATGGGGAGGAAGGGTGGGAGGTGGTCTATATGGGTGTGCCTGTGTGTGTGTGTCGATTCGAGAGCGAATTTCCTCGTCCTCATTTTTCTCTTTTTCTTTCTCGTTCTGAGCTATTTCGTTTTCTTCTCTTGCTCTCTCTCTCTCTCTCTCTCTCGCTCTGTCTCTCTCTCTCTCTCGCTCGCTCGCTCGCTCTCCCTTGGTGTACGAGAACCAGAGAAAACGTTTTGATGGCATATGATGTCCGTGTGCACTTTGCTCTATGGACCACTGTGGCGTTGTTCGCTCTCCGATCTCCCAGAGAGAAGGCGAGGCGAGGGTCAAGCGATCCGACTCACGATCTCTACCCCTCCCCTTCACTGAACCCCCTTTCGTTCGGCCGAGCCAAAAATTGCGTGATACGGTACGAAAGTTTTCGTTGGACTACACATCAACGTGTTACTCTTTCACGAGTCGTAACGCTGTGTGCCCGTACGAATTTGGAACGCGTTTGTACACCAATGTGAGCGTATAATCGTAGTTAGCATTTTCTTTTTGACTCTATGGCTTGTGCGGGACGCCCTCGCGACTTCCGGCATTCTTTCCTTTTCACGTGTTTTCAACCCTTGGCATTGACGACGGGCTCGTTACTTTATCACAGCTACTTTTCCTGTTTCATTTCTGCATTGCAATTTCGAATGTTTCAGCAAGATCGAATGTCGAACAAAAATTTACATAAGTCTGAGGATTGATGAGAATCATTTTAATGGAGTGATTAAAAAAAGTAGCAAAAATATGAATTACTCCTAATTCGTATTAATTTTTATAACCAAATAATTTTCTTTCTTTCATTCATTTTAATTCCGATCTTCGTTACGACGAAGTATGAAATTTTGTATAAATTTCACGTTTATTATTAATATCCTTAGTCTGAAATATTTAAGATCGATGAAAATTATTTCGATTGGATGATTGGAAGAAAATAACAAAAAAATTAATTTCTTCTAATTCGTATTAAATTTTATACCCAAATAATTTTCTTTTTTTCTTTCATTTTAATTCCAATCTTCGTTACGACGAAGTATGAAATTTTGTATAAATTTCACGTTTATCATTAATATCCTTAGCCTGAAATATTTAAGATTAATGCAAATTGTTTCGATTGAATGATTGGAAGAAATAGCAAAAATATTAATCAGTTCTAATTCGTATTAAATTTTATACCCAAATAATTCTCTTTTTTTCTTTCATTTTAATTCCAATCTTCGTTACGACGAGGTATGAAATTTCGTATAAATTTTATAATTATCATTAATGTCTTTAGCCTCTTCTATTTAACAATGTGAAACAGGAAATTCTTTTGATTAATTTTGCATTATTACGTCGAAAATCTGGTCGATCCGGATTTATTCAAAGCGGCAAGTTAGTGCCCCGCCTATATCGTTTTCTCCCGTCCGTTTCAACGAATATATATCGAGCATCTTATATCCAACTACAATGTACATATATTACTTCGGTATCCACCTACACACACACACACACACATACACATACACACATGCATACATACACACGTGTATATATTTTTCGGTAGTTTTCACACGCACACTGGGCCATTCCCGATTTGGAGTAGTGCCAAATCACGTGACGCTTCTCGCCCTGCCTGAGACGCCGCATCTGCATTTCCTACGGATGCGAAAATAGCGTACGTGCTGCTGGTCTGGTGCTTCGCTACACTGCCGCTGCTTGGAATGTAATATATATATGTATATATATATATACATAAACGTAATACGTAAAACGCACGTAGAGAAGCGTGGAACGTTTGAATTCACCAACAGAGAGCGAGAGAGTGAGAGCACACGTTAGAGAGAGCGAGAGAGATAAGCCACTTGAAAAGTTGGATATCTATGGGCACTATAGCGATTCCTTTTCACATAACCGTTCACACAATACGTATATATATATATATGGCTAGGCAGACATATTTTATGTATGTAGATGGGTACACATTCGAGTGTATTGGAGCGCGACGTACATATTTTTCGCGCGGTGAGATCTCTGTCTTTCTCTCTTTCTCTCTCTCGCTCTTTCTCTCTCATACACATAGACGCAAGAGGTCGAAGCGCGTCTCTGGCATCGGGCTCATAAAACAAATATACGAACATATTGTCCAACCAGGATATCGAGTATAGCTATTTTCTCCACCCCGTGTGTCCCGGGTATGAAACGGAAGTCTGTCGATCATTTTTACGCCATATACCTACCCGTTCTCGTAAGACAGAACGTCGTGACAGTTTCACGATTGGAACGATACAACGAGGGAATAATATCGTCTGGTGTTCGATGGAAAAAATTGAATTATATCAACGTCCACCTATTGCACGAAGATGTACTCTCTTTCGTTCGGACAAACCGAATCTTTCCTTATTTTAATGTCGTGACGAATTTTTAAATTGGGTTTCTCAATGTCATTGATATCCTTCGATATTACGTTGTGCAGGTACGATGCGTTAGCGAGATGCTTGAGACGCCAAGGATATCTGGTATCAAGAATATTCTCACGATACTACTCTCAAATTATATGTACATATACGTATATATAGTTAGTTACTAATATACATACTATTTCCATTTATATGTTTATATTTATTATATTTTATATTACATCATATATTATATTATATTATATTATATCATATCTTATATTATAATTGTATTATATTATATTATATTATAACTATATGTTATTATATTGTATTATATTATATAATATTATAATATATTATATTATATTATATTGTATTATATTATATTATATTATATTGTATTATATTATATAATATTATATTATATTATATTATATTATATTATATTATATTATATTATATTATATTATATTATATTATATTATATTATATTATATTATATTATATTATATTATATTATATTATATTATATTATATTATATTATATTATATTATATTATATTATATTATATTATATTATATTATATTATATTATATTATATTATATTATATTATATTATATTATATTATATTATATTATATTATATTATATTATATTATATTATATTATATTATATTATATTATATTATATTATATTATATTATATTATATTATATTATATTATATTATATTATATTATATTATATTATATTATATTATATTACATTATATTATATTATATTATATTATATTATATTATATTATATTATATTATATTATATAGTATTATATAAATATTATCCATATATAAATGGAAATAGTATGTATATTAGTTATATATATATATACGTAGATAATGTCAGGTATATCATGGACACGGTCCGATGTGCGCAACGTGCACCAACGTCTCCGTGCAATATGGTCCTATCTCCTATTATACAGAACTTGAGATATCTTACACTATTTTGGACCGGAGCCATATATTTTCTCCACTGGGCCCTCCGGCACACGAAGGCGAGAACGTACGTCGATGAAACGTGATATTGTATATATGGCACGCGATCCTGGTCGTCGGGATGGTGTTACCGAACTCAAAGCTCATATCATATCCACGGGGAGATCATCGTGGCGAGAGAGGAGACGAGAGCGATACGACTCGGTAGCGGCGTTGTACCATGACCAAGAGAGCCAGTGGAACGAGTTAACGTTGGTCAGACACGGCGGGTATGAATTCGACGCCTTTGAATTCTCGGCGAGTCGATCGTCGAAGGACGAGTCTCGAGAGGGTTGAATGTAATTCGGATTTAATACGAAAGGCGCTTAGTTTTAGTGATTTCGTGGGAACCTTGTTATAGAGATAATTTCGTTTTTTTTTTGGTTTTTATTTGAAAACGTTTTCGACTAGACGATACTGATTTGGGATTCTTGTGGGTTAATTTTGAATGGAAAAATGGAGCTTTTGTCGCTTGTCTCATATCGTTGATCAAATACAATAAAATTGATAACAATTTTACGAATAATGAAAAATCTGACAATAAAATTTTCAACGTGAGTTTGTTTTTTTTGTAAGTATTCGTCGTTAAAATTTTCAATTTTGTTTCATTCGAGGACAATAAAAGAAACTTATTAATTTGATTGGGGCATAATGATTTTACGTTTATCGAGCAAACATTATATTCTCATCGATAAATTTGTTATGGATTCATTTTGGATTGAAGCCGTTTTATTTTTCCAACAATGTTAAATTACTCGGACTCGTATGAATTATTTTCGTTTGAACTGCGGGTCACGCTCCGAGACAGAGGGAGAGGAGAGGGAGACAGCGAAAAAGAGGAAGAGAGGAAGTGTCGGCTGGCGACTCGTGAATATTCTAAAAACGGAAATGAAAAACATAAAAAAGTAAAATAGGTCGGTGAATGACGAAAGTGGATGTGGCCGAATTTCGATCGAGTCAGCGATTAGTCTCGCTGGAAAACCGACCACGGTGCCTAGCAACCGCGAGAAATCTTCGTCGTATCTTATTATTGTCTGTAGCTAAAAATATAATTCTACTCTCTCTCCCTCTCTCTCTCTCTCTCTCACTTATTCTTCTTTGAATCGTTTCTAGCCACGAGTTCACGTCGTCGGGAATCTTACTTAATTTTTATTTTATTTTATTTCTCATTCTTTAGCCGCGTCTTATTTTCCTCGGGGGACTCGGGACAATACGCCGTTGAGTTCGCTCTAATTATAAATTGCCTGGTGAAGCTTCTTTGGACCGTCAGTGATGCGCTGTGAGGCAAAACGAGAATGAGCGTAAATATTCTATTTTATACGCCGGACTTCGCGTCTACGTGGGTTCGTTTTCTCGGTTCTACGTTTGTTAAACCATCGCCTATTTATGAACATTTATTTTTCCCTCTTTCTCTCTCTCTCTCTCTATCTCTTTGTCTCTGTCACCTTTCACCTCTCTAGAGCGAGCCCCTCTATTTTTTTTATCGTTCTTCCCTCGCTTCTGGTATTTGCACGTTCGAAATACGTTCGTTCCTCGCTACGCACGGCCACGTATAATTTACCGTATAGAAGAGCTCCGGTGTACCAATAATTGAGGCAATTCTTCGGTAATTGGACAGCACGATTTCTCGCCTCTCGCTCGCTATGAATATTGCCCCGGCAGCCACCGGAACCCAGATGGAACACCACGCAAATTCCATCCATACTACCCACACACCGCGTGTATATCGTCACCTATATGTTATACGTTTATACGGGCGATTTCATGATGATTGGGAAAAAAAATTTTGAAAACACTTGTAATTTTTATATTTTTTTTTGTGCATGGAAAATCATTTCAATTTTGTATTCTTCCGGGCGCTATTGATAATTTTATCGTTTACAAATAAGAATTCTCCCGTGTACACGATGAATCGCGGTAAACAAAATTCGACAATTCACGAACAATGAAAAAATTACTTTTTATTTCCCTTTTTTGTTTGTTTCCGTTTAATATTTTTCCCAATTTTTAATCCAGTCGTTTCCAATACAAGTTTTGTTACTCTCTCAATGAATCACGAGTTTAACAAACATTTGAAATATCGCAAGAGAATATAAAAATGTTATCGAAATATAATTTTGCAATTTTTTCATAAAATATTATAATTTCTACAAATAACTGAATTTTTTTAAACAACCAGGATAAAACGTGAAATAAAATGAAACATGCACCAATAAATAAGCAGAGTGAAATGTAGGGTAGCATTCGCATGAAAAGTCCCATAGACGCTGAGCAGGGTCCCACGATGAGATATAACTCGAGAGCCAAAGAGAGAGAGAGAGAGAGAGAGAGAGAGAGAGAGCGAGAGAGAACAAGAGAGGGAGCAATTAGGTATTATGAAATTCTGGCGCATCTCGTCCTGCAGTAGTTCTCACATCTCTCCCTCTCTCACGTTTTCCGTTGTTCGCGATATTCCGGAGCAAAACGCATATTGACCGCGGCCAGAGGGACGAGCGAGGGGTCGAGGGAAAGAGGGTGGGAGAGGATGAAAGTAGGCGGGGGAGAAAGGACCGTATACCAGGGCTAGCTGGTGCGCTATATACGCAATCAGCACGATTCCCAACTTAGTTATTACCCGGGTTAACTGGATAATTACATCGCGCTGCAAGTCCCCCAACTCATCTCGCGACTCTTCTATTTTACTCATACCTCCGCGTTTTCCGCCTGTTTCAACACGATTATCCTAACCCCACCTCCCCCACGGTTCACCCCATTTCGATCCCGTATACATATTTCAACCGAAATCATATACGAAAACGGAAAATTAATGAAATTGCCGGCAACATTTATCGTTCGTTGAAAATTGTTCGAGCGAATATCGACTCTCCGGCTGGCCGATACGTTCAAAACCTCGGTGTAAATTGCTACTCGATCATTATTTGTTCTAAACATTCCTTTTTGTTTCTTTCTTTTTGACGCGATAAAATAACGGACAAAGTGCGATAATACGATAACAAAAAAGAAATAGTTCGACCTATTCGTCTCTCGGAATTTGTCGTGTCGCGAAAATATGGAAATAATTATGTTTATGTTTTGGTGAAGGATACGCGTCACGAATTCCGATAAAGACGTTAAGATTTTATTGGAAATTTCAATTTATTTTTTATGTTCGTATGAGTTTTTATATTTTGCTGTATTTATCGCGTGTTTCTTACGAGTCGATTTTATATTTCAGGGAAAAAATAATTGTATATGTAAGAAAAAAGTACATAGTCTTGACATTTCCTGAAATTCAATAAAAAAAAAATTTGTCACACGATTCTGGGCTGATATGTTCACACGTATGTTACTATACGTGCATAATTATACATATGTACAGAAAATATGTGTATGTATGTGTGTATAACTTTTTTTTTCCATAAATTG
Source organism: Netelia fuscicornis (assembly GCA_946811545.1). Taxonomy (NCBI): domain Eukaryota; kingdom Metazoa; phylum Arthropoda; class Insecta; order Hymenoptera; family Ichneumonidae; genus Netelia; species Netelia fuscicornis. The sequence goes on along the minus strand of OX328011.1, from coordinate 41,984,457 downwards.
CGAAACCTGGGAGTGTGTTCGTAATTATTAAGTGGAGTTGAAATCTGTTAAAGCAAAAGTTGAATTGCACGAAACATAAATTCCGGTGATACCTGGGACCACGATAACGCGACTTTGCTCGGAGAGCAAGAGTGAGAGAGCAAAAAATGGAACGAGAGGGGAAGCGAGGAAAAGGCGTCCAGTATTCGTAACCCATGTTTGTGTACTGTTTATATACAGGGTATCCGATTTTAAACCCCACTAGTCGCATATCATTGAATAATAGCATTTAAAAAATAAGTTCAATTTTTTCAAATAATTAGCAAAATTTGTGAAAAGTTTGAATTCTCATAAGTTAAGATCAGATACGGATTCTCAAAGAATATTTTTAAAACGTTCCAATTAATTAAACAACTATTTTTATTTATTCAATCTTTTCTAAGAATCGTTACGAAAATTTAAGCATTTCTTATCTCCAACCGACTTCTCTTAAAAACCTTTATTTTTCGCGTAACGAATTTATGGGACTCCAAAAACTTTTGCAAATTACGTAAATTATTAAAAAAAAATTGAAATTTTATGAAAAAGAATTTCGAAAAAAAAAATTTCTTTTTTTTCACATACGAATCTGTAAAACAATATATCGATGCTCGTTTAAAAAAAGTAGTTGACCTTAAATTGTCCTTGAAAGCCTCCCTACAAGATCAAACAAGTAATTTTATTTTACGTCCTCTTTCAAATCTTGAAACTTGTATAAGAATAATTTTTTTAAACTGCTATCGTCGACGTTCGACTGGAGGTCTCAAAATGGGACACCCTGTACATACATATATACATACATACATATACACATACATAATATATATATTAATATATGTGTGTGTGTCTGCGAGTATAACGTACACCGAAAGCAAAACTTTCGTGTCGCGAATAAATTATAACTCGGATATGAAATCTATATGAACACAGGGTGGGGGCGAAGGGTGGACGTGAGGGGTTAGAAAAGGGGTTGGATTTGAGGTGTGTGTTGACGACGGTGCAGTGCCACAGAGTTTCGAGAAACTGTATGCAGAACAGGAAAATATGTACTACATATAAATATATACACGTGTGAGGAACTGTGTGTGTGTGTTTGTACGTGTGAGCAAGTGGGGCTTTCACTACATATATTATACGTACGTGTTGCGTCCCTCCCCACATCTTTCACTCCCTCTTGTGTGGTAAACCTTACTGAGTTGCTGCTGCTTTTCGCATGTTACCGAGTGTGCATCCACTCTGAGACCACCCCGATATATATAGGCTCCTCATACATTGTGGATATATGTGTATATGTGGAAGAATCTCAAACCGTTGCAGCAGCCAGTTCGCGCGAGCATTACGAATAAGCTTCTCAAACTCCTCGAATTCGAAATTAGTACTTGAAAGACACAATATATGTATATATACAAGGGTGTATGCATGTGTGTGTGTGGGGGAGGGGCTGTGTCAAGTACGTAGAAGAGTGGATGGATTGAACGAGGATGAAAGTCTACTATTGTATGATACAATATGTTGCAAGTCACGAATATTGTATCATCTGTGTTATCGTTTTCAATGGGGGTTGGAGAACAAATGTCGACGAGGGTTGAAATAAAATGAGCAATTGAAGTGACAATTTTGCAAACGCAATTAACGCTATTTGCAATTAAGTCTCAATACGATTGAATTATATTGTAGATAGAAATTAAATGCAAAAAACGATTTTTAATTTATTCAAGAATGGATCGAGGGTTGAAAAAAACGGAAAAACGAATTGATTATTTTTGGAGCTATGATTGAAGTTTAATTAAAATCGGATAGAGAAATCAATTTGAATTGAAGATGGAAAGGTGATGAAAATGAAAAATTGAAACAATTACTTGGTAAATTGTCAGGGGTGAATATAACGTTTCTCGAACTTTTGAGTTACTTCGCCACGAATCGTTCAATGGCTTGTACGTAATACTAGAAGATCAAAGGGAGTAGCGCTTATGCTTCGACGATGTTTATCTTCTTACTCGAAAGTTTCGTTCAACTAGCGATTAACAAATTATCGTAAATAGCCCGAGTTCGTGAGTTCGGTTATTAAATGAAAGTTCAAGATTAACCCTAGCGTACGTAATACAAAATCTGTGTTCCACGTAAGCGTCGGTGAGAGTATCGTAGAATATTGGGGCTTACCCTGTCTCGTATTACCGTATTTACCCAACAGCAGACGCAAAAACGTGGCGCCTTATGTATCACGATATGTACATAGGACTCGAATGGCGTACGCAAAAGACGTCAAAGTCTCGGGCACTTTAGAGGAAAGCTTTCAATCTCTTTCTCCCTCTCTCTCCCTCTCTGTCTCTCGTTTTACCGTAGTGTCGCTATTAGTTCTATGTTCGTGTTTCCAAAAAGTTTTGACGTTATAAGCTTTTCTCGAGGCTTCCAACAACCTCTCTTTCTCTCCCTCTTTCGTGACACGGAATCAGCAAAAGGATGCGAAACTGTATATCAGCATCGTGTCTCCAGCTTCTCTGCTTTCTCGGTACTTTTCTCCAGGCATCCGCGTCAGACACACTATCCGCCAACTTCATAACTCATTGTGTGTACGTATACGTGTACGGTACAGCTCTCGCCTGAGTTTAAGTAGTTATAAATATGATACGAGGTCGGGGAAATGCCGGTCACTGTGACGTATATATCGTATTTTCCATGAATAAATGTGGTTCTTGCCAACCCAGTGTCAGACGCAACGAACAATTTAATCGTTTCGTAATTACTCATTATCGATATGACAATTAATGGATTTTTCATCGACAAAATTACGTCACGATTATAAATTAATATTCTGGGGCTAGGAGAATTTTTCGGAGAATACGAACATAATATCAGTATATTAAATTTTTAGCAATTTGTCAGTGAAAACATCAAAAATCTGGGAAAATAAATAGATTTTTCATTTTTTCACTGGTAAATTGCTAATAACTAGAAACGAGGATATTATATTTGCATTTTATTAAAAACATTTTGAATTTCCTAAGGACTTTACGAGGTTAATTTGCGTAAAAAAAAGATTTGACCAATTTATCAACGGTTCGCGACAACAATGACGGTTAAATTCGTTGTTCTTATAAGATATAATTTTCGATTTTTGGCAATTTCCCGTTGAAAAAACTTATAAAAAAAACAAATTTTTCAGTATTTTCTCTCTTTTTACTGTTTCGTTTTCCATCAAATACTTGACCTCACAAACACTGAATGAAACTAATTAGTTCCCAGAATATCACCATTACCATTCTCTATTTTTCGCAATTTCCCGATGAAAGCATTCAAAAAATCTCAAATTTTCCAGTTTTTTCCCTCTTTTTACTTTTTCGTTCTCCATAAAATATTTCACCTCACAAACACCGAATGAAACTAATTAGTTCCCTGAATATCACATTGCCATTCTCAATGTTTCGCAATTTTCCGATGAAAGCATTCAAAAAATCTCAAATGTTCCAGTTTTTTCCCTCTTTTTACATTTTCATTCTCCATAAAATATTTCACCTCACAAACACTGAATGAAACTAATTAGTTCCCAGACATTTGATACTAACAAAACGTCTCATATACAATCTTATTCGCTATAAATAATTTTCCACTCACAAAACCAAAAAAAAAAGAAAACCACGATCAACCCATTCGCATAAATATAAAACAGTTACATAACGAAACTACCTCCGAACTGAATATTCGTTCTCTCGTGAATTTCCACCTCTCGGAGTTGTATCGAGGGACCGTCCCACCAAAATGGACATTGGCCGGTTTCCGGAGAATTCCAATAACGCGGTAGTGCCCATGCCAATGCGATATATGTATACATATATATTAGTATGTAGCGTTATATACAAATATATAAAATAGGTATTTACCAAATGCCTGCTGATTCCGGCGATGTTTAATGAGGGCAGAGGGTGAGGGTGTGGTTCGCATTGTTCGAACGAGTATACTTGAGGTTCGGGGCGGATGCCCTGCGGTTAAAACGTCGCGGGGATGATGAGAACGCGTGCCTGACTATTAGGTAACGTATACTATGAACACATACGCATAAGAATATATATACATATAATATATATAACAAGAGTACGGGACATAGGTACAGCGAGAGTATTCCATTGGAGACTACAGTCGCACCAAGAATCGTGGCCGGGGTGGTTGTACACACAAATTTATACTCGCGTACATATATGGCAGCATGATACAGAGAGTTCTGGTCTACCCTATTTTATATCTATATGTGATTTACGTTTGTATATACGCATATATACGTAAACATAATATGCGAGAGATGTAGAATCTCGAAATGTGTATGTTCACAACTTCGGTGGGTGTGAGAGCGTGCTGATTTGGAGCCACGCCAAAGTGTAATTTATTTACACAATTCGACGGTTATATATACGATTACATAGCCCTCGTACGTCGACCGAGTGGATGTGCTCATGCAGCATCGTGTAATAGAGGATGAGGTTAAGCCAGAGGGAGAGAGAGACAGAGAATTATACTTTGGCGCCAGGAATACGTTTTTCACACGTATATACCTATACTTATATAGTTATACAATATAGCTGGTATGCGGCCAAAGCGTTTTATTTACCGGATTGGTTATGAATCCGATTTGTACTTTGAAACCTCGTAGTTCCAGGGACGAGAGGTCGAGAAACGACGGTAAAGAGAACGAGAGGGAGAGGGAAAGACCGATTCATTTTCGAGAATGGATGATGTAAATATGTAAATATACGTGAAACGTTTGTTTGCAGTAATTTGTCGAATGTGGAGAAACGATAACGAGTGTGAGAGAGGTAACGCGTGTAAACGAAACGAAGTACGATTAATCCATTAAAACGTTCATGCGGACGATAAATGCTGGGTGAAACTCGGACGCGGTCTCGATGCTTGCGTAATTCACGACACAATGACGTAGGCAAAGTGCTCGCAAGGTATAACCAGATAAAAGGTACATTATTTTCTTTTTTTTCCCTTTAGACCGAATTGCAGCGTTACGATGACGTCGATAAAACATTATTCGATGAAAAGGACATGTTAAAGAAAACATTGGGAACGTTGGGTCGACGTATTTGAAAAATTACTATGATTTTCTATTTTAACGCAAAATATCAAAAATTTCACGAGAAACCAGCACGACGAAACGATACATTTTTTTTAAAACAAATAATTGGCAAAATATTTCTGACTGAAGAGCAATGTTGCTTTCATTTAATTATTTTGTTTAAATTATTGTTAGTAATTATTTCAATCAATTCGTATGAAAAAACAAAAAGATTTATCAGTTTATAGCCTGATTTAAGTTTTAGGAAATGGCTGGAAATTGAAGGTCGATAAGAAAATAATTTTAATGGAAATCTGCGGAATCGTTTCTTATTTTTAAGTTTTTTTTCGGTTATTTAACGAAATTCTAAAATCGTTTAAATTCCGATACCCTACTTACCCTACTGACCTACAAATTTTACCGACCACGATTCACGCGAACTCGTATTTCAACGCGTTCCACATAGTTGAGTCGCGCGATGTCCCTCAATCCCAAAGTATCTCGCGAACGAAAGATATCCATCCAGCTTTATGATTTCACGACAAACGTACGTCCCTAGTAAAGTGGTCGAAGAGCGTGCAGCTTGCAACTCGCCCTTCCCCCTCCCGCTGCTCTCCGCATCTTGTCTCATCGCTCACGCAGCACTAAGATGCTGTACCAAGGCGTTCGAGCTATTTACCAATAAACAAAAACCCGCGATGAAATACGAGGTGATTCTACTAAAGTTTGTTCCTTTCTTACGTAATCGTACCGTCAAACGGGATTACTTTGAACTGATTTTGTAAGTTTTGTGTAGAGAAGTCGTTTTCAAGAACGGAAATTCCAACTTTTTCGCTTCAATAGAACAAAAAATGTTGCCCCCCTCCCCCAGCCACAAAAATCGCGAATGTCGACCATTGGCATCTGCCAAGTGCTAGAAGATGAAGATTGTGACGTTATTTTGGCTGATATCTGGAAAACTGTAGGGGAAAAACGCGAAGAATCCAAAATAACGATTTACCCACTTAAGGTCAATAAAATCTGAATATTCTGAAACGAAATCGTGATTTTCTCGTTGTCCGGGAATTTGCGATCGACATGTACTCTTAGAGCTTGAGAAAGGATTGAACTTCACTGGAATGCAATATAGCCAATTCCGATGGATATCGCGAAACCTCGAGACATCAATCATTCCCGATGCTGTATCTCCGTCCTCGATCGTCCCACAGAAAATTGTACAAGTAACTTTTTGAAGTGCTCTCCATCATCTCAAGAACAAGCACAGGATCATGCGGACAGCTCGATTTTTGTGGCCGTGTCGACATTTCGAAAATCGCGATTTTCTGGACTTTTTATCGTACAGGCGATGGGATAAAATTTTCACTTGGTCCAAAACCCCTTTATTTCATCATATTCGCGTTACGCCGCAAATTTTCGCTTCCGAAATGGCGCTACAAAGTCTTTTCGAACGAAACAAAATTTCGAACCCCCCAAAAACCCAAAAGTAAAATCCGAATGTCGACTATCGGCATCTGCCGAGGATCAAAATTTGTTTTCGTCTAAAAATGCTTTACGGTAGTTCCATCGTTTGATCGTTTTCTTTATCGTTCTTTATCATTAAGATTATGTTGAAAATTTGAATATATCTTCTTTGATATAATATTTACGTGTGTAATAATTTTTGGAAGGTTTTACCACGCGGAAGTTGAGATATTTATTGGTGAAAATCCGAATTTTCGGTAGTCTCTCATAAGAGCGCGTATCAAAAGTTGTATTTTCACCCATAAATATCGAGCTTCTACTCGATGAAGCCTTCTAAAACTTTTCATACACTTTTATGCAACATCAAAGAAGCTTTATTTAGTTTTTCAAAAAAATCTAAAGAAAAGAATTTTCGCAATTTTTGTAATTATACAGCAAGTACATATTACCTTGGATAACCTTGAATTTGGAGTATCTTGTTCTTTAGTCAATTTGGAACAATTTTTCTTTATTAACTTGTGCCAGCAAATCATTTTGTATATGAGAAAAACTGAAAAATCATTTTTCGATTTTAATGTCACGATAGAACTATCTTAATTGAAAATTACGGAATATATATATACATTGTATATGCCAGTCTATCAGTACTGTTCGTACACTACTGAAATAATGTTTCCATTACACACAGCACTCACGTATTACGTGAAAGAAAGTCACGCGGCTTGCGCGACACTTTGCTCTCCCTCGCTGTTGTACGGACATTGCAAAAAAGCTCGTACCTCGGTTCTTATTTGCTATTAAGCCGGATTAAGCTGTACCAACGTGGAACGTTCTCTTTCGTTCGCGTTCTCATCGTCGTTGTACACGATTGTGTACTACGGTCTACCTTTTTTTATAACGGCAACTATATACCTCTATCCGTGTGTGTCTGTCTGTGTGTATGCGCATGTGTATATAGAAAGAGAGAGAACGTAAAGGGAGGTATATTTGTCGTTGTGTGTGTCGTAGTAGCCCGAGGACAAAGAGAGCGACGTTAAAATGCGAACTCCACCGCCAAACGATCAAACGTTTCCTCTCGAGTACGCGCAGAGCGTCCTTTACGCGCATCCTGCACTCGTTTCACCAATCTCCTTATATTTCATACGCACGTACCTACTCCCCTCTTTTTCACCGACGTTACACTAACGCATTCCTCGCATGGAATCGTTTTATTTTATTTTTTGTTTGTTTTTTTTTCTCTCCGAACGCTGCAAACGCCTCGTTTCACATACGCGCAACGCTTCGTTCGGATGGAACGGCTCAAAAGAATGAAAATGCATCGAAAAGCTAATCAAAATATCGGATGGTCGATGTAATTGGAAATATCCAACGGATGTACGCGTCCATCGATAATGGATCCCCGTTTTTTAATTAACGGCGTTGTTTTTTTTTTCTCTTTTTTATGTAATTTGCGATCGGTCAACGATAGGACGTAACGATGAACGAAATGTTTAAAATAGATTCCGGATGCAAACGAACACGAGGCAATTAATAAACTTTTAAATATATAATTTTTCATGTTGAATTTGTTTTGTTGGCCCCGCGTTAATGACGATATTATGATTCCTCGATAATAACTAGTTAATTCACTATAAGAAATTAGAAAAAGTCTTCTCGGATTTTTGTATAGATCTCGTTTTCAATGGAATTCTTCAAGGCTCGTTTTATCGCCCGGCATTCGCCCGTCCCATACTTTTTCAAATAGGTACGGAGGTTATTGGACCGAACCGTGAAATAAAAGGATATGGGGAAAATTTTTCAGCCAACACATTTTCACCAACCTCTCCGTATCGCGAGAATACTATCAGCCTCTCGCCGGTCCCGGCCAGGTTTTTCGACCCGACGCACTCACGATTTTTCTCCGCGCGAATTGCAGGAACGTCCGAGAGAACGAGGCGTATCTATTACTTTTTTCTTTTTAATTTTATTTCTTCCCTTTTCGTTCCCTTTTTCGCTTTTATTCCTCTATTTTTTAAACGCTCCGCGCCTTTTCGGTCCCCTCTCTCGCCCTTGTACTATATAGGTACGTTCTACGCGTTTGCAAAGAAACCGCCCTCAGCACCGCGATGTATGCAGAAATATACACGCGTATATGCGCATTTGACAATGTTATTAATTCTCCTCCTGTTTCACATTTTAATTATTTTAATCTTGAGAACATTTTCAGATATTAAAAATCTTTATTCTTCAAGCACAGTTATAATAATAATGACAACACCAATGTTGATACAATAATGACAATATTAATCATATTAATAATAGGTAATAATAACAAATAATGATAATAATCGAGATTTATTATATACACGCGTATATGCGCATTTGACAATGTTATTAATTCTCCTCCTGTTTCATATTTTAATTATTTTTATCTTGAGAATATTTTCAGACTTTAAAAATCTTTATTCTTCAAGCACAGTTATAATAATAATGACAACACCAATGTTGATACAATAATGATAATATTAATCATATTAATAATAATAATAACAAATAATGATAATAATCGAGATATATAATATACACGCGTATATGCGCATTTGACAATGTTATTAATTCTCCTCCTGTTTCACATTTTAATTATTTTTATCTTGAGAATATTTTCAGATATTAAAAATCTTTATTCTTCAAGCACAGTTATAATAATAACGACAACTTCAAGCACAGTTATAATAATAACGACAACACCAATGTTGATACAATAATGACAATATTAATCATATTAATAATAATAATAACAAATAATGATAATAATCGAGATCAAATTTTGATATCGCAGGAGGTACGTATAATATCCGAGATTTTACGATAGTCCTCTCCCCTCCCGAACGTATCTACCTAACGTGATTTTATCGATATAAATTTCCAAGTTTACTCAGGCAACATCTTGGTTGAAACTCAATATTGCACTTTTAGTAGGCTAGATTACCCATGCACTTTTATATCCGTCGTGCCTTACAAAAGAGGAGTCCGGATTATGGTGAATAAGGAGGGTGGGTGGGAGAGATAGAATGGGTTAGGAGGGGGGAGGGGCGCGAGGGATAGAGGTTTGGGTTTCGGGTCGAACCCCCGTGTCTCGTCCTCTCGTTCCTGCGGATATGAAGAGCGGAGCACGAGCTTTTCCCCAGTCATGATGTTGCTTCTCTCTACTTTAGAAGTCAAATTTTTTCGCGTCCATCTCTCTTCCTCCCTCTCTCTCTCCTTTTCTTTCTCTTTACCGTCTCCTTCCACTCTATCTCTCGTTTACAATGTAAATAGAGGGAAGCCTCCTCGACGAGAGGAGATTCTCTACCGACGGCCTGCCGGTGCTGCCGCTCCTATCGCGTGTTCGCTCACCAGAATTTGATATCTTTCCTCATTTTCCTTCCGCGGAAAATTTTTCACGTTCGACCCACGCGGTATATCGTATCGCACAACGAAGCCTATACACGTTTCGGCCTTCAAAACGCATAATTTGCCTGTGGCTGTGGACAAGTTCGTTCAAACGGGGCAGCGGTGGGGGGAAACTCAACGCTGAAATTTGTGAAAATCATCGACGTGAACGCGCTGGCGCAGATTTCTCCCGTTTTCGTGTCATGTTCCACTTTTCATTTTGTTTTTTATTGTTTTTTTTGCTCAAAGGTAGCGTTTGAATTTTCGTAAATAATTCGCATTGGTTTCACGATTTTGTTGATTTAACGAATTTCATGCGAATAAATAGATTTGAAAAATAAGCTCACGTTTTCGTCACGCGCAATATCGAATAGATTTATTCGTTCGCGGCGATACGAAGATATTGAAAGTTGTATAAATCGTCGAACGACAGACGTTTTGCGAATATCTCGCCCATTTTTGTTTTTCGTTCGATTTTTTTTAGTCTGCTTTTTTTTAGGTATTATTTTATCAGGGAGAATTCCTTGAAAATCCTTTTCGCTCGGTCCTTCGAGCAAGTTTCAGGCGTATAATATTTCGGTTTCTAGCGATTTTTGTCGAGTCGTACGATCTTACGAGAATAAATTTGAAAATAACGAGAGATTGAAGTTTTTCTTTTGTCTTCTCTTTTCAAGCCCTTTCGTCCTTCGCTCTAATGCTCGACCCCACTTCCAGTTCGATCCTGATATCGATAAATAATTTCTTACAAACTCATCGAATCGAAAAAAAAACGACGACCAAAAGAAACGAGATAACAACCATATCGTTAGTAATTAGATTATAGGATGAACTATTTTCATTCGACGAGCCTTTGAGCGAGATATGATCGCGAGTAAAGTTCTCTTTCGTTCGCCGTTAGTTCCTCTCGCTTGGAATTGGAAATGAGAATTGTATCCAGAGAGAATTTCATTGCGTGTAATGCAAATTCATGCCTCGATGTAACCCACCGAGTTAGAACTATACGAACGTATACGTATTAACCACTTCGCCCGGTTACCCTCCCCTTCTCAACCTCCCCAACCCCCACCCCCCAATACCTCACTTCCCCCAACCCCTGCCGTATGTACACACGATGTAGGTTGTATTAGCTTGTAGCACGAGCGGGCTGGAGTTAGCTAGGTTTCCCAGCCGTTATCCTTGTACCCCGCCGTGTCGTATCGAAATCCCCCGTTCTGTTCTATTATACGAAACGTACGAGGGAGAGGGCCCTCGTTGCAACAACGTCGTCGTCAAGCGTTTACAAGAGCGCGAACATTTATGAACGTGGTTCAATTATACCGAAATTTTCACAATTTTCCTTAACTTTCTCTATGTATATGGCATTGTCTGCGTATGTGTGTGGGGGGGGGGGGGCGAATGTACGTAAAACCAATTACTATATATAATTTATAATAATATAAAGGAGTCGCTCGACTTTTAATAATTGTCCTGGAGAAAGGTTGAAACAAGGGAGAACTCTTTCTTCTTCGCTCTCCCTCATTATTATGCCATTATAATTAATACGTTCTTTCACCGACAAATATCATCCGGAATGTAATTAATATTTGGAAACATGAAATATGAAGGAATGGATTTCATGGAAACATGAAACATGTGGTTCAATTATACAAAAATTTTCGCAATTTTTCCTAGCATTTTCTATGTATTTATATAGCAATGTCTGTATGCGCGTGTATAGGGGAAGATGGCCCAAAAACATTCCCCTAAGGGAAAACAGCTGTAAAACAAGTGTATGCAGCTTTTTCTGAGATTAAAAATATTTGAGGGGTAGCTATTCGACCGAGCTACAAATTTATTAAGCGCTGAGTCGCATAAGCCATAAGAAATAATTTTTATTAATGTTTTCGTGAAGGATAATTTTGTACACCCCCGTGTCCAAAAATGATCCCTCGGGTGCGGGAGATCACCCCCTATTCAAAATATAAGCAAGGGATAAAACATTCAACAATATTGTTTGGTAATTTTGTTGTAGGTTCAGTCTAGGCAACAAATTTTAACGATTCTGTCTTGATAATCATACGGTAAATTCTTAATTCTCGTAAATCTCTATAACATTAATAGCAGTTTTATAGTATTATTGATGTTTCTAAACAGAATCTTAACAACAACACTCTCTTTTTAACTAGTATCACTAGTTAAAAATCTTAACAACAACACTCTCTTTTTAACTAGTAACTAGTATGACTTAACTTCATACTTCGTATTAATACTTGATATTAAAAAAAAACTAAAAAATAGTTATTAAAAGTTGACTGAACCCGATTGGAAGTACCTATGTAAGTAGGCAGGGGGTAAAATGATTCCAGGATCATTTTGCGCATTCTATGAAGGGATGATTTTGCCCCAAATACCTTATTAACGAAAAACATCAAAACGTGACCTATGTTCTCTAATTACTCTAATGAATGAAAGAATACTCTAATGAAGGACGGTTAATTTCATTGCTAATTGCTAATGGAAACTCAGATAAACAGAGCTATCGCATAATATGTACGTAGACTAAAGCTACACAATGTCAAATAATGGCGTACTTTAGATCGAGCACAGTAATTTTGAATATTTTGTGATAAAATCTTTCCCACTGCCAACAACGCCATGACACTGACAGAGATTGTACGGTTCGGCTGTAGGAGCACAAAATTTACTTAAAATATTCTACACTGTTTCGGCGACACCGAAATTATGTTTAAGTTTGCCGCGCTCGTTTTAGACTCGTAATCGATAGAGGAGTGAGCGTCGCTCGATTCTAGAGACACTCTAATCAGAGACTGGCCACAACCCGCTCCGCCATTTTTCGTCAAATTGTACGAGAGAGAAAGAAATATGTACTGTCTCACTCTAACTAATAATAAGTATTACCTAACCTATAGCTTGCCTGCGTGCGAAAGAAAAAGAAATGTCATACCTGATCCGTTATAATTCATAAATAACTTGAAATTGACCTCTATTTCCATGTATATGAAGCATGTACGTAATGATGAAAATGATGATCGACAATATTTATCAGGATCTCTTGAATTCCATGAATTGAATATAAAGTCGAAGTAAAAAAAATAGTACACTAAATACGAATGAAATGTCAAATATTAATAACAATTCTACTATAAACATGACAAGTGTTGAGTTTTAACATAGCGGGTTATATTTTAAACTCAATCATAAAAATATGTAAAGTATGTAAGAATTATTTAAAATCTGCAGGAACGAAAACCTTACTGCAATACACATTTACCAGATTTGTGCAATTTAAGTCTTATAAGATGCATCCTCTTTACTATGTTAATGTCAAAAGATTTAAAATATTTTTGAAATTAGAGCAAATAAATTGTCATAACTTATCGTCCAAAATTATGAAAAGATTTGTTGTTTTTAGATTGAGGATTTTTTATTAAAACGACAAAAACAATAATAATAAAACATGTAAAATGTACAATAGCAAATCTATGGCGATGCATTTTGTATTTAAATAATTTTTTAATGATAAAATAATGTCAAACAGAAAATCGCAATAATATTAATGTAAAATGAAGTTAATGTTATTTTGATTTGTAATTATATTGATTTTTGTTACTTTGAATATTGCATTATTTGCGTTTATTTTTTTCTACTGAGTTTATGTATGCTATGTTGCAGTACAAAGCTTATTTATAATAATAAATTAATCTTAATAAAGTATTATTGCAAAAAGATAGTAAAATCGTATTTAATATATTATCATTATTGTAATAAAATGAATTGTTTTTCTTCCACTTGTTTCATTTTGCGTAAATTATGTGAATGTACACATTTTATTAATTTTAAAATATTTACTTTTTGAAAAATGTGTCACAATTTAACGTTAATGTCATTTATATATTTATAAAAGAGCGGAAATAGCCGAAAAATAGCGCACCAATCAAAAGTAGCTTTTTCGTGGCCAGTCTCTGATTAGAGTGTCTTTACCCGGTACAAGCCGCTCCCCTCTTTACGAGGCTCTCTCGTCTCGTGTCTCGCCGGAACCGGGCTCGAATCATGTTCGGATAGTACTTGTCGAGTGACCACGCGCTTAACTTGTCCTTTTCGCACCTTTTGATTTCTCGTCTTGTTCCACGACCACGGCTCGACTCGTACGATTCTTGACCATCGCTGTACTTTTCATAAGTTGAACGCTTAACGATATTCGCGAACCGCTCGATGAGGTGTAGCAGCTCTATGTCAGGAGAAACTCTGTATGTAACCACGTGTAACGTATGCTGCGATGGCTCTTGTATTCGCGCTAAATAACGACCATCGCTAGAACACGGGTACTTAACACCAGAAGACTCGCCATTTTGTATATACATCGACGTTCGCTCAGACGCTGTTCTCTCACAATCAGCCTTTATCCGCGCGGTGAGGGCAGGTACTGCTCTGTTCCGTTTGTAATAACCGTCTACTCTTATATGCGTCAGTTCACTGTTAGGAATCATTCGCATGCGAGTTATTAGTGTGAACACCAGTCGACAGTATTTTGCTCTCCTTTGGATCATCGAATACGTGTTACGCGCTCAGCTCTGGCCTAAAGAAAGGTTGTCCGGCTCAATACGTTCAGTGCTCTGCGTTGCGATTAGCCGGCTCTTGTTTTGTTTATAAGGTGACGCTGAAAATAAAGTGACAACCAACGAATGTTGTAAACGCAGTGCTCGATGTGGACAACTTGTTATTTTTCCTTGCTCTCCTTTATCCGCTAACCAGGTCCTCGCGCAAACATACACTGAAAGAATTTTTTAGTAATTGTTACTGTGAAATCATAGTAACTCAGTGACAAATGTGCAATTATTCAGGTTTTTAGGAAATAAATTATAAATTTTAATGGAAATGAGTAAAAATTTACTGTTGCGCGACAGAAATTTAAAATACTTTCAAGAATTTTTACGGAAACTAACAGTAAATTTTCGTGAAACGTAAACATTACTACAATAAGTTGAAAAAAGTGCTGATAAAAATGAAAGTATACAGCGCACATTGAGAAATTTGCGCGTTTGTCTTGAAAATTTAAAAAAGGAAGGCGAAACTTTCCGTGCGTTGATCAGAATTTTTGCGTTGTTCACAGCAAAATCAGTTAGGACTAGGTTGCCTGGCCGTAACCCGTGAGCTCTGTGTAGCGTGCGTAAAAATTATGCCACGTGCTCAAATCTGTACATGCCTGAAAGTAAAATATTTGAAACTACTGTCAATTTTTAACTGTTTGCACATTTGTCACCTGGTTCAAGTTTTAATGTAATTTTTACCGATATTTCAACGTGTAAAGATTAGTAAGAAATTCTCTTCTAGTCCAAGCAATAGAGCTCTAAAATCACCAGTTTTTGACAATAATAGCACCCGATAACGGCGAGTGCCATCAGACGCGGAACAGCCTCCCGATCATAACTGACCACTTTTCGACTCCTGACTCCCATTTTATTTTTTGTTATTAACAAATTAGTGAAAAAAACACGTTTTTTTCATTTTTTGCTTATAAAACACAAAATAATGAAGCAATCTGTTTGATCCCAATGGACGAATTGTAGGTAATTGAAATACGCATAAAATGAGTACTGAAAGAAGTCGATCGGTCAATAATTAAGGGAGATACACTGACAGAACCGAGAAAAAAACGCTTTTTTCAAAAATGTATAACTCCGTCATTTTTAAAGTTGTAGGCCAGGCTCTGCGCGAGATAATAGGTAGGTATAGATGCGTACTTTTTGTGTGGGAAATCTGGACGCTGTCGGATAATTAGTTTTTGCATTATTGCAATGAACATTTAATTGTGTCATATTTTGCGGAGAGGCTCGATGCTCTGGTGGTCGTCCGATTTAAGTTTAACAAGCGGCTTTTGAAACTAGAACTGTTGATCTATAAATCGTCAATTTTAGATTTTCGTTTAATTGCGTTTAAGTAGGTGAAAATCGCGCCTAAACATGATCAAAAACGCGCGAAAGTGGTCGAGTAGTAGGGGTAGACCGGCAGACGCGGGGAAACCGCATATATTATAGTAATAGAAGCGCGCTCGGTCCAAGTTTCGTATCTATTTATGTGATTATTTCAAGAACCAGTGGGCCTATTTTAACATTTTTTTAAAATTTGGGGTAACTCGATCACCGGAATCTGATTCTTTGCTCAGATTTCATGTAAAATGAACGAGCAACTTTTTTCAGATGTTTTAACCTACACGTCCTCACATTAATATATAATAATATATATTGAACAATTAAGAATATTATTAAATATTATTCGAATAATATTCCAATAATATTCAAATAATAATAATAATAATGATATTCATATATTTGAATAATTATTTGAGTTTGAATATTATTCAAATATTTGAATAATATTTGAACTATTTGAATAATATTCGAATAATATTTAATAATATTCTTAATTGTTCAATGTACGAAATGAAACATTGAATATTAAAAAATGATAATTGCATTATAATTAATGTGAGGACGTGTAGATTAAAACATCGGAAAACAAGTTTTTCGTTCATTTTACATGAAATCTGAGTAAAGAATCAGATTCCGGTGACCGAGTTATCCCCAATTAAAAAAAAAATGTTAAAATAGTCCCACTGGTTCTTGAAATAATCAAATAAATAGGTACGAAACTTAGGCCGAGGGCGCTTCTATTACTATATATGCGGCTTCCCCGCGGCTGCCGGTCTACCCCCACTACTCGACCACTTTCGCGCGCTCGGGCGTTTTTGGTCATGTTTAGGCGCGATTTTCACCTACTTAAACGCAATTAAACGAAAATCTAAAATTGGTGATTTATAGGTCAAGAGTTCTAGTTTCAAAAGCCGCTTGTTAAACTTAAATCGGACGATCTCCAGAGCATCGAGCCTCTCCGCAAAACATGGCACAATTAAATGTTCATTGCAATAACGCAAAAACTAATTATCCGAGAGCGCCCAAATTTTGCACACAAAAAGTACGTATCAATGCCTACTATCTCGCGCAGAGCCTGGCCTACAACTTTAAAAATGGCAGAGTTATACATTTTTGAAAAAAGCTTTTTTTTTCTCGGTTCTGTCAGTGTATCTCCCTTAATTATTGGCCGATCGGCTTCGTTCAGCGCTCATTTTATGCGTATTTCAATTACCTACAATTCGTCCATTGGGACCAAACAGATTCCTTCATTATTTTGTGTTTTATAAGCAAAGATCGAAAAAAATGTGGTTTTTTTTCACTAATTTGTTAATAACAAAAAATAAAATGGGAATCAGGAGTCGAAAAGTGGTCAGTTATGATCGGGAGGCTGTTCCGCGTCTGATGGCACTCGCCGTTATCGGGTGCTATTTTTGTAAAAAAAAAGTTTATTTGCTTGGCCTATTCGTCTATATGTCGATATTAAGTCTTTATAACAGCCGGGGTTCGTTTCACCCCGAAGGGTCATTTTGTATCATCCTTCCTCTATGTACGTAAAACCAATTACAATATATAATTTATAATAATATAAAGGAGTCGCTCGACTTTTAATAATTGTCCACGAGACCGGTCGAAATGAGTGAGAGCTCTTTCTCCTACGCTCTCCCTCATTATCGTGCCATTATAATTAATACGTTCTTTCATCGACAAATAGCATCCGAAATGTAATTAATATTTGGAAACATGAAATTTCATGAATACCCGAGCGAATTCGAAGTATGGTTACACAAGCGATTGCACACATAACTATATATATATATATATATATATATATATATATATATATATATATATATATATATATATATATATATATATATATACTCCTACACACACATCTGATTGCGTGGATAATAATAATACCTATACAAAAGCTTTTGAATCGTATATTGGATTAAATTACATGGTGAAACGCGTATTTGCAAGTTTTCGAAATTAAC
The DNA here is from genome assembly GCA_946811545.1 of Netelia fuscicornis. NCBI lineage: Eukaryota > Metazoa > Arthropoda > Insecta > Hymenoptera > Ichneumonidae > Netelia > Netelia fuscicornis. Next base: position 41,966,605 of record OX328011.1, on the reverse strand, counting down.
AATGGCTCGCTCGATCCCATCGATGGAAATGCCACTGGCCTGTCTATCATTATAAACGGGAAGCTTTATGCTCTCTTCGATATTTTTCAAGAGAACAAAGGTTATCGAAAAACAATAGGGTTCGAGTGATATTTTTTTATTTTTTTTTATTTTCGAATCGATTTTTTGATTCAATCGTAATGAGGAAAAGTAGTTGAGGGAATTATCGCGTACCTGGAGACGCCAAAAGTGTGTTTGTTCGAGCTAAATCGAGTGCGAAGATAGCGATATGACGTTGAACGGTGTTATGTCTATTTATATATAGGACGTATATTTATGTATATATATATCTGACACCTGTCAGCTATTAGCACGTCTGATGCCTTGTCAGAATCTCGGTTTAGAGTCCTTTCAACGGGCAATCTCTCAAGTCTCGATCTAATCTGGCAAGGCCGTCCATCAATGTATGTATATACTTGCGACAGGGAATATCTACTCGGCTATGGCAATGCCAAACGCCTGTACGCGTATGTATGTGCACGTATATAGGAAGCTAGGAACACGTAGGACCGATTCCTCGCAACAACATTATGCTGTGGCTCGCGGACGCTTACTTGAGCTGATTCTCACGAGAATACCGCCGCGTATCAGTTCGCATGCTGCCGTGCAGGTATCACCCGCACCGACATCCCGAATATCTAATTACTAATTAATTAATTAGACGGGGCCGTTGCTAGGGGGTAACAACAAATTTCAGGATGTCGATAATAATAACAATAATGAATGGAATATATAATTAATGCAATATTGATTAATAATAATTAATACCAGTAATAATAATACGAATTTTGTATTATTAGGATTGTTTTTATTTCAACAACCAATGTTTTAATATTAATTAGTAACAACGGATTTCAGGATATCGATAATAATAACAATAATGAATAGAATAGATAATTAATGCAATATTCATTAATAATAATTGATATCAACAATAATAATACGAGTTTTTTTATTCTGAGGATTTAAAAAAATTTAATTAATGTTGCAACATTAATTATAATAATATAAAGTGATTATTATTATTATTATTATTGTAACTATTAATTCTTATTATTTTTTATTAATTGAATTCTTAACGATCGATCCACTTTGCCCTGACACGATGTTAAAAAAGAATTGCCCTCGGTTGAATTTAGCACGTTTTCGTGATCGGCACAATCCTGGCAACTCAGTCGTTCGTCCGTCCAGCATGAATTCCTGGTGGATGCCAGTGTGTAAAATGGAACGAAACTTCGTCACATGCCAAACACATTTCTATTTTATACGAACGGGTTTTAAATCGTGAATGAATGAAGCATTCCTTCGATTATGGGAAATTCTCTGTTTAATAAACAAATCCTGACAATCGATGAACGCACACCGTTAAATATGTATATTCACGTAATACAAAGCGCCGCACAGTGGCACGCGCGATAAAGCGAAATAAATTTTTGAAAACCAAGGGCGATGAACTTCGAATATCGAAATATCGAATCGTGGAAAATCGTTCTCCTCTCGAAATATTTCTCACGTACATATTTTATCAATTCTGGAACATTGCGAGGGGGTCAAAAGTTCACGCATTATATATTTTATCGCTATTTGTCAACTATAATGTTGCCGCGCGGATAAATACGTTGGCAACGCTGTATTTATCCAGCGGTGAAGTATATAAATTATCGTTTCGCGTTTTACCCCACGAATCGAAACGAAATACCGAAATTAAATTTCATTTTCTTATATTTCAACATTTTGTCGTCCATTTTTTCGATTAATGGATCGTAGCGATGCTTCGTTTTTTGCGTTCGACGTCGACGAAAATTATTTCGCGGTCGCGACACTCGACGACAGCGAATCGATAATTGAAGAAAACGGGTCACTCGCGATTCATGAAAATTTCAGAAATTCGATCGCTCGTCGACCTCGTTGATTCTACACCGAAAAAATAAATAAAAGAAACGAAAAATAACCGATGAAAAACCTAAAACAATGGATCGTTTAGAAAATCGATAATCGATGAAACGACGCGAGACGAGGAACAATGGGGACAATTTCAGGGTTGAATGAAACACGTTTTTTTTCTCTTGTTTCGATCCGTTTTTCCTTTTTCGGCGATAATTCGACGCTATTAAGGAGTCACGAGTTTACTGGGGGGTTGAACGAACGAAATGTTCGTCGTATTTCACTGATGCGATGTTCGACCACGGGGCGAACCTGTCGTGCACTCCGATTAAAAAAAAAATTTCCGATACATTGCCATCGAAAACGAAATAAAAAAACGCGATAGTATCGACGCCCCAGCGCTCAGAAACGGTAAAGTGGATACGATTTAACTTGCATGCATCTTCCGTTATTGACCGATGCGGAAACTAAAGGGGATGTAAACTCGGAACGTCTCGAACGTAAAAAGTTCCAATACGGAAAGGGAAAAAATAAATTGATCTTCTCGAGCGAAATACAATCACAGTTTTTTCACCTGCGAGCTATCGATAAAAAAGTATACGAGTTCGTAAAAAACAGATTCGTACTGTCTGGGAAACATAAACCTCGCTGTGGAGGCCTAGCAGCGGTTTACGTTGGATTTTTTTTTGTTTTAAATCGAGATCGATAACTCCGATTTCTCACAGCGCGGTTGCGTTCGCATCTCGTTTTTTATTTTCCGGCCAATTTGTCCCGTAGCTCGCACCCCGAGGCATCGCGAAGTTAGCGTACTCAGCAGGTGGTCGGAAGAGCTCGGGGGATGAAACACCCGAGGGGGTAGAAACTGCCTACTCGAGAGAGAGAGAGGGGTTCGAAATTCACATCTAGTGGCAGCCAGACTCGATATTCGGTCAGCGAAACGATAGATTTTTTTCCATACGGGGTCTTTTTGTGTTTTTTTTGAGGTGATTCGTGGTAAATTTTTATAAAATATCTTGCGACAGGTAAACATTGCGTTTATTGACTAAAATTGTCGATAAGGGTTGATTTTGAGAATATCAAAAGAGCCAGAGAGAAAAATCAAAAATATTTTAAGCAAATTAAAAGTGATATTTCGTATAATGATTGATTTTTAGGGGAGGGATTCACCCCCAGAAACAACGATTGTCGATCGATATTGTCGCGTGTGATTTGTTCAGTTAAAAATTTAACGACACAGAAAAGGTAAATTTCATTTCGCGACATCGCCATGTAAATTCAGCAATCCGCATTAATAATTCAGTGCGTAATGGCTACCCTCAAGCCGATCATTTATTCAATGAAACGTCGGAATTCATTCGTCGAGATAAAATCGATAATACCCGAAATCGAGGAATTTTTTTGTTGAACCTAAATCGAAAATATCGTTCAAGTTCGAAAAAGGTTGTAAAAGCGATGTTGTTATCGTGACGGAAATGGACGATGATATCGATACAACGATGTCATCGATATCCGACATCTCCTCCCACCAATATTTTCACCGTCGTTTCTTGCCAACGGCAGGTAACGGATTCTTTCTCGCTCGTTGCATTCTCAAATCCGTCCTTTCCAGGGTGAATTTGTCACGCGCTTTTAGCGCCCTTTGTTATCCCAATGTCCGTTACCTTCGCGACAAAAAGACGTTTCGCAGCCCCGTCAGGTCGTTCAATTTTCGCGAAGGGTATGAAAAGCGCCATCCCGACGAGAAAAATGAGCGCTTTTTTCATCGAATGCTTCATCTCGTTCACGAAAGAAGAACGAAGGCCGTCGAGGAAGAAAAAAACGAAAATGACGAAATTCTCGTGTCAAAAAAAAAGAAAACATCCCTCGAGTGCTTCACCTAGTAAACGAAAAAAAAACCTATTTTCAACATTCAAAGTACACGTAGCGCGCGAATAGCGAAAGTACGTTTTCTGTTTTCTTCTTTTTTTGGTCGAACACGACGTCAAAAATTAATGTTGATATATTCAGCACGTGCGCGAGACGATGAAGCTCATTTGTCGGAAACAAAAAGCTTCGCCGGAGGATCCGGCATATAGAACCGGTACCGAGCTCCAGGTGTGGAACATAATTAAAAGGTCGTCGTCAGCGTGTACGGAGATAATTTGAAACTGGTGAAAATTGCAAGACCGCCCCGAAGGCTAACGGCCCAGTCCTCGTTTCGAATACGACCCATCTATCTATCTGTATCAAAAAATTTATCTATAGACAAATCTCCGACGAGTTTTCATATGTCAACGATTATAAAAAAAGCTCTTCGCGTCATCAAATTTATGCGAGCAATATCGTAGGTGTGAATATAACTTTGAATAATCAACGAGAACAAGAGAACGATTCGAAATTCCATTTTTTTCAAACCGTTGTCTTTATTCACGTGGCGTCATTCGTGTCATAACGTTTAAACAAAGAACGCGGAATTTTGCGAACTTTCATTACAGCATTCTCGACGATATTATTCGCAACAGTATCCTCGAGAAAAAAACCAAAAAATAACTACTCGGGTTCTGACAATGACGGTCGAAAAAAAAAGAAGTTTTATATAACGTCGAATCAGCGCCCTCGCGCGGCTACATTCGGTATTGTATTTCTATCGTGCGACTTCGGGGTAAATTTTTGTCTCCACTTTTCTTGGCAATTCATTCGGGCAAAGTGCACCGAGACCGGGATAGAGCGAGAATGAGGAAAAATAGGAACGATAGATTTTTGTAGCGTACAGTTGTGAAAAAGTCCGCTATAACGGAGCAAAAGGAAAGAAGAAAAAAAAACGGGGCTAAGCGAAGAGGGGAGACGAGGAGGGAAAAAAAGTGGGCGCCCGAGCCAGCTTCAATAAACGTTGAAGGGAAGTGAGTATTTTCCTACGACGGTAAAACAAGATGTCTCGTAAAGTAACGACATTATTTCATACACCCCGGTCCTTATACGTGTAGCTTATGAGAAAGTTGCATGTAAGGGCTCCGAGTGTTCGTGAACATATATTTGCGTTTGTATATATATATGTATTCTCGTACACAATGGGGAGAAGAGCATACGCGAAAAGAGCTTTAATTATATCCACGTCACAGCTGGTTTTCTTCAGCTACAATTTCCTCATATTTCTATAATCCATTATACCTGTATATTTACATATACAGTCACGTATACGTACAGATCACGTATATATATATATATATATATATATATATATATATATATGTGTGTGTGTATGTATGAGCTCATCCTCGTAACGTAGTTTGCCAAGACTCTGATGAGAAGAACGTTCTCATGTAGGTGAATAAAAGCATTGGTTTACTGCGCGTACCATATGCCCGTGACGTGGTTTTATACATATATATGTACATATGTATACATATATATGTTTATGTATTGTAGATGCGTACTAGATACGGTACACGAGTATGTACGAGGGGCGAGAAAGAGCGCGCGCGGGAGAGAGGGAGAGAGAGGGAGATCTGTACAAAGTCCCGGAGAGTGCTTTCACTCGAAGCGTTAATGCATTTATAATAGGGTGAGAGCGCGGAAATTCTAAACGCGAGCCGTATAATTCTTTTGATTCTTCCCCGGAGGAGAGAAATTTGACATGGCCGACGGTAACACGCCGTTAATGCGATTACTTTTCTGCCAAAAATACAGGATGAGAGGAGTTACGATTCGAGGGCAAACAATCGAAATGATATTAATTTTTTTTTTTTTTTTAAGTAAGAAATTGAAGGAAGGGAGTGATAGATCGATTGGCGTTCGAACGTACTTAGGGACGTGTGACGGGTATTTGAGTAATCGAGGAAAAATAGTTAATAATAAAATTGTTTTATCGCACTCTTTGGGTATGAATGAATTTCGACGTTATTGCGATCGTTCGTTTTGATGCAGAACAAAAGAATTATTATCACGTGACACGTGGCGTGCTTAAAATTCACTTAATTATGAAAAGTAATTAATACCTTAATTAGCGTGAAATAATTAATTAAAGGTGAAAATAAATAAGATGAAATAAAATGATAAATACATTAGCACAGAATTTTATTTAATGCGTCAATACCTAGCAATTAGTTAATTAAAACAGTGTGAAGAAAAATTGTTTTAAAAAGCAAACGAAATATTTGCACAAAGAAAATCAGGGTAATTGTCGAATTACAATCTTCTAAAAAACAAAATATTTTGAGAATTTCAATCAGAGGAATAAAAAATAATACATTTACCTACCTGAAATGATTGGGAGAAATAAAATCGTTCGTTTTTCGATACATTTTAATACTAAAGTTGAAATTAAATGAGATAAATAATAATAACAATAAAAACATTCGTACGGAATTTTATTTAATTCGTCAATACCTAGCAATTAGTTAATTAAAACAGCGTGAAGAAAAATTGTTTTAAAAAGCAAACGAAATATTTGCACAAAGAAAATTAGGGTAATGGTCGAATTACAATTTTCTAAAAAACAAAATATTTTGAGAATTTCAATCAGACGAATAAAAAATAATACATTTACCTAGCTTAAATGATTGGAAAAAATAAAATCTCTCGTTATTCGATACTTTCAATTGTTACCTCATAACTCCAAAGCCCCTCAGACCTCTGAACTCTATTCTCCCTTTCACTGTCTCGTTCCCGTCATTTCCGTTAAAGTATGTGTGTATATATGTATATATGTGTGGGTGTGCCCGTTCGTATATCAATATAGAGAGTCCGGAAGCCAGCTTGAGCCTCGCATAATATCGTAGGTCTTCCCTGAAACGATGCCAAGGAGAGAAGAGCCAGAAACAGCAACGCTCACTACCAGCAATAGCGTGGTATACAATGCGCGGTGGTCGTTTCACCCTGCTCTGGGGGTCTGCGAGCGCTGGACTAGTTAGCGCAAAGAGGTCGTTCGGTTGTAACGTCCTTGCTGCTTTCACCGCGCACACAATAATACGAGCGCGGGCAACTACAAACCGCGCAACCACTCAAGACCAGCATTAAACGTAATATATTTATATATATATATATATATGTATATAGTTATTCAGGTTATATACCGACTATAATAGTTGTAGGTGTGCAATGAGGTTAGTACATCCGAGGTAAGAGTAAGGATTCGCGCGAAAGCGCTTGCTGGCAATTCGGGGCAATGCGGTTCACCTAAGACAAATCCGTACTATTTCCGGTAGGAACGAACTTTTCTCGACGAATTAAAGTTCCACGTGTCGTTTCTCGCGGTCCGAAATAGATCGAACCTTTCGAACCGAAACGACCGATTTATTGTTTCGTTGTTTTTCTTTTTATTCTTTGTCGGATAAGAAAAGAAAGTTGATAGCGTGAAGTTGACAATCCTATTTAAAAAAAATTATTTTCTTAATAATTATAGTGAGTAGGTATGTTATTTTTAAAGAGGTATTAAATAACAAATTACCTTTGATTGACGAAATAATTTAATTTTGAAATAACGTTCAAATTTTTCCCTCAATAATTTGTAGAAAAAAACACACACACACACTGTCGATCGTCCGAACGTGGCCTAATTTCATTTTATCGTGAAAAACTTTTCAATCCTCGGGTTATTAAATTATTTCGGTAATTTTCTGCTTGCATTATTGGCAAGCATGAAATAAGCTTCGCTCTGATTTGTCGATTGTTCGTACCTCGGGGTGACCCTTATTGTCCCTCTATTATCACAAACTCTGGTCAATCTTATTGAAGAGAAACTGTAGTGTTTCTCTCGAACATAAAACGTCCTCGTTCTTCTCCGTCGCTCTCTTTTCCCTCTCCCACAATCTTTCCCGATCCTCTTTATCTTCTTATCTGTGTCTTGTTCCCGATTGAGAGATCCGAGAACGACTTGAATTCTATGGCATACCTTGCCAACTCGACCATCTCTTCCGATGAGCCATTCGTATTATACACATAGTCACACACTCGTACGTATATATTCATTACACGTACACTGTAGGTACATGCCTATAAATATGTATATATATGTGTGTGTATATGGGTGTGTGTTTGTATGTATGTGTATGTGTGAACACACGTAGAGGGATTTAGTGGAGAATGGTGTCTTCGTTCTCTAGTCCCCTCGGTCCTTCGACCTCGAGAACCACGACCTGCCCTACTCTATAGCCTAACCAGGCATGTATATATGTATATATATATATATATATAGATTATACGTATAGTCTGTCGTAGCTAACCCTCCCCCATTTCTCCATCTCCCACGAGCAGCAGGTTGATCGATGCCTGGAGCTTTCTGCAGGCCGAGAGATGCGCTCGCAGTTGCTATCTGCGTTTATATATACATACATGCAGGAGACCGTGATACATGTTCTATATATATATATATATATATATATATATATATATATATACATATGTATGCTGGAGCGAGAGAGAAAGAGATGGAGTTGGAGAAAAAAACTCATCGTTCGCTCGGAACGAAAAAAAAGTGGCAAAAAATGTAGCGCGAGTTTATATAAGAAAGAACCGGAAAGGAAAAAGAAGATTGAGCGAAAGAGAGAGAGAGAGAGAGAGCGAGAAAGGGAGAGAGGAGATTGAACATTTTTGAAAATAGAATATATTGCCGCGCTGGAACATTTTTATACCGAGTGAAGGGATTAATTAATATCAATCATTATATTACATCGCGACGGTTAATAAAGGAAAGAACTTCGTAACGGATATTAATCTCCATCTACTCCGGCTGCATCCACTTCACCGGGAATATTTATATATATATATCTTATATATGTCTATATCTATATTTATATAGACATATATATATATATATATATATATATATATATATATATATATATATATATATATATATATATATATATATATATATATATATGCAAAGAGAGAGAGAGAGAGAGAGAGAGAGAGAGAGACAGGGAGAGATAGATATATAAGTACATGGTATGATTTACTTTTTTTGACAATTTATTTCCGACACCTCGGGCAAAATCGACTTCGTCGATCCATCACCGCATAACGCAAATAAATTAACCGAACATGTTCCACGTTTCGATATTATATACGCGTATTTGAATAAATACGGATTACAATATTCATGCGTAATGGTCGTAACGGGCGAGTACAGGATAACTCGTCGCTGCGTTTATTCTATGCGGGAGAGAGAGAGAGGGAGAGAGAGAGAGAGAGAGAGAGAGAGAGAGAGAGAGAGAGAGAGAGAGAGAGAGAGAGAGAGAAATCGTTGGTTTAAATTGGAAATTTCGGATCATCGAGCTTTATAGAATGTATTATATTTTCTTTTCGGAGAATGTGCCACTTGATTCTCGATAGTGTATTTGATATTGGTTCGTGATGAATTTTATTCGTATCGCGATACGACTAACAGCGGATAAATTCGAACGAATTAATCGTACGGCCGATAAGTGAAGATTAAAAATGCGTATTTCACTTTTCCACGTTGTACGTTTATCCGATTTTGACAATACGATAGTTAATAAAAATAGTGCGAATGTAAGATGCCGTTATCGAGGTAATTTATCGAGATAGATACTGTGGTGTACGGGAGAAATTCGTGTTGAAAGCCTCAACCATCTCTCAGCACCTGCAAATATCTTCCATACGCTTGACTATATATACATATGTATATATATATATGAATATATCTCTCATTACGGCAAAGGGATCTTGGTTATATTTGGAGCGAGAGACATCTGGTACATAGAGGAAGAGATGGAGAAAGAGAGTGGGCAGTGGGAAGCTGCTTGCTTGTGGGTGCTCGACTTTGGAGATAGCTTTGGCTCTCTCTCTCTCTCTCTCTCTCTCTCTCTCTCTCTCTTCCTATCTCCCTGGGAAGTAGATGCGAGGCCCTGGGGCGTCGCCGACGAATTCTGGGATGCTGCTTTTCCTCTAACCCTTTCTCAAGGGGTTGAACAACGTTCTGTTATATACATCGATCAATATATATGTATATATATGTACTATATATCTATATATCTGTATTTACATATAGACGTGAGTAGTATACAATCATCCGTGACGTTGGTGCGTCCGTGAGCAGGAGATCGAACGGTTCGTGAGGATAAGATTGAGGATTGGTAGGATATATACGGGGGAGAGAGAGAGAGAGAGAGAGAGAGAGAAAGGGGCATGAGCGCGAATTGTAGGGAAGCCCCGGGAGCGTCTTCCAGCAAGCTTGAATATCTCTCCTGGCAAACCACGCTCGCACTCGCGCGAGAGGCCATGTGCTCCTTTCCACACGACTTAACCGCTCTTTGCGACCCAACTCTTGCTCTTATGCGCCACCAACGCTCACGGGTTTCGTTTCTCTAACCCTTCCCTCGATCTCTTTTTCTCGCCGCCTTACTCTCTCCCTTCCTCCATTGCCTCGTCTTGAACTCGATCCACATTACAATGGATTCGCTCTTCGTTCTTCCTACGTCCTCTCGCTATCTTACTCCTCTCCTTCGAGCTACCACTCTCCCGACTATTCTGTTCTATTTCACATATATGTTATGCGTATGTGTAGTTCAGGAGGAACATATTATGTATACCTTTCAGGGTAGGGCCTTTCGGTACCGGTACGAGCGTTTCTCCATTTTCGGAGTAAAACTCGTCTCGGTGAATCGAACAGGGTGGTGTAAGGGGTAGCATAACTGAGGAAAACTCTGTATATAGAACGTAGGACGACGAGAAACGAGCCGAGATGGATGCTCCGAATTCCGGATAGATATGCGCTTTGAAACATTCCAGCTTCTCACACATGAAGAGGGGGAGAGAGAGAGAGAGAGAGAGAGAGAGAGAGAGAGAGAGAGAGAGAGAGAGAGAGAGAGAGAGAGAGAGAGAGAGGGAAGTGGAATGAGCGGCGTACGATGGTTGAGGAGGGAGGAGATAGGACGATGGACCATTTTCAAATATTTCGGATTTTGACTCTCTTTCTCCCTCATCTCTCGTCCTTTCTCCTGCGTCCACGAAACCTCAATGTTTACGCCCCTTTTCGTGTGTACGTATATATTTTACATTTATATAGCGATGAAACTGTCCAAGCTGCTCGAATCGGGTATTGGTAATATCGAATAGACGATGGCACTCGAAGCTTCTTCCTTTCATCCAATTTTTCCGCGCGACTACCCCGCAGCTAGTTTTCCAACGTATGACGCGAAATAGACGTATACGCGATCATCGAGAAAAATTTATCTTGCCAATTTTCGCTCCAACGGTAATTTGTTTGTATCGATATAGTGAATGAGGAATTTTTAAAAATATATTTTTTATTTTTTTTTTTGGGGAATTGTGGAAACGATCGTTCGTTTAAATAAAATTGAATTGGTTTTATAAAAACGAACGATCGTCGCTGTCTCTTGTATTTCCAGTTACGAGCTTAAATATTTTTAGTTTGGTTCATAGAAGTAAAGACTTTTCAAACGATATTCGTGACTGGTTTGGACTTTTGGAACTTCGAGTGTTGAAAGATCGAGTTTGCAAAACGTGGAGAGGATCGAGTCGCGTTTCACGCTGTATAAAATATAGGACACTTGTCCGAAATGTGGGACGATCTCGTTGCATTTTCCGTACGATCCTTCCGGCGTCGCGTTTCTTTACTCTGCTCTATTTTCCGTGTGTTTGTCACTTCGTTTTTTATTCTTTGTTTTTATTTTTATTTTATTTTTTCTTCTTCCTCGTATCATCCCATTGCGAACCGGACATTGCAGCTTTCTACGAGTCGGAACTCGGTCTTATACTTTTCTATATATATATATATATATATATACATATATAGCTAAAAATAGTCGCCGCTTTTCGCTTGTCGTCATTTCGTGTCGGTTTACTCTCCTCTCTCTTTCTCGACCTGTTCGCCCGACGACGGTTTCCGGTTTCTCGGGAACGAGCACATCCACGCGCTGTTCTCTCTCTCTCTCTCTCTCTCTCTCTCTCTTTCTCTTGATCTCTCTCGTTCTCTTGTCATTCTCTCTTGCTTTCTGTCTCTCTTTCTCTCCGTGGGATAGAAGCGAGAGTGAGAGAGAGAGAGAGGGATAGAGAGACAGAGACAGAAGGAACGGACGTGACGTCGAGTTTGGTCAGCTCTTTTTCCGCCCATCTCTACACTCCCCGTTCGTTCCGAGCTACCGGAATGCGACGAACTTTCGAGTAGCACGTAGATTCGATCTATTCAGTGACACTTCGTTCATATATATATACATATACATATATATGTACATATATAAAGTTATCACGACAATGTTAACAGAATCGATTGAGAGAACGACCAACAGTGTCATTCGTTTTTTGGTCGCTAAATCAATTTACCTCGATATTTTTCATTTCAACATCTTGCCAAGTTCCAAAGTTGACACAGGCACGAATTGGAAAGATTCTAAAGTTAAATATTTCCTCGAATCGTCGAGATATCTCTTCTACAAAAAATACTTCCCCGTAAGTAAATCTTATTTCAATAATTGTAGCAAGGTGGAAGATCGATTATCTCCATCGAAAAATTCTCAATCTCTTGTAACGTTTTAAATAATCGAAGAAATTTTCCGAAAAATTTAGAAACGATCCAAGCTAGAGTGGGCTGAAAGTAACAGTTTGTAATTATGAACGAAATAAATTAAAAATACCAAGAATTCTGTTATCCTCTGATCGAAACAATTCTACTTTTTGTAATTTACATTTCGAAGTATTCGAATCAACGATCGTCTTTAATTACGAGTAATAAAGCTCCGATAAAATCCGCGATTGATCAATCCCGCAAGCCCAAAAAAATTGAGAAAAACCGTTCAACTTCCGGGTAGACAAAACCAAAAATATCCAACGATGAACGAACAAGCTCTATACGTCAGGACGACATGCGCGGTCACCCCGGTACGTATGCACGCGAATATCTAATCGTGTGAACGGGAGCCGAGAGAGCCCGAAACACCCCGGAAGCAACGGGAATCGAGTCGAGCGGAAAAGACGATAGGGGCAGAGAGGGTGGGGGGGGGGGGGATGAGACGAGAGCGACAACGCTACAGCAGCGAACGGAAAATGGAAGACTACCAGTTTCCGTTCGACCTCCGGTAATCCTCTACTTTTCGCGGTTCGTGTATTCCCGGGTCGGACGGGGATGATTCTCATGGAAACCCAGCCTTCGGAGAATGGGGATTCGTCGTGTATGCACGAGAAGGGGTGGGTCGGGAGAGATGGTGAGGAAGAGGTAGATCGGGGCCGGGAGAGGTGACGGAGGTCAGAACGACGAGAAGGAGATATCCCTCTGTACATTCACTAATAACTATGTTTATAAGCCAATCATCCGAAAGTCAAAAGGTCGTATTTATCATTTCTTACAACGGCAAAACTACCCTTCGAATACGCCTTTCCGATCCTCGAGGGTCGATCGACCACACACACACACACAGGCACACGACCGCACGCGCCAAAAAACACGTTTACTTCTTCTCTGTTTGGTAACATTCGCGATTCTCGTCGAGGCTTCTCTCGAACCGTATAAGCTTCGGTACATTGCCCAAAGGCAGCATCGTATTACGGATAATCGCCACATAGAATGGTACTACGAGCAACACATATTCTCTCTCTCTCTCTCTCTTTCGATCGACTCAAAAAGAGTGGGATAAGACTGCTTTTCGTGTCGGGTTATGCACGTCCCGAAAATCCCAACGGCGTAGGTCCCTACGTGTTTTTTTTTCTCATTTTGTTCCCTTTTTTCCTTCCTCTTATCGTACCGACGTAACGTTCGGATCTCCAATACGTATCATCCCTCGTAAATACACCGACGACGTAACGCCTCATATACTTTTTTGTCGCAACCCGTGGTGGATGAGAAATGTAAAAAAAGAATGAAAAAACACATATATGACAAAGAAGAAAAAAAAAACGTACAAAAAAAAGGAAAAAATTGTCGTCTCTACGTGTCGATAACGCGTATACGCCCCCCCCCCCCCGTCCATTCCCCTCTGGCGCCACAGACTCGCGCCATCTCTCGTCATTCACCGGAGCTTATCGCACGGTAGAAAACGAACACAAAAGCACTCCCCCCCCCGCTTCCCCCTGCCACGCGACTGCACTCTCTCGCGAATATTCTCGTGGGACTCACTGTGCGTCTACGTGTGTACTGTTAGGCTTATATAGATATGTTTGTTTTTTTTTACTTCCACGCGCTCTATACAATAGCAAAGCTTGTATTGGGGACGAAAAAAAAAATATGCGAGTATAACAACGATCCCTGACAGAGGAACAGGCGCGCTTTGTGCACCGACAACGACGCTTCTTTTATTCCTTTGGGCCGCGAAGTGTTGATGAGCCTTCCCTATCCTGCGCTTTGCGCACCCCACCCCTAAAACCCGAGGGATAGATCGAAGTGCCAACATCAAGCGTCGAGTTTCCTCTCCCCGCAGTCGTTTTTTCACTGCCGTTTACTTTCGTACCCTTCGTGCTTTCCACTAGTTCACCGTCATCCCTGTCGTTTTCACGTCGATGTCGAAGAGAGAAAGAAAAACGGAGAAGGATGGAGCGAAGGGGTGAGAGGAAGGTGAAACGCGGTCGTTGGGACACACGAGTTTCCGCGGTAAGCCGCATCGATTTGAACGTCACTTCGATAAGTGTCGCGAAATCTGTCTCGCTCTCTCTCTCTTTCTCTCTCTCTCTCTCTCTCTCTCTCTCTCTCTTTCTCTCTCTATTACTCGTTCGCTTATGGCTGACGAGAGGATGGGAGTAAAAGGGAGTAAGAACGACAAAGTGAGAGAACAAGGTGATTGAGGGAACGAGGGAGAGTGAGAGAAGGGTGGAATAAGGGAGAATGGAGAAAGGTGGAATGAAGCAGAGAGGGAGAGAGAGAGAGAGGGAGGGATGGTACGAGGAAGAGTGAAAGGATTATTCATCGGACTGACGTGGCTCGTACCTCCTCGAGTCGAACCGAACTGGACGTTTTCCTTCAACGAACGAGGACGAAGAATGGAACGAAAGGGACGACGAACGACGGCGACGCGAACGAGTTGACGGATTTCACGGGGAACGGGTAGTGTCACTCGATCAAAAGTTTCCGGTATCGGTATGGGGCGATGCTCGAGTCTCCTGGGTGGTGACAAGGGGGCTTCGGGGAAAAGGGTGGAAGAGAGGGGATGGACGTGTCTGGTGGATCGTAATAAGGATAAGTTTTGGAATTTAAATGTAAAGGGACGATCGTAGGAGAATCGAGACATCAAGCTAGGCGACATAGTTGTCCAATTTTTCGAACGAGTTGCTATTTTTGAAATACCGCATGTGTCTAGTTACAAGATTGATATTTTTTTCAATTCGCTGAGAATTTAGAATTTTAATCCTCGTCGAGTTATTAGTGATTCGATGTAACGAATCTGTAAGGCAGAATATACCTTTATTTTTCATTCTTTTCTCTTTCGTTAATTTCACTAGATTTTTTTTCCATAAAGATCATCGTTATTTTTATTTGTATAATCTCAGAAATGCACGAGGGTGTATTTTGAAAATAGGGAAGAACGCGTTCTTACTTTAAATTGTGGAATGTCATACTTCGAGCGATAAATAATTTAATAATTTTTCTTATAAAATAAAGGGGATTTGCTTGTATCACAAATTCAAGTGTGATGTCAGCCCGTCACCTTCGTTCTCACTTCATTTCTCTTCCTCGTCCCGTCGACTAATTGGTGATAAACCAGCCTTCGATGGTTCGCAATAATCTTTTTTATTTTATACACGTGGAACATAAAACGACCGAACGATCCTTTTTAATACAGCAACCGAGACGAGGAGGGAGAGTGAGAGAGACAGAGAGGAAGGGGTGATACCGATACAGCGTGAGAAAAACAAGGAGAGACAAAGAGAACGAGGGAAATTGCTTGTCCGGGTAGGGTACCGGTGCTTCCCTGTTCGATAACTACTTTTCACGTGTGTGTACACACGATGAACATGCGGGATGGCGTATACATACTATACCAAGCTGGATTATGGGTTGAAAGAGGAAAAGAGAGAGAGAGAGAGAGAGAGAGAGAGAGAGAGAGAGAGAGAGAGAGAAAGAGGGGAGAGGAGAGGTGGTAGGAGGAGGAGGAGCTTGAAAAAGCAGGACAGTAGCAGCAAGCAAACATATAACTCTCGTCAGACCCGACGAATAAAGCAACTTCCGACTCGGTTTGCGGGCTACGTGCCTCGATGCTGAAGATTATTTTATTTTTCGCTTTATTTTTTTCACTGTTTTTATTTTTTTAGTTTCAGTTCGATCGCGCCCGTGCTGGTGGCACAAATGACTGGCCGGAGTGCGAGAGATTTGTATATAACGATACATACATATTTATATATATATATCTCGGCGTAGACCAAAACGCTCACTATTTTATAAATGAATTTATATACAAGAGTACACACACAGATTCGTCAACGTATATTTCGTGTTTCTGGTGCGGACGATACTGGATATGGTTTGGTATGGCAGAGACGAGAGAGTTTCGTGCCTATCGTGCACCCCTAGCTTCCCCATCCTTTGGTTCACCCCTCCTCATTCCTCTACCCGCATCATCCACCTCGCTCCGCGAACGCTTGGCTTCGCGTCCATAAATCCGTAGAGTTTCCAATTTTAACGGCCCTGGGCCATTCATCTCTCAGGCTAGCGCGCGCGTCTGTGTGCTTCGTGCGCGCGCTACTACCGCCCTGTCACGAGCGCCAACGCGGTAGCTTTTGGTACCTCTCACTCTACCGGGCTACCTATGTCTCTCTCTCTCTCTCTCTCTCTCTCTTTTCCTCTTTTACTCTATGACGTTCTCTCTCCCTCTCTCTTTCCATCCCTCCCTGTCGGAGGAGCGCATTTTATCTAGCTCATTCTACTTCGCTATTTCCCTCGCACGTTCGTGTTTGGGTTTCTGATACGATTTTCCAGAGGGAGACAGAGGGAGAAGGAAGGAGAGGATGGGGGGAGTGAGGAAGGGAGAAAAGGGTGTCCTGTCGACCACACACGCATATATGCACCATCCTTTTACCCACGTCGATGCTAATCTAACAGTAATTTGTATAATTTCCAAATCGATTACCGAAGCTCGAACGTTCTCGATGGCCTCCGCTCTCGGGCTCTCTGTCTCTTCCTCTATCTCGCTCCCTCTCTATCTCTCTCTCTCTTTCGTTCTCTATCCCTCACGCTTTGGGAATTTAGTGCTCGATAAGTTTTTGCACTCCTGCCAGAGCGGGAGCTCGGAAAATGTTTCCGGATGAAGGATATAACGATAATGGACAGTCCGAGTTGAATGTTACAAAAGATTTATCATTCTTTTGACAAAATAAATCATACGAATCTTTATCGTTGAAATAAAAAAGCTTATATCGAAACGATTATTAGCCATTAAACAAACAGAAGTACGCGCGTTCAATTTCATTCGCGACGATACGATAAAAATAATTCTCATTTGTGCTCGGGGTAATAACGCGATCGAATGATTTTAAAAGTTTTCGTCGAAGGTCGAAGATAAAAAGATCCGGATCGTTTACTCGACTCGACGAAAGCCCGCGTCACGGATTCGTAATGACAAAACTTTTATAACGAATCCAAATTTCTTTGCGTCTCTTACGATCGTTCATTTTCGTAGTTTACCAAATTGTGTAAAAACAACGATTGGCAACGTCCGTTGAGTTTCTAAACGTCGCTAAATATACGTGAACTTTATTTTTAAAATATTAATTATCTCTACCAATTGTTCTTCGCTACTGTGGAAAAGTTCATCAGTCGGAGTTCAAGCCTTCTGGAATATCGCTGCTCGCTCTACACTCGCATATACATATATGTATAAGGGCATGAATGTCGCGAGCAGAGAATAATCACGAATTTCTCTCATACATTGCCCCTTTTTTCCTTCCATTATAAACCGGAGAGAGAACTTTTCAAACCCTACGGTTACGCCCTCGTCGAATAAGAGAAAGAGAGGGCTGGCGAAAAAGAGAGACGGAGAAAAAAAGAACAAAAAACGGTGACAAAAACAGAAAAAGAGTCTCTTACCCCTATTCCTCCCTGGCACCCTATTCTCGATGAGCTCTCGCGAAAAAAAAGAAAGAAAAAAAAAAGAATCGGGTCAGCAGTTCACTTCGAGGGACAGAGAAATGCGACCTAGAGCCGCGAGTAATGGCGTATAATACACGTGAACTCAATTGATTGTCTCGAGAGATCTGATACGATGGAGTGGCAAGCGGTTATAGAGTCGCATATACATAAGGCATACGTATCTATATATATATGTGATAACTTCTATAGATAAAGCGAAGAAAAATGTTCACCTTTTACCTTTATAGCCGTGGATAATAGAACAGTTACCTAATATATATTTATATGTATATATATATTTTTTTATGTGCATATCAGAGATATAATGACTTTTTCTTTACGTTTATCTATATACAGGGTGAATTGCGTAAGGGGCGCCAGGCGGTATTTCAAGGTAGATGGGCTCATTACAAACAAAAGTTGCAAATAAACATTAGGGATATTGTTAATAATTTACGAGACACAAATTTTTTTAATCGGTCTAATCAGAGCGCGCCGAGATGCATTGAAGCCGCCCACCCCCACCCTAGCCGTAGATATAGCATAGATCCGGGCGTTACATTTGGGTTTGCAAAATTCAGAGCAGTCAATTTTATTGATTGTATTAGTATGCAGTCATTTTTTGTTCGCGGTCATTGGTTGCTCTGAATTTTGCCTAACGTGCCGACAAGCGTTAAAGGCACTCACTCCCCGCCTAAATTCAGAGCAGCCAATGCCCGAGAAAAATAATGACTGCGTAATAATACAATCAATAAAATTGCTCTGAATTTTTCAAACCCAAATGTAACGCCATGATTTATACTATATCTACGGCTAGGGTGGGGGTGGGCGGCTTCAACGCTTGTCGTCGCGCTCTGATTGGACCGATTAACAAAATTTTATCTTGTTAATTATTGACAATATCCCTAATGTTTATTTGCAACTTTTGTTTGTAATGAGACTTTCTACCTTGAAATACCGCCTGGCACCCCTTACGCAATTCACCCTGTATATGTATTCATAAAAAAAGAAAAAATTGTTTTTTTCACATTCCCAGTAGACTGAGCGTTTAAGTTCATTAAGAAAAGTTGTTACAAATCGACTAAAGAACAACATACTCAAAATTCAAATTGATCCTACGTAAAGTTTATTCGTTATATAATAAACAAAATTATGATTTTTTCCCCCCATAAGATTAGTTATAAAAACTAATTGAAGCTTCTTTGACCTCATGTAAAAATGTGTGCAAAATTTCAATAGGCTTCATCGACTAAATAATCGAGATATTCATTATACAATGTTGTCATATTTAACATGGGCTCTTATAAGAGATTGCGAAAAATGACGATTTTCAAGAATAAATATCGTGATTTTTGAGTCGACAAAGGCCCCTGAAATTTTAAACATATGTACGTATCAAAGAACGTTTATATACAAATTTGAAGTGAAATCTAACGGAAACGCTATAACGATACGACCACCTTAATGAGGCTTCTCGCGCTAAAGCCATATCATTCGTTCTTTTGCTGGCACTGAACGACGTTTAATAATCCAGTGTTTAATCCAAATCGCCTCAAGGGTAGCTCAATGCCCCACCCTTTGGAAAACTAAGGTAAAAAAAGTGCAAACATGTTCCAAATCACTATAATAATCCCTTGTGTATATATGTTTCATACCTGTGATGTATAATATACCGGAGAAAGAAAGGATGAAAAAAGGGGGAAAGTTAATGAAAAAAAGACGTTCGTTTGAAATGAGTTTTGTGTGTACACGAGAGGATGGAAGAACATGAGTCTAAGGGGGGGGGGGGGGGGGGGTGTAAAAGGAAAGAAAAAGCGAGAGGACGCGTAAAAGGGATGGGGATTTGGTGTTTGAAGACTCTTTGCCTCATTTCGTCATTAAATTATTAAGTGTCGACGATTGTCCCCAAGCACCCTTCTCGTTTCACATCCGCTATCTTCCTCTAACTCTCTGTCTCTCGCTGTATTTTGCTCTATGTCCACGTGTCTTTGGGGGGATACCGTGTCTTTAACACGTGTAGAAGCTTAAGAAGTGCGAAATGGACGTAGAGACACATGTCTCATTCCAATTCGGCTTTTCTTTTCTTCCCTCTTGCCTCGTTTTGTAGAAAAGTGTAAGTATACGCATGGATGGAGAAGAAACGTTACAGTCTAGATAGTAATTAGTGGGGTGGAGAGGAGAAAATAAAAAAAAACAGTTATTTGCATACCTATAAAGTTTTTGTTGTTCTTCAAGGGGACGCTATGGTTACGATCTTAATTTCGTTTTCTTCAAAGTCGACGGATGAATATTTCATTCGTATCGTTAAATCGTAAATGAGACGAATTTGATCGAATTCATCCAGACTTTGAATAAAATTTGTTGATAATAATTTTATAATTAGGAAATTGAATATTATCGTTTCGATAAATCGTGGCAACAAAATATTTATGAGCGTCGAATAAAAGTTTTTTGTTTCGCTTTATGAGAGGATTGCAATTCTTGAAAGTCGACGGATGAATATTTCGTCGTATCGTTAAAACGTAGATGAGACGAATTTGATCGAATTCAGCCAGAGTAAAATTTGTTGCTGATAATAAGTTTGTAATTAGGAAATTAAATATTTTCACTTCGATAAATTGTGGCAACAAAATATTTATCAAGGTCGAATCAAATTTTTTGTCTCGCTTTATAAGAAGATTGCCAATTACCGGAAGTGTTGCCCGATGACTTTTCTCATCATCACCTTTAATAACGGATAAATGAGAGAGAAAGCTTTTATAGAAACAACTCGGGGAGCTTAACGCGGCTGTTATAATGCGCACGGCACCTCTCGACACAATTGTCGTGCGAAAGCGTATTGTGTATGTATGTGTGTGTGCGATGTCTTTTCAGCCTATACAACGATCGTTAATTCATAAGGTACGCTATTATGTACGACGTAATGTCTCTATCGCGCCTCGGAAATATTCAAGAATGTTAGCTGTAAGTCGATCGATCGTAGTCAATGTCATCACGTTAAATATTTCATATATATGTACGAAGATACATTGTCGAAGAAATAATGATACGGAATTAAAGATTGAAGACTCTATTCTTGAAATATTCTTGAAATACGATGGATTTCCTATTTTTTTTTTTTTTTTTTTATAAAAGTTAATATTTTTGAAAATATGTCCACGAAAATGATTAATTTCATTTTTTGACATTCGTCAAATTGTAAACCATAGAAGTCGATACAATTTTTAATATACGATATTAATTACTTATTAATCAATATTATCATAAATAATCAATTAACATTAAACATTAAAGAGTTAAATATTTTTCTTTTGTAAATTAGGATTTAAACAATTTCTTCATCGACTCTTCCAACGTATTCCCTTGATTTCAAATTTCTCGACGTTTGTCCCACCACGTAGACTTCTCCGATGGTTTAAACGAGACCGATCACGGTTCTTCCGCACACCTTAATCTTCAATTTCCACGTTAAGCCTATATACATATCGCGTGCGCTACGCTCTATATCGCACACAGCTCGTTCAAAGGGTAAAAGAGGAACGTAAAACGGGAGAGAGCGAGAGAAGGAGAGAGAGAGAGAGGGAGACAGAAGGAACGGCTAATTTACATTTAACACGAGAGGGCTTACATTTACACATGACGTAGACGTGATAGGGGAGCGTAGAAGACGAAGAAGAAGTGCAGTAGGGGTAGGGAGGTTGAAAAGCTGCCGCGGAAAATATACTACGTTGCTGCTGTTACTAAAATCTATGTATTAAATATATACATATATATATATAAATATCGTACATCGGACGATGCAGCATGTGCACCCATACACCTTAAAACGAGCTTATCTTCCCTCGCTCTCTCCTCGTTTAATCGATTTCACCGTCCCTGTACACGCCCGTACGTCTCCCCGCGGCTGGAACTCTTCCACCGAAAGGAAGAGAAAGAGAGAGATAGAAAAGCTCGTCGACGTTGAAGCTGGGCCGTGCATGCTGGTGAGCGGCCAGCAGCCAAGAGCGAAGTGGCAGCTCCGGCAGCTGGGGGGCGGGAGGGAGAGTCCCGCGCGCATTTTATTTCGGTCACGCCCGTCAACTAAAGTTACGGGAAGGGAAAGAAGTAATTAAGCGATGGACGGCCGACTTGAATCCATCCAACGTCCCGAGGAGGAGCGAGGGAGTGAGAGAAAGAGGGAATGGAGTTGGGAAGAGGGGAGGGAAAGCGAGGAGAAAATGGGTTGTTGGAGGAATCGACGGTACGGTTGCGCGAATACTCGCGAGTTGCTTCGGCCATCCCCCGAATATAAAGTATTCTTCTGCGGTCACACACAGACACACATATATACACGTACTAAAATCTACACACACACATACAGACGTATGCGCATTCACACAATTATTTTCGTAGCGCTTCGTTAACGTTTTACGATCGTCCACTACTCGCTTCGAACAGTGGGGAGAATGATCGTTTGATTGGATAGAATTAGTTGCACCTGGCTCATTTTCAAAGTTTGGTGATGTCATTAACGCGCGTATGATGAAAAATTTATGGTCGTAGGGGAGGCACGCATTTGCCTCGGATATGACGCGGTATCGTTTATGCTTAATTTACGATCCACTTGTGCGCGTGATATTGTACCTACTATTTTTGTTTGATTAATATTTCGTTTTTTTGTTTATTTTGCATGTGAAATCGTGGCGCCACTCCCCGGGGGTAACTACCCACGATTTTGAATTTCGCAATTTGGACACGAATTCGTATCACGTTCGCCCAATTTACAAATCACAACGCGTTCGCGAGATCGATTCGACGCAGTGAACCTTATTTCGAAATACAATTTTATTTGACAGCTTTTTTTTTGTCATTCATTTTTTTTCGATATTTAGACGTAATGAAAGTGCGATTTTTGCTTTATTTTTACTTACGATAAAGGGAAGAATAATGAGCGAATGCGAAAAGAAGATTTTTTTTTTAGAAGATTTTTTTGGCTCACTGGAGCAGCGAGAAATTTGAACTTCAACGCGTCTTACGGGAGTTCGCGCAAGACTTATCATTACGTACTTTATGGCCGGCTCAGCCATACAAAAAAGTAAAACTACGCCTGTATTTTTGTTGTATTTTCCTTTTTTTTTCAGTTTTTCTCGCATCGCGCACTAATGGCGGATTACGAGCCAGCGAAGTGTGACAACCGGTAATATGCTTATGGGACTTGTACCGTGTACAACGGGAAAAGCGCTTTTTTGTGCGAAGCTTATATATCATCGTGTATTTATAGACCGAGGTACATCGGGGTATTTCGGTGTATTGCCACTTTATCCGCGATCGTGAAAGTGGAAAAATAAATGTCCAGGAAAGGGCGATTGTGGGGTGTTTTCTTTATTTATTTTCCCTTCTTTTGTGAGGAAACATTGAACGCAAATCCGATGGTACGGTGAGAAATAATTTGAAATTCATTTGTATTTTTAATGCGTCGTTGATACGACGTATTATAATATTAATACACCGCCGAGGTGAAGTCCTCGATGGAAAGTGTTTCTTGCATACAAACGAGCCATTTTCCCAGCGTCAATAATATATTTCATCCAATAACGCATAGTCGTTACAAGTTTGGGAACTACTCGACGATATAGATTGGCTTATACACACCCACACACACACACACACACATGGGCAAACATATTAATTCGTGCGTGTGCATTGTTCGGGTCGTTGTGTCGGTGCGGTATACGACCGATCCGAGAGATGCAATTTACGATTAGCCAGAAAGGCAGGAGATTGTCTATTTAGCGTAATGGCAATTAGCTGTCTTGTTCAGGCAGCAATGCGCCAGTGAATTCTCCCCGATCCAATCCTGTTATATATCACCGAACAATGTGGCTGTATTTTGGCTGGTGTTTGATTGCCAATTGCAAAAACCAAGGAGCAAGGCATTAGTTCTATTTCTAGCTCTCCGGTAGAACAACATCGTAAATTATTTAAAATTCGTCGGGTTAACAATTAACGAGCGTTCGAGAATAATTAACGTCGTAATTGTAATCGATAGAATTGAATATTCAGTCGAATAAAACGTTGGTCGATGTGGAAATTAAACTGTCGTTGGAGAACGTGAATAGATAAGAAGGTGCGGATTCGAAAGTTGGACGCTGCAGTCTCGCGATTCTCGTGTATTTACAGAGGTTTGTCTTTCCGGAAAGGACGTTCATTGCTCTGACTCGTCCCGTCGAGAGAGCTTCGTCGAGATAAGTGGAAATTACGGGAACGTGATATACGATTTTTATTGAACAATGTTCCGCAGAATACGAAAATTATAATGTTGATACTTATTTTAAATTGTGTTTTCGTTGGAAAATTACGCGTGAAAATTTGCCGTTGAAAATAAATCAAATATATTCGTGTTGTACGGGAATTTCTTGATTTTGACAGAATCGTACGAGGTTAGGTTGGATGAAAATAAATTTGTCGTCCCTTCGACCTTGGCAGTCGTGGACCGCCAGGGACAATCGATTTTTGGACTAAAAATTTACGAAAAAGCAAAAAAAACGTGAAAATTTGCCGTTGATTCGATTTTTGGCTAGAAATTTGCTAAAAATCGAAGATAAATAAAAAATATTCGTGTTGTACTGTAAATTTCTGATTTTGACAGAATCTTACGAGGTTAGTTTGGATGAAAATAAGATTTTCGTCCTTGGACCATCAGCCAAAATTAGTTATTGGACTTTAAAAATTTGCAAAAAAGTATTTTGACTAATAATAGGCTAAAAATTTTAAATAACTCAAATATATTTGTGTTGTACAGGAAATTTCTGATTTTGAGAGAATCTCACGAGGGTCGTTTCTTGGCAATCCTGAACCATCGGACAAAATCAGTCTTGAAGTTTAAAAATTTGTGAAAAAGTAAAAAGAAAATTAGCTACGTGCCGCAAGCGACATTATGAACCTCGAGCGATAACGAATCGATTAAGTACTTACCCAAAATTACAACCCCAGCGGGATACGAAGTTCGTTCATCTGAGCGAGTCATTAAATTTACATCACTTTCCCAAAAAAAAGTCCAAGAATCAGCAAAATTCGGAACTCTCGAGTAACGTTGACTACAATTGCATCGAGCATAAAGGACTCGATGTTCAACTTGTTCCGAAAGTTTGAGCGCGATTGCTCGCGTAGTTTCCAAGATATGGAGCATTTGCATTTCGCAAGTCGAGAACACACGTAAATACACGTAAATCTTTTTACGTGCTGCATGGAACATTGTACAAACTTGCCTATCACGAAGATATTTTTCACAAAACATAACTTCCCTGGAACTATTTTTTAACTTATCATTAAAAAATCCGACCACTCGCGCATCTACGAAAGAAAAAAAAGCTTCCTCGAAGATAAAATATCATCATCATTAATTTTGACGAAAAAGCGTGTTAAACGCTTTTTTTTCATCGATCGAAAAGCTGCAATTTGCGAATAATTCGTCGTAAAGTCGTCGTTTCGCGATAAGTCAAAGACTTAATTGCAGAATAACGCAAAAGCAGATAACGGGTAAGAGGGATTTCCCGTTAATATCAACGAGGGGGAACAATGTTCAAGTGCATATTCCGCGAAATTTCTCGCAGTAATACGGCGAACAATGGTAAGATGCGTGTAAATAACCAGAGCCCAAACAACTCTATACCGTCCCAGCAACAGCGGCAGCAGCAGTACTGGCAGCCCCGGGGCTTAGCTTCGTTGATTGGTTGCTTGCTCGTTTCTCCTCCGGCCCGGCTCAAGTTTCTAGTTTATAGTAAGGCATACACTTGTGTATATATGTATAAATATATACATACAAACACATACGTACATATATCTATATATATATGTATATGTATATATATAAGATGCTTTGAGAGTCGAGCGCGTGAACTTGTTCACGGCTCAGGAGACTTTCCTTCATCCTTCCTGCTGGCAAATGGTGTGCCATTGCTGGGTTGCGCGTTGTCACTGCTCTCTGTTGTGGTGCCTCGCGGTTCTACGACATCTGGCAAGACACCGCGGGAGAGCATCCACGAGAAGTGCCCAAACTCTCTGCGGGAAAAGGGATTGCGTTCTCGTGGTTACTTGTTTATACGTATATAGGTTTAAATATATAGTATGTACATACACACACACAGACACACTTTCTCTCTTGTGTTCTCTTTTTTCATCGCTCTATGTCTCTTTCTCTCTCTCTCTCTCTCTCTCACACACACTTTCTCGAAGCTTTTGGAGGAATTACGCCGAACTTTGACGAAGTTAAAATCTCTCGAACTGTATAGTTTGTCAAGTATTCGCCATCTCTAAAAACGTATCATCTCTTTTTCTTCAATTTTGTATGATTCTTTATCGAATTTTATCCGTTTGGTTGTTTATTTTCATTGGTTTTTCTTTTTTAATGCATTTCCCATTTCGTGAAAGGTTAGATTTTATGCAATTCGCAATTTAATAGGATTTGATATTAAAACAATCGTGGTGTAATGAATTTGATACGTAATCGAAGTAATCGTCGAGATAAGAGCTACGTGCCGATACGATTCGAATCTCGACCGACGCGAATTGAATGAAAATTGGCCTTATTATAAAACGGTCATTATTGGCCGAGAGTCGAGTCTCGGATTGCTTTTGCCGCGAGGCAACGCGAGTATATACTATATATATGTAAGTAGTCTTTTAGTAGAAGGAAAGAGAGAAGATAAAAATCGGCGAATCGATCTTTCGATAAATGTCCCGATCGTGAAAAGATCGTACATCCAAAGAATAATAATCCGGACCGTTCAAAAACCATCGGGTTGGTACCCAGGAGGTAGCACACATGCGGGCTATTGCGCCAACGGTGAGACTCGATGAATTTGGTGCGATTCTGCACGTTTTGCAACGTCCGCCGTATGATCGCGTCGAACGGGTGTGAGAAAGACAGAGGGAGAGAGAGGGAGAGAGACGGGCAGAGGCAGAGAGAGACAGAGACAGGCATAGAGAGAAAGAGAGAGAGAGAGAGAGAGAGAGAGAGAGAGAGAGAGAGAATCGAACGATAGAGGGAGCGAGACATCCTGGATAAGCGTAGCAGAGCGTGGATTCACGAACGTAGGTATGCTGTACCTTCGGGATTTCACAGGAGAGAGAGAGAGAGAGAGAGAGAGAGAGTGAGAGAGAGTGCGAGACGGAGAGGAGGAGAGAGACGAGTGAGAAAGCTGGGATGAGAGTGAGAAAGGAGCTTGCGGGACGGGGAGGGTCATAATGCCGTACATAATTCATGTAGTCTACATACAGGCGTTCTCACCCTTTACCCGTGCACTCACATATGTATATATATATGTGTGTGTGTGTGTGGGTGTGTGTGTATATATATATATATCCATGACCGTTGAGCATAATTCGTATGTACATACGAGTCGTGAAAGTGTCCTCGCTCTTGAGTAGTACGAGCGTAGCTACGAGGTGACACTATTACGTGTCGCGTCTGACTACTCCATGGCTCTACTACTGCGTATCGTCCTCGGCATATACCACGACCGTAACGTACAGGGGCAAACGAGGATGGGACGCGTTCTACCAGTAGTATTAAATACGTACAGTCGGACGTCGTGCTGGGACTTTGCGCTCGGGAGAATAGTCCTCGGCAAAGACAGACCTCGTATTCACGTACAAACACAGTATATTGTCGTACGTTCGTCCGTGAAAATCTAACTGCATTCGTATATTGACCCAGCTCTCTAGACATTCGCCCACCGATAGACGGAAATTAGCATTCATCCACTAGCGTATCCACGTTATCGGGGAAAAAGCGGATGGACCGGTGAAAAAATACCGGAACATCGCGAAAAAATGTAAATTCTGTTTGAATACCGTACGAAAAAATAAGATCCGGTGGATTTTTGCGCTGAAACAATATTCGAAAAAGAGCAAATACAATTTATGCACCGGGGATTGTTTCAGGAAATGCTCTTTTTCTATTTTGTTCGAACTTTCCAAAACTCTGACTGAACGTCAGTCTCGGTTAGATCGCGTTCTATTTCTTTTTTTTTTAATATTCTGGAATATTTCAACCGCAGTTGAAAAATGTCTATTATTTATTTTTATTACCGCGATTTTGCAACTTGTGAAATCGCTGATTAAACGCAGATGAAAAGAGAGACGAATCCGCTCGATATCACAATGGGCCACCGCGTTTTTCAACGTTTATATTTTTACGATGTAGCTTTAAAAAAAAGCAATTTTCTTTCTTTCCACGTGAACAACGAAATTACATTTTTCTCCAGCTAGAACGAAATCAAAACGTGAAAAATGATATTCTAGTTTCTAAAAATGAAAATTAAAAAAATAAATTTTACCCTAGGCCCTTATCTTATGCCTCTCCGTCGTTTTAACGAACCGCGCTAAGCCACCTCTGAAATACCAATAAGATTATACATGCAAACACACGTGTTCATCCATCATTTCGCGATTATGTGCGTTTATCCTACGTGTCTTTGTACACATTCAATAGTGATTTGGATTGCTGGGTTTACAAATCACTCGATGGCCAAACGTTTCTCCAGTTCGTGCTCTATTTCTCCCTAATCTCATCCTCCCGTGTCTCCAAACCTCGCTTCTTTGAAAACGTGCTACATGCCATGTGTTATTTTTCATTCGAGAATTCGTGTGCTATTTCGAATTAATTATTCGTGAAACCATTCAATGGAGCTTTGGGCAATTTATCGGGGTACGTTTATTCGTGTGTGCATAACTAATAAATATAACTTGTATACATGTCTACATATGTACGTATATACGTATTTAATCAACATGTCGCGAAATACTGTCCTCTGCGTGGAAGAGAGTGAGGTTAGAATCCGGCAGGATATCCTTCAGAGTCTTGTTTGTACGACTATTTGCGGTTTTACTACTGGCGAATCGGACAGGATGACCCCCGGGGTTGGGCAAATTTTGGGGTTGATAATCGTTGAAAGTAGAAACAAAGGGGGTGAGCGAGAAATTCCGGACGGGACGTAGGTACAAGAGCGAGTATATGGAGAATAGTGTAATTTGTGTGAGAGAGAAAGAGGTTGAGAGTAAATTCGAGAGGTCGCTACCCTCCGACCCTTTTCTTCGCCAAACCCGCCCCTAAAATCCCTTTTATGCCAGTCCTCACTCCCGGTGTGTTAATCGCACACCGTAAATTCACCCGCCATGGGTGGTGTTTTGTCTCGGTCGTCCGGTCTCCTTCTCTCTCTCTCTCTCTCATTCTCATTGCGATGGCGCTGCTGGACATCTCCTGGGGTAATGCGTTTCTTCTTCCATACGAGGGCGCTACCAAACTCGCGATGTGCGCGAGACGTCTATCCCTCCTCCGACTCTCCGCAACACTCCCTTTCGCGACGCCGTCACCTATAAGAGTAAGTGGGTTAATAACGAGGGATTTCAAATTTGGCCTCCTGCCAAAAGCTCTGCAGTTCCTACGTCCACCGCGTATATATCCCACCATCATCATCGCGACACCTCGTCCATTTCTCTCTCTCTCTCTCTCTCTCTCTTTCTCCTCGTCCGCCGGTCACGTTCTTCTAAATGCTGCCGACTCCGTCATGGCCACTTACACAATCGTATCGTTTAAAAATATTGATGACGTTCGTACTCGGCCAAACGGCCCAACATCATTTATAGCTAGCTATTTGCCGTTCTCTCTCTCTCTCTCTCTCTCTCTCTCTCTCTCTCTCTCTCTCTCTCTCTCTCTCTCTCTCTCTCTCTCTCTCTCTCTCTCTCTATCTCTCTCGGAATAACAGACGCGAAAACGAGACGTCGGAATTCTGGTAAGCGTTCTCGTAATTTTCCAAATGTTCCGCGACTGTGCCATTGCACTGTTCGATGTGTCGTGTCGGTTATCGATGCGATCAATCCAGTCAGAAAACGTTTTAACAAGCTTTCACGAGTTTCCCGAATGTTTCGTTTATAGATCGTTTAAAGGGTCGTTGAAATAACATGGGCCGGGGCTTTGAAATTTCACGTATCGCAGGCCGTGTCATGTACGATATTTGTGAAAGTTTAGGTCGAGGACTTGATCTGCTAATTAATATTCGTGATATTTTAAACGTTGTAGGAATAGTAATAATATGTAATAATAATAATATCATTACCGTTACTGATTTTCATTTTTTAAATCATTATATTATCCGATTATATTAGCATTATTCCAATAGTAATAATAATAATAATACCATCATTAATTCAAATTATTTTATTGTTATTGCATTATATACTATTATCATTTTAATAATAATAATATAAACGTTTTTTCTAAAAAATAATAATAATATTAATAATTTGTATAATACTATAAATAATAATAATTTTATATTTACATAATCGTAATAAAAATAATAACAATAATATTAGTAGCGTTATTAATTTTAATTATTTTATTGTTATTGAAAATCTCTATAACATTATATACTATCATAATAATAATAATGTTTATATTAATATAATAATAATAACAATAGTAATAATAGTACAGTAAGCTCCTGTTTATCCGAAATCCGCTTTATCCGAACAAATTTTGACGATTTTTTTTTCATTGTTCACAACTTTAAAAGTATTGCCGCAACAAAAGTTTATCCAGCCAAAAAACGAAAAAAACATTAAAGATTTTTTTACTAAAAAATAAATTCCAATGAATCGTCCTAGAACTTTAACGTCCATAAGTTAAATGTTTTTTTTATTTCTTTACTTTAAAGTTTCCTTTAAGTAATCTCTAGTTTTGTTTCATAATTTTGTAGTTAATTTTCTGGCATTCAAAAGAGTAGGTAATAAAATAAAAACTCCTATTTTTTCCCCGCTGCCAAATAAGGCGGATTTTTTCTATAAAAACGCAAAATAAACGAGCTTTGTTATTCAGCATTTAAAAACTTTGAGTTTTCAATCATACTTTAGCGCCTTTTTAACACGTCAACACAAATTTTTCAGTCAAAAGCATGCAGGCTTATTCACAACCATATCAATAGCATTCTACGTACGCACGTTTTACGATCGTATTTCGCGGTATTGACGCAATTCGGGGTGTTTCACGTGGGAAAACAGGGGACTTCGGCTTATCCGAACCGGCCGCCGCCCGATCATTTCGGATAAACGGGATTTTACTGTAATAATAACAATAAAAAAAATAATAAAAATGAATAATAATAAAAATTAAATAAAATAAAATTCTATACGCGGAAGCTCATTTTTTCGTACTAAAAATGCAACGCTTCTCTTCTGTCCAAACAAAAAGCAACTCCCGCTTGTCGTGACGTTTCGGTGGTCCGTCAGTCGTGTTCGCGCACGAGGTTGTACAACCGCGACGAATTCGTCTTCTCCCCGTGGCGTGGTTACCCATTACCACCGTGCAAGCATATTTTAACGAATTTTTATCCTTTATCAACATTTTGTTCTTTTTTTTTCGTTTATTTCACAGTCTCGTATCATAAATTTACATTATTTTTTTTTTTTAGTTTTTTTTTACGGGATTTTTGTTTGTTTGCGATACGTGATGCGACGGGCACGAGAGAATCGCGGCCTCGTGGAACTCGAGAATTGTCGAGAGTACCGCGGTCGGTCAACGGACCCGGTCGTTCTGGCGGTCCTAGCTCTTTGCCTGCTTTTTCCTCTTCGAACGTCCTCGAGGGTACTTCCGCCATCGCGTACAAACGATGCGACGAGTAAGCCCGATATCTCAACGAGACCAGCCACTTTTCCTCGAGGTCGAGCACGGAGTCTTTTTCCATGTCTCTAACCCCACTCTCCAGCTGCTCCACGCCCCCTCCCCCCTCCACACCTACCTCTCTGTTTCTCACTATCATCCCTTTACTCCCTCTCTTTCTCTCGCCTTTTCTTCATTTCAGAACTTTGTTTCACGAACACACGTGCATTTATGGTCGAACGAAAGATTTTTCTGCAGCCTGAACACCAAATAATTCGTTTCTTTGTCACATTTTTTGTAACGACACGGTCACTTATTACGATTTTAAATCTCGGTTGTAAAATATTTGATTAACGAGTTTAGGTACTTGATTTTCGATGTTATCATCGTTCTTGCTTTATCGATAATGTGATATAACGTAATGATGGTTCGTCACGTTTTGACGAGGAAATATATTAAAGTGTAGCCGTTGTTTTGATTGGTTGCTCGGGAAAGGGAGGCTTTGGGGTGGGATAGTTGCAGGACGTACAAATGATACGTCAGCTCTTTGTAATAACGATTACATTGTAAAATTTGAACGATATCATATTGTCGTGATATCGTAAAGCGGGTTTTAAATGATTGAAATACAATTTGTAAATTGAACGAACGACGAAACTTTGACCAAGTTGCATATTTCGCGACGTGTTAAACGCTCTTGTTTACGTACAAATTTTTCATGTAGCTTACCGAACATTGTATTATTATTTACGTTTAATAGTTACGTAAACTTTCAATTTTCGATGGTCGACAAACGGAGATCTTGATCTCTATAAGTTTCCATAGTTATATTCTTTGCGAATGTATAAAAGGTAAATTAAGGACGATTTGTACAATATAAAATCAACGACACGTTGAAATAACAGGAAGAAAATCGATGATTTCAATCGAAAAATTGAATAATTCATCTTTTTTCCTAATCGATTATTTAACGGGACGTAGTGACGAATTAAGAATTCAAATGTGCATAGAAAATTAAGGAATTTTATGCCTCGACAAATCTTATTAGGGGAAAATTGAAATGGAAAGAGCGAGAGGCAGACAGAGAGAGAGAGAGAGAAAGAGTGAGTGAGAGAGAGAGAGAGAGAGAGAGAGAAACAGACAGACAGACAAACAGACGGAGTGAAAGAAGAGAGAGAGAGAGCGATAGAGAACGCGTGCGATGAGCTCGTGAATCGAGGTGTTACAATTACGATGTTATCGTTTATTGTATATCAAACCCCATAGATTATAGTTCTCGTTAGGAAGCATGCCTTGAGAGGGTAGGTAGTAGTAGTAGTAGTAGTAGAATTAAGGATAATGGAAACGAGAACGAGTGAGATGCCGATAAGTACATATATATTTATATATATATATATATATATATATATATCATATATAGATACGTACGAGTACATATGTATCCACTTACACATAAACACACACATCTATATATCTATATACATATATAGGTTTATATATATAGGTTTGACTGTCTCGCCGTCTCTCCAGTAAATCACGGTAATCAGAGGGTATCCGACAGCCGTTTGGCCGTACCGCTGTTCGCCGAGTGAGAGTCGAAATGTAGGGCATACAACTTAATCTAACTTGGGTTGTGCGGGGGCCCATTCGTGCGGCAATCGATTTGAAACTAGTCGAATTGAAGAGCTGGAACTAGAGAGGATGAAGAGCATGAAACTCGACAATACAGACGGATATACACACACGTCGTATCTACACATACACCCCCCCCCCCCTATATATATATTGATTGAGTGTACGTTGGAAGACTACACTGGATAAATTTGTGATGCGCGAAAACCTGTTCGAGATATATATGTGTATGTGTGTGTGTGTGTGTGTGTGTGTGTGTGTGTGTGTGTGTGTGCGTACACGTGTGTACAATAACGGGGTCTTGCCCATGGTAAATTATATTTATATATATGTGTCTAGTATTTACGAGAGAGACGTCTAAATAAACTGGACGGTCCGGCACACGGAAAACTCGTGACGAAATGCAGAAACTACTCTCCCTTCCTGCCCCCCATTCATACCACCCTCGTCATCCCTTCGTCCCTTGTCCATACTATGGTCGCTCAAATAAATTCCCTCAAATAAATCCGTTTAGTCACTCGACGTTCTCGACAAAGTTGAGTGCATCACGCTTTGCGAGAGCGATGTCCAACTCTGCGTATCTATATATATATGTACCATATATATATATATCATAGCTATATACGCACGTGGAGTTATCCTCGATGTATTTCAAGAGTGGATATGTCGTTGAAAGTTGAAAAAGAGGAGAAAAAAAACGTCATGTTTTTTTTTGTTGTATTTATATATATATATATATACGTATAAATGTGACGTTAAAAAAGGGGAAAATTGAGGAAAAAAATATTTATAAACACGCGAAACATTTTATTTTCACGAGACATGGAAGTGCTATGTCGCGACGAAATACAAGAATACAAATTTCAACCATTAATGTAATTTATTTTTATGGTGAAAGAATTTTTTTTTTGTATTTATGTTATCTTTTTTTGTTTTGTTTTGACAGTTTTATCGTAAATGTTATTTATCTCATAGCGTAACGATGATAAAAATATTAAACGGAATGAACAGGCAGCTTTTTGTCCCAAATGGATCGGGTGGTTCGATTCTCTCGATAATCATCGTAAATCCAACGACGTACTAATCTTGTGATTTACGTCACATTGTTACCGCATCCACTGTATTGACGCATTTATGGTCCGTACGTTTATTGGCTCACGAGTTATTTTATTAAAATCGTTAACGATAAAGAGACGGAAGAAGAGAGCGACAGAGTGATGCAGAATGTCGACAAATAATTGTTTGTTCAATTACTCGATATAATGAAACGCCCAAAATTTAATATTTTTCATTTCGTAAACATTGATAGTCCAAAAAATTAATTTCTTTCTCGTTGAATTGTTTCAGGTGGC
Source organism: Netelia fuscicornis (assembly GCA_946811545.1). Taxonomy (NCBI): domain Eukaryota; kingdom Metazoa; phylum Arthropoda; class Insecta; order Hymenoptera; family Ichneumonidae; genus Netelia; species Netelia fuscicornis. Next base: position 41,932,050 of record OX328011.1, on the reverse strand, counting down.
ACCGAGCCATGGAAGAAGAGCGAGAAGAGCGCCGAAAGAGGTGCTGAAGTACAATTACCCTGTATACTGAAGTCTTCACAGTGCGGTGGTCTTCATAGTATAAAGTGGTATCATGGCAACACGAGGATCTTCATTTTCAGCGAGAACGTTGGCCTTACGCGTGAGAATAACGACATTGCCACCAGGTACTTGCTTCTTTTTTATAATTATAAATTAACTCTGTGCAATTCACGTATCATTTTGAAGATTTACACAATTAAGGAGTGAGGTCTAGTTGGAAAGGTAAGAAAAGGCCTTTTTTCCGATTTTTTTTGGCCAAACAATAAAATAATTGATTACAAAAGTTCTTTCGTATAATACATATATATTTAATGTAAACATTATAATTTTTTGAAAGAAATATATATTTAAAAATAAGCCGTTTATATCAACAGCCGAAGACGCTGCAAAAATTATAGATCTTGCGGTGATCACTCCCGCGCTGCAACGGACTATCTGAAACCAACAAAACAGGGGGGGATCTTTAGTTAATGATATAATGATCCGGTTGAACGAAGGGATTTGAAAAATTTCCATTTTGCACAAAATGGCGGGCGTTGAAAGTCAAAAATGTTGTTTTGACCAAAATTTCACTTACATTTTTTACTATAAAAAAAAATAATTGTTAAAAAAAAATCCTTCCTTCATCCGGAGGATAACTATATATAGAAGAAGTGATATAAATTTCAACCCGATCGGTAAAGCCGTTCTCGATTTGCAATGATCACCGACTTCGAAAACATGGTTTCGAGAAAAACGAGTTTAAACGTTTTACCTACTTATTTTGTATGGTTCTAACACGGCTTCCTTCAAAGTTATGCATTTCAGCGAATAATGGTCCGATTTAAATGCAATTAGTCGGAAAATACTCGTAAGATATTGTACTTTCAGAAAATGAAAAAAAATCGATTTTTTCAAAATTTCAACTGGATCTCTCCCATTAACAGTTTTATATATATCGCTGCGCAATATCAATGGCCCTTTAAATAAATAAATTCAAGTTGAATATATCACGCGTGTACGTACGAATAAGCATTTCCGTGAATTTTGATCCGTGCAGAACGCGCATAGTGAGCGTTCGCGGATGAGAGAAGAAAATTGATTGGAATAGTGGGAAAGGGGGATGAGAATAGCGGCCACAGATGAGAGAACGAGAGGTGGAGAAAACAGGAGTGTTATATATATATATGTAAAACGGTATAAATACATATGTACAGAGATGTTTAAAGTGACAAGAATCGCGAATTGGAGGCAGAGGGCACTATGTGCTAGCATGAATCACGTACTACTGGGAGAATCGTGGATGATGGTGAGAACGAGAGAGAACGGAGGGAGAATAAAAGCGACAGAGAGAGCGAGAGAGAGGGAGAGAAAGTGCAACTATACAAACGTCATACCCCATTTTCGTCTGTAATCAGCAATTCAATAAGCTGAGCGGCCTCAGTCATTGACCGTCGACCCCCTAACAGCGACCACTGTACCCAAAACAGCGAGTCTCGTTCGTGACCAGTCCTCGTACATCGGTCAGAATTGCATAGTCTAAAGTTTTGCGTGGATGAACGGAGATTTTTTGTTTCATTCTTTATTGGAAAAACGATGAAGGGACGTTGGAATATCGAGCATTTCTTACACGTGGCAAATTCCTGACCGATATGCGATGGAGAAGAATTACGGTGCATAATGGTAATAAGGTTGAGTTTGTAAAATGTATGATACATACCACATCTGCTTAACTCTCTCCAATAACCGATCGCAGTCGAAACTCAACACTAGTCAACCCCGTTTGCGTAGTTTGAATCGAATACCGATATATAGATTTGGTACTTGAACGTTGGGTACATTAGCTTTGAGTATTTCAAAAAAGGTTTCATCAAAGTATCGTCTAAAGTGAACAGCGGATGAACACGTATTGGATATTTTGTGTCGTGCATAAATATTGGGAAATTTAATTAATATTATTCGGTCGGCGAAAAAACGGAAAATTTAGTTTTTCCAGATTTTGAACGATGAATTTTGCATACCGAGAATAAGGTTGGGATATTCGCGTCGTGCAAAAAATTTACTATTCAGTAACCTAGAATTGAAGTCTTTTTGGACGAAAAACAAATTTGGCTCCCGGCAGATGCCGCTAGTCGACGTTCCGATTTTACTTTTGGGTTTTTGGGGGGTCCGGGGGGTTCAAATTTTTTTTCCGTCCAAAAAGACTTTATAGCGTCATTTTGGAATCGGAATTTTCTCGCGTAACACGAATATGATGAAATAAAGGGGTTTTGGACAAACAAAATTTCGACAACCCATCGTCTATGAGGCGTTTTTTTTGCATGTCCTTTCTTGTAGGTCCTGAACACCGCGATTTTCAAAATGTCCACACGACCACAAAAAAGAGCTGTCCGCATGATTCTACGCTTGTTCTTGAGATCATAGCCAGCTCTTCAAAAAGTCACTCGTGCAATTTTCTGTGAGACGAACGAGAACGGAGATACAGCATCGGGAACGGTCGATTTTTCGAGGTTTCGAAATATTCATCAAAATTGGCCATATTGCATTCCGGTGAATTTCAATCCTTTCTCAAGCTCTATGAGCCTATATCGATCGAAAATTTCCCTTACAACAAGAAAATCACAGTTTCGTTTCAGAATTTTCAGATTTTATCGACCTTAACGACCTCAAGTAGGCAAATCATTATTTTTATTTTATTTTTTTCGTTTTTCTCTTAGAGTTTTTGAGATATCGACCAAAGTAACGTAGCAATCTTCATTAGCGATAAATTTTCCGATTCTATAATCATCCTATAAAGTCGTTTTGAAAAAGAAAAAAAAAATTCCCTCGGCTGGTACCGATAGTCCAAATTCGTGATTTTCTTTTGAAATTTTGGATTGGTCGGGAGAAACGATAACTTTTTTTATCCAAAAATAGTTAATAGAGGATTGAGAGAATCGGAAATATCCCGGACCACATGAATATTACCTTTGTAATCGCGTTTGGTTTCAATTTGTCGGTTAAAAGCTGGATACAGCGAATTTTCACGTTTGCCCTCAACACATCGGATCGAACATTTTTTGGATCAGAGTTTGACTTCGCAATTTTACCCGATTAATATTTATATACCACTAGCTACAAATAAATTTATCTACCATAAAACAACCGCATAAAAACAATCTCTACATTTATTTTCCCTGCAGAAACCAATCGTTCGAGTGAGGCACTTGAGTCGTTTAAGATTTCGTAAAAAAAGAAAAAGCGTCAAAAAAGTAAAATATATATCGTCGTTGAAGAAAATAAAAAAAAGTATCGATAAATCTTGAAGTAGTCTTGAGTAACATCCATGCGGGCAAGTGGAAATAAAAAGTGGCCCATAAATATCTCGAATGATCGTAAATTCGTTAATCCTTCGAAAAGGGATTGCCCGAGGTAAAATAGACTTTTTTCGTTACGACGTAGGGGCAACGGTGGATATAAGCAAATTCGTATACGATATATATCGGAGAGATTTGATATAAACGTGACGTATCCCAGTGTGAGTGTAACTCGTGTATTTACTCGTATACATTCGTCTTTATACACATACAGAAATATTCACGCGAGGTATACATAGCGATCGAGCCGTGTGGGATTTAGGCCGTGCGGCAAACTTAACCGCAGGATCATCGTTAATACATATAAAGCGATAGTGGATTTTACGCATAGCAGTGGAAGAGGGAAACCGCGTAAGCTCTTCGTACGAGCAAGCTTCTTCCTCCTTTTCTGTGCCCCTTATCCTTTTTACTCTCTTTCTCTCTCTCTCTTGGCCTTCGGAATCCCTCTACGATGTAAAAAATTGTCGCTTAGGCGTTAAGCGCGCGCGGTAGGATTAAAGCTTGGCCGTAAAGGCACGTCCCTTAAACCACTGCCTTCCCCTATTTTCCTCTCGTGTTTACCTTCATGTACGGACGTGTAGCGAGGATGAGCTTACGAAACTCAAATTTTAGGAGATTCGCTGAACCTATGGGTTTGCTACATATTATTATTATTATTATCATTATCATCATAATCATCGTCATAATAATAATAACAGTAATAATAATAATAATGTTATATTATATTATATTATTTAATATTATGTTATTATATATATATTATTATTATATTTATTTGTAAAGGTATAATTCGATCGTTTATGTCGCATCCTTGCCAAAAAAATAAATAGAATAGTCGTTTAAAACGAATTATTAAGATTGGGTATCGCGTGCGACCTTCGAAAAGCCGTCGAGTCCACAGTCTAGCGGATGCTCCCGGGTCATGAAAGTTCATCCGCAATACCTGCAGTCGAAAACGCGTATATATGTACTGCTGTACAGTGTTTATATGTTACTGTATGTGTATATAATGGAAAGGGGAAATATATATGTGTGCATATATATAGGCGCGATGCAACGTTGTTGAGTATCGATTTTCGACTGCAAGCCACTACTATATGTCCAAGTGGTATAGCCACGGTGCAGGACACCGTATGCCGGCCTATAACCGCCCCTTTCCACTATGCGGACACTGTTTGAGGCCCGAGGATGCGTTCTGAGGTGTTCTCGGACCCGATGTGTTCCATCGCGAGATTGCCAAGATTCAACGAGCGAACGCCTTCGAGATTCTACTTGAATTTTCAAAGCCTCTCGAGATTATTCATGCGACAAAGCTTTTTGCTCACTGGCTTTCATCTCCCTTGTGCACAATTTACCCAGTTTTAGAAAATATTCGACTTTCCTTTTCGTTATATCGGAGATTTTATTTTTATATATGGAGCGATTTTTTTTTTCTAAATTTTTGCTGCAGATTTCATTTGTACGTTTGTTTTCTTCTTACATTCTTTTTCTAGAGCAACGATGGACCACGATGTTAATACGACGAAAACTTATCTACGAATACCCGATGTTAAGCTCGAGGACGAGGGTCTCTACAAGTGCGAGGCAACGTATTTGTCCGTTAATCGAGAATGCAACAACGTTCAGCACATCACTCTCAATGTCAATGGTAAGTCACGAACGTTGCATACAAATTTTCTTTTCTCAAAATAATATAGAATCTTTTTGTGAAAATACAATTTTGTGAAAATACAATTGGACTTTGTCGCAGTCGATCGACCAGGCAGAATTCAAAGAGATGGAAAAGAATTGTAGAAAATATTGAAATTATGTGATAGATTATCATTTTTGATGATCGTTTATCGGATAATTTTCTTTTTAGTGTGTCGTTCTCACGTCTTTTCCTTCCGAGCTTCGAATCAACCTTCAATTTATCTCGTGAATTTTCGTCCCTCTGTCTCGACTCCCGAGACGTCGTTTATACGAAACTCTATCATCGGATGAATATTGAATAACGGATTCTTTGTCGCAGTTTCCAATTTGGTTGGATAATTCCGAAAGTATGGAATGATATCGAGAAAATGTAAATTGTCAAAAATTGTACTTACACCGTGGGCGTTTAGGCGCTAATTGAATGAATAATATTCGTGAAATAATGCGATCGTTCAGTCCAGAGCTTCGGAACGAAAGATCAGAGAGACTTCTTATTATCGATTCCTTTGTTCCTTTCCGATGTTTCCAATATATATATATATACATATTATGCAAATTTTCCTCGAACCCCGCAGAATCTAAAATGAAGAAGATTTCATATCTCTTGGCTCGTCGATAAAAAAAAAATCTTTATAAATAAGAAATCGCTCGGTTGGATTATAATCCATTTTTTTCCATCCCTTATCTCTCTCCTCTTCTATCTTTTCTCCACAATCGCGCTTAATTCTTTGTTCCATTTCGCTTCGTTCCATTTTTCTTCCATTTTACCACGACCTATTGATAAATACATGGTTGTATATAGGTACATCTCACTCGTCGAGCGACGCCCCCGTGTGGCGATATGATGAAATGCCAGTGGCGCCCTCTCGGCGATCGCTGAAAATTGCTCTTGCCCTTTATATATATATATATATGAGAGAGAACAGATAGTCGTGGTAATATTTTCAATTCTGGTCGCAGAAATCCTCCGTGCAACTGAAGCGTAGCACCGGTTGAGAGCAGAGGGAGAGAAAGGGAGAGAGTGGTTAGTGCAAGGAGAGGGTCGAAGGGAGTAATTGCAGTGGTAGGTATGAGGCGACACAGGATTTTGTTCGAGATTGGACCGTTCGATTGCGCCTCGACAATGGCCTCTCGTTTTATCTTCCACTTATCCGCGGCTCTGGGCCCTCTCTTTCACTACTCGCTCTCTCTCCTGACAATTCCCTCTTACCTCCCTTTTGATATGTGCGGGCTTCGGCCTAAAGCTGCACACAGTGGAATAAAAACCCGGAAGCTGAAAGAAAAAAGAACGTAATAATATGAAATTGAGGTTCCCTGCCGCCAAAAATTGACGAGAAGATGAAACGATTTGGATCTGTGTGACGACGTGAAAATATAGTTAAGACAAACCTAATGAGGCTTTTGAGACGCTCCCGCGAGATTAGACTACTGTAAAACAAACGAGCCGAAGCTGTCGCTCCAAATCCTTCGACGTTTTCTTTTCCTTGGTTTTTTAAATGCAGCATTCCATTTGTTTTTTGTTTTTATTTATGACAAATTCTGATTGAAAAAAATTATCGAGATCGATTTTTATAAATTTTGTATATATTATTGTATAGTAAAACGTATTTATCGGCGATGAAATTGAAGGACATTCAATTATTCGTACGTGTGAAGATGAGACAAATTTGATTAACGAATATTTAGCCTTTTTATGAAAATTCTTCAACGATCTTTTTTTATATTCCCATTCCAATTGCATTTTTTGATTCTACGACAGATTTTTATAGATAAAAATATAATTTTTTTAACAGATTGTCACAATGTAAAAATTGATTTCGTGACAAAATAATTCAAATAAAATAATTCAAGCTTCCATCGGTGGAAAAAATGTCAAAAAAAATTTAGCGTAATTTTTCGCACTCAACAGTGACAGAAAAATCGCGCAAACAGCCATCCCGCGATGTATATTTATGCGATATCGTGTGAAAAAAAGTGTGTGGCGGGGGGGGGGGGGGGTATTGGAATAATTTTACAAATTTCGTGTTCACTCATCGTCGCGTTTACCTCCTATTAGCATTTATATTGTATAAAGCATGCTAAAGCGCCGGAGTGGAGAACAGTTTGCGAAATCGATATAGTTGATGCAACGCTTCATCCCCCCTAAATCCTCCACCTATCAACGCCCACCGTCATCCTTGTATATTTCGAGGACAAATAGATCAAATCCTGGTAGAATCATCAGCGTTAATTCGGTACGTACAATCTATCGTGCCAGTTGCCTAGCAATGCTTCATTGTTCGAACATATTAATAGTTTCTCGTGTTTCGAGAGTTTCGGACTTGACGGAATATTGGCAATTATTTCACGATTAATTTCTCCTTGCTGTCGGCGAATCTGATTCTAATAACAAAATATCCCCGGCCTTTCTACTTTCGATAAATCACACACGTCATCCAATCGTAACCCGAAAGCAGGAAGAAAAACAAATATATATATATATATTTGTAAATGGCAAATCCTACAAACCTTTATCACCTTTTATCCTTCAACGAGAAATTTTCCTAGCTCTAAATCCACCCTTACCTCCTGTAACTATAAATGGACGTACGTTTTGATGGGTGCTTGAATTTTATAATCATTCGTATATACACAGCTATATCTCGGTGCTTAGCTTCAAACGTGTAAAAAGCTCGCTGTTGTACGAGAGAAAAAAAACAAATAAAACAAAAAATAAAAAATAAAAGAATAAACGTAGGAAAACCGTAAAGCGCGAAGCATCATATACCCTTCAAGATCTTTACTTTTTACATCGTGAGTGCTATCCGAGCTTCCGTTTTCACATCAGTCCCACCCTTGCTAAACCCCCCCACGTTCTCTTCCCTTTCGCCTCTCTCCCCTGCGCGCTTCCTGATTCTCCTCGCAAACCTTCTAGAGCTTGGCTCGAGTACTCGATCGAGAGATTCTTTCGAGTACAACGGAAAACAAAAAAGAAAAAGTTGGCGAGAGTTTCGATACGTATGGGTAAACAAGTCCGGTGGCAGATAAGTGTTGGTACCCATTGGTGATAGTACCAATGCGTCAATACGTGGACTGGTACACTGGGGTCTTTACTACGAGATTCCCTCCTCTCACCTACGTGTAGCAGTTTATCGAATGTAACGGATAACACCACCCGCAACGCCCAACGACCATTCGCCTCTTATAACTTCGAGCAACATAAATATTTGCGCCCTCTGGTGCTCGCGATATGTATTAATACATGGAACTATTCCGCACCATCCGTATACGTGTGACAAAAGTAGAGGAAAAAAAAAAAAAAAAAAAAAAAACTTATACACGCCCGCGTTTATCGCGAAGTTATATACGAGGTGTTACGTGCCGCCTCAACCTGATTCGCGGATTTTGTCCATAATTCTTTCTTTTTGTTACCATTTTTAATGAGAAGCAAAAAGCATTCTTGGAAGAGAAATAAAGAGGTTTTGGTTTTTTTCTTTCAAGAATTTTTATTAATTGGCAATGTCAAAAAAGCTTGTCAACGAAAAAACCGGTTCTACGAATTATTCATTAAAGACGTCTATATAACGATTGGTTTTTTTTGAGAGTTTTATCGTATTAAAAAAATATGTATATTTTCATTTTACGTTTTTCAAAGAATAAAAACCAAGGGAGGTGATGAAAAATGAGGATTCGGGTTGTTATTCGTTACTGGGGCGAATGCAGAATAATACAGAAAAATACGGAGCCGTCTATTTTTTCCAGCTTTTTTGCAATTCTACGATAGAGATAAAGCTCCTCAACAAAAAACAAAACCCCCCGATTGTTAGATTAAAAATTTTTACGAAACAATTCAAAGTTTTGCGAATTCGTCGAGTAAACATGGAATATGTATAAAAATGGAAGAATGTTGGTATGTCTGTATATCACGAGTAAGCTCCTATACCATTCGTCCGATTGCGATGAAAATTTGGTGAATTGTAGTCCGCACTCCCGAGAAGATTTCTGCGTTAGTAGAATAATTTTAATTGCCAAAATAAACGCGTACGAGGGAAAACAAAATTAACATTTATGTATATCTATATATAGAGATTATTTGACAGCTGTCAAAGTATGCTACCAAAATGACATGTGAAATAAAAGACACGCATTTGTGTTAACGACTCGATCGACTCGATATTACACATATCGATTGCATAATTCATTTGACAGCGAATGTCAAATTAAGGAGGTTTATCTGGTATCGAGTAAGTCAAAAGAAAAATTTGTGTGACAAGCGTAGTCAATTCAGCATGTTTAACAGTGCCGCGAATGCTTAACTTCGCAAAAATTATTATTATTCGAGACAAATTAATGTATTATGAATCTCATGAGTACTTAATCGATTTTATGAAGCTGTACAAATGTTCTTTCGATATTGTTTTATTAATTCTGCAATTTTGGTCAAAAACTGTTTGTCAATGGTTGTGAATTTAATGTTCGTAAACGGAAAAACCACTGAAACCCATAAAGGTACGTGTTAATTTAGGAAAAATATGTTTTTATTTATGTCTCGCGAACAAGGTATCCTCGAGATTTCAAATTTGAAGAACATGACTTTATAGATACCTACTGATAACTATATTCTGATTTTTTAATCAATATATGTTTTTTAATTCGCTGACCAGATAAATTTCCTTAATCGTGACATTAAATCGGGAAACGATTGGAAGATATACACGTCAGTCACAAATGAAAAATACATTACGAGCTTCAGAAACGGACGAGCAACGAGAAGCAAGGCAGGAAACAGTTAGAGTACGTAATACTACGTACAAACTTTCTTAAAATAACAGCAATAACAGACGAATTAATTAACAAAGTTTTTGAAAACATTGCACATAACTACAAAAAACACGTGGTTAAGGGAACGTGCTATATTAGCAGCAAAAACTCCAATGTCAAGTATATAAATTTCACGATTCAAAAGAGAATATCATAAGAAATTAAAACGTACAAGTCAATTGCTGCTTTTATTAATCAAGAACAAGTTGTTAATTATCTAACTGAATTCCTGAATTCGTTTCATTTACCAGGCATAGCGCCGCACGTTGTAACATTGAAAATGGGCGTGCCTATCATACTTTTACGAAACATCAATCCACCACGACTTTGCAACGGTACTGGGCTTCCAGGGAAAAATATGATGAACAATATCAACGAAACTACAATTTAAAATAGAAAATTTGAAGGAAAAGACGATGTACTGTTGTCACATATCCCAATGATACCAAAATATATGCCATTGGATTTCAAACGTTTGCAGTTTCCAGTGCGACTCGCATTTCCCATGTCCATCAACGAAGCACGGGAACAATCGCTGAAAATGTGTATAGTATAGATTATAATATTTGGAAAATTCATACTTCACACATGGAGAGAAAAACAAAAAATATTGTGTGTCAAATGAATTATGACACCAACACGGCGTTGCAACGCATGCCGGGTACCGCTAGTTAAATAATAATAACAATAACAGTTAATGAAAAAACGATAATAAAAATTCGGTTGTTTTTGTAGTTCTGGGGGAAAATCGGAAATAAAATAGCGAATGAAATTCGAGAAGGTCAGGGTCAAAAGTCAGCACGAAACGTCCTGTACGTACGTACATGTATCCACGAATCTGTATCTGTATAAATATAAGCAGCCAGCTGTGTCGTAGTATATAGAAAGGTAAGCTCGAGCTTCGCTTAAATCACGGCCCTTGCCGCCAGCAGCGTTATACACACTGGCCAGCTAGACGTCTAACCCGCGCGTACACCTTATTTTTCCTTTTTTCCGTTTCCGGATCTCCGCGGAGAAACCGTAACGTACGTATAGCTATAATAATAACCTTGATAGGTACACGGTCTCGAAGTCGCCCGTGCATCTGTGTGTACCGTATGATTCGTACATAAGGCGGCGCATAGATGGCGCTCGCCTCGGTGAGCGAAGACTTTCAGCAAAAGCTTTACTCTTTTCTTCCGGGTTTTTCTTTTTTTTTCTTTTTATTTTTTATTTTGTATACAGTAGCTTCTGGAGGTCACAGGGCAAATAGCCCGGAGCGATTTCTCCTTCTGGGCTTTCTCTCATTCTATTTCGATATATAGCTGTGGATAAACCTCTCGTGGGCACAACCGTGGGTCCAGGGCGCTACATGTTTCATTATGGTAATGTATAGCGTTGAAAACATGAAAGAGGAAATCGAAGAAAGGCAGCCCGTGTAGCAGCAGCGTGCTCGAGTATCAATTTTTCATCCCCCGTGATAGATAGGGTTGGTTCACAACCTTCGTGCACCCCGGAAACCCGATGCTTTTTCCCGAATTGGAGATTATTTTGTAAAATTGTACAAGTCGCTTCATGAAAAATTGAAATCAAACTTCGGGCATTATTTTGAGAAAAATAAACCCGGATACGACGACGAAATAAATTTCTTTAATTGAAAATTTTATTTATTTTATCGGAACGTAACGTATGAACATCAATGGTTTCTTTTTCTTCGTACGTTTATTTAGTATGTAAACAGTCGTGAATAAAAGAAGACACGATCGATCGTAGAACTATCTATAACGATTGTATACTGCCGTAATCTTAAAAATAAATGAGAATGGGTTTGGAATGTCGGTAACGTTAATATATCAGACTCTACTTTCGTTATACGTATATACCACACACGTTCACACCCATATATCTATATATCTACGTACGGTGCCATTCGACCGATAATAAACTGAGAATGGGAGGACCCATTTCTCCTTCGACTCTCCTTTTCTCCTTAATGAAAATTTACGATCATTTTCATCATATTTCTACGATCGATCCTGCCTGCAACTTGTGACTGTATACAGATATACGCTTCTAACAGGAACAAAGTTATATGTCAAGGGGTGTTCGTTTCTCTATATTATATATATATATGCGGAGAGAGAGAGAGAAAGAGATAGAAAGTGAGTTGGAGCGAGAGGGGCAGGTATTCAGCACGTTCCCAGGATCCTGGATAGCATCTTCTGAGAAACGGATAACGAGAGAACATTCTATGTGTCACGTAATACACATATATACAACACGTATATACATACATACATATATATATATATATATATATATGACGTATTGTTATTATTATGATCGTCGATGAATATATGTATAGCATGGCCGATTCAGATCAGGGGCGATGATCTATTGCGATGAAATGAACCCACAAAAGACGGCGTTCTCAACGTTTTTTGCCTTGTCCCTTCTCCATTGGACGATAATAAACCGTGATAATAGGAAGGGAACGAGTTATCGGAATGTTTTCGTCTCAAGGGAACTCTTGGAAGTCGAGGAATTTAATTTCGCGCTTTCTCCCTCTCTCTCTGTCTCCCTATCTCTCTTTCTGTCCCTCACACTTCCGCGGTGTCCTTTTCTCTCTCTTCTTCTCATCCTTTACGTTTGTGAGATGGAAGGGGTCGAATGCCGAATTATTTTCTATCCGAGAGTCGGGAAATAGCAAAACTCCCTCGGTATACACGTTTGAACGTCGACCTTAAATTTCTTCGCTCGTGAGCAAGTATTTATTCCCCGAATCTTCGAGTCTCATATGTCCTTTCATTTCGAGGTGGTACGGCCTCTTTCTTCAACTTTCTCATCTCGTTCTCGCATATCTTGGCTGTACATTCACATTCGTTGAGTAAGAGAGAGAGAGAGAGAGAGAGAGAGAAAGGGGCAGAGAGAGACAGAGGCAGAGAGAGAGAGAGAGAGAGAGAGAGAGAGAGAGAGAGAGAGAGAGAGAGAGAGAGAGGGAGAGAGAGAGAGAGAGAGAGAAAAAAAAGCTCGAAGTACCGAAGAAATACCTTTCAAACCCCCTCAACACTTATTGGAACTAATTGCACATAGCATCGAGTAGGAATTGCCAGGAGTAATTTCATTAGAAACAAAAAAAAATAAAGAAAAAAAAGAAATGTCTACTTTACTCAACTGCAATTTCATTCCGTCAAAAATAATGGACGCAATTTATCTAAATCAAGCCCGTCCAAAGTTCGGAAGCCTCGACGATCCACGTGGCATTAAATATAGGAATTATTAGCGCGTTCTGGGTCCATTAGAGTGAAGGATGGAAATGCTCTTTTTCCAGCAATGTGAAACTGGGTCATTCTTTGGATTTTCCATGTTACCCTCTTCCCTCATTTTGCCTCCTTACTCGCACTCTCTTTCTCTCTTTATCACTCACGCTGAAACTGTACCGGAACCACGATCTCTATAACCCTCTCGCCAGTTCTTCTTTCCGTTACTCCGTCTCTTGCAACCCTCGTATCTCCTCACCTCGCTATCGTGCCGGCTACCCCAGCAACCTTCGTATTATAAGTTCGTAATTTCACCATCTGAAAAGCGATTTATAAAGTTTTGTGAAAAACTTTTTATAGGGTGATTCGGCGTACTCCGCGAGAATGAATGTTCTCTCTCTCCCTCTCTCTCTCTTTCTTTTTCTCTCTTTCTCTTGCTCTTTTCCTCCCGCGCTTTAGATCCGACCATGGAAAAGTTTTGCCGCCCCGAGATTCACCGTACGATATTATAGGTTGTGGAGAAACGAGGTGCGGATATAGATATGTACACGAGGAGTGTAAGAATGATTGCAAGCAAGAAAATGAGCAGCGCGCCAGCGGAGGTTGATGATTAAACAAATAAACAAACAAAAAAGAAAAATACACGTCACTTCGATGCACCGGTAGATCCGACCATTTAATCGCTCGTACATCTTTGATGCGATAGAATACATCTCGGCGTATTTTTTGAACTGGACCGCGGTGTTGCTTTTGCAGACTAGTTACTCGGAGAGTGAATATTTCAATGGTTAAAGTAAATCTGAACAAGAGCTTTGGCAAACTCGAACCTCGCGCGTAATTGAGGTAGTTGAAAGCACACTGGGCAAGTTTGCAGTACAAGAAACAGATCTGTGAAAGAAAAAGAATTACCGGCAGTCGGTAAAAAGCTTTGCTTATATATATAGTCCGTATCTCTCTCTCTCCCACTCTCTCTCTCTCCCACTGTCTCTCTCTCTCTCTCTCTCTCTCTCTATATATATATATATATATATATATATATATACATACTCCTGAGGTAGAAACGTGAACCTATTGATAATGTATTACTACGGCAAAGTACGATTATCCGGGAGAAAGGAGAGACAGAAACCTCGACAATGTTGAAATACCAAAGCTTCGTAGTGCGGTAAAGTGAGTATAGGAGCTTCCAAGCACACTTGGTGCAGTATACGCAGGTGATACCGTTTCTCCTATAAGCTGATTTAGAGGAAGTACCGTATAGCGTTCCAGCGATGAGGACACCACTGTCTTGAAATATGCTGTAGCACTCTTATTCACTCAGCTGGTTGGAATTCTGAGTGAACCTGAAAAATCGAGAAGTGGAATGAATAGATGCGAGGATGATGTGTTGTCTATTACTAAATCTTTACTTTTTGCGATGACGTGCGGAATTTGGACGGTGGTAGGATCGAGTTCTAAGGAGTCTTTCCACTTGAATAAACTATCGAATGGAACTATTGAGATAATGGGACTGGAAACTATCGAGTGTCTGTGTTCTTCTCCATGATTGTGCGCAATACTGTTGTTCTTTGGGTAGAAGGGACGTTGGTCCATTTGCCAAATTAACGAGAATGCCCATGGTTCTATCATCGGGAATCAAAATGTCACTAGTTTCGTATATTCGCAGTGTCTCGACCGAATGACAAGGCACTTTTGCTGGTGAGTAAATTGAGTATTCTTATTCACCCAACTGGTTAGAATTCTGAGTGAACCTGAGCAATCGAGAAATGCAATGAATAGATGCGAGGATGATGTGTTGTCTATTACTGAATCTTTACTTTTTGCGATGACGTGCGGAATTTGGACGGTGGTAGGATCGAGTTCTAAGGAGTCTTTCCACTTGAGTAAACTATCGAATGGAACTATTGAGATAATGGGATTAGAAACTATCGAGTGTCTGTGTTCTTCTCCATGATTGTGCGCAATACTGTTGTTCTTTGGGTAGAAGGCACGTTGGTTCATTTGCCAAATTAACGAGAATGCCTATGGTTCTATCATCGGGAATCAAAGCGTCACTCGTTTCGTATATTCGCAGTGTCTCGACCGAATAACAAGGCACTCTTGCCGTTCAGTAAATTTGGACAACGATCTAATTTTCTTGAAGATTTGATCTATAGTCTGTGCATATTCTGAAAGAAAACGCAGCGTCTATTCCAGCATTGAGCCGAGAGACCCAGAAGTTATTAAAATTTATAATTCGATATTCCACGAATATACCCGGAGAACGGCTATTTTAATTTTGTTTCATCGATGGACCGACATGTCGAGATAAAGCGGCGACCCGAATCTAGTCTGGGAGTGAGGAGTTAATTTTTGATTTCTTAAATTTTTAACAATGCCCTGGGTGACTTTGGTATCGCAAGTGCAAGGATATACCCTTGTCTTATTCGCGTATTCCGTTTTCGTTTTTAAATGAATTATTTATGAGAATATTAATCAAGCTATACCTTGCTTAGCGTCTGTAAATTTTTATGCGGCAAGTTTATTTTTCACTCAATTAATGGTTTTTTATCTATACGCGAATCAAGTGTTTTATCTAACGAAAAAATGCAACTATTCCGCCATCATATTCGTAAGCATCTACGCGAATATTTCAATTCGCCCATTGTCAATCTTGTCGAATGATTTTCATTCGCTCGCTATGGTCTGCAATCAAATTTAGTGATTTGATCGAATTTGTCAGAATCGGCCCGAGATGATAAAAATAAATAAATCAGGCGTTAGGAATGGACAATTCCGATAGTCTCGTATTATTTGTCAAATGGACAATTCCGATAGTCTCGTATTATTTATCAACGTACATAATTTAACCTCGATATTCTCGCCATTTTTATTTTCAGTGCGACCCGACTACGTGCGGGTCACCGAGAAGGACGAGAAGACTAATTTGACATCGGGCGAGACACTCGGTCCTATTAACGAAGGCAAACTAATAACTCTTCGATGCGAGAGCGGCGAGGGCAAGCCCGTGCCCACCGTCGAGTGGTATAAAGGTGACGAACTTTTAAAAGGTGAGAATATTTTTACGCTTGGCATGCAATTTTACATTAACGTCTTCCTGCCTCGAACTTTTTACACATTTTTTATCGATTCGAAAAAAGGAAGAAATTAATCTCCAGGTTACTTTTTTAATATTGAAAAAACGGCGCGCGTGCACATCGGGGATAGTATTGAAAAAACAAGTTTCGGTCGGTAATAAAAAATTACTTCTGATATGGAAATACATTCTTAACCCAATTACGCACGAGACCGTGTATAAAAGCAAATATTTCCATTGAAAAACATTCAATCCTTATTTCTCGCTCGCACTTCCCTTCCCACATACAACAGGAAGCTAAATATATTAACGGGTAACGGGGTTGAAAAATAGGGGAAGAACACAGGTACGCGATAACGATGTTGCACTCCGAAAGCCCCTTCCACGACCGGAAGTGCCCCGTGAAGTGGTTGCCCGAGAGTCGTTCTTTGGGGCAGAGACCACCTATAATCTTTATATATATATAAGGTGTTTTGTATGTCTGTGCTTTATACATTATACGTAAATATATATATTTATGTATAATATATAAAGCACAATATATATATTTATAAATATATATAAATATATATATTTATGTATAATGTATAAAGCACAGACACATACAAAACAAATTTCGCAGTTACGCGCGTGTACAGAGAGAGACTCCTATATTTATTAATATTGCCGAAAACGTAAATAAATGTCTACAACCGGATTAAAGTCGTATTAAGTTTAGCTAACAGCGGGGCTGTAACCATTAAAAATTTAAAGAGGGAAAGCTCTACTATACCAGAAATAGGATTTGCAGCATGCAACGTCAACGATTTTCTCTACATTGGGAAATCATCATGAATTTGTCTAAACTCGAATTTACGAAATTCCCGGGTAATTCGTGCGAAATACATACGCGAGAGATGAGATTTAATTAATTTAATTTGAGAATTTATACGAGGATAACGCAGTTCTACGAGTACCTACGACATTACGAAAGTCAATGTGCCTGCCGGTGGAAACGTGTTTCCGAGAGTTATTGCTTCGTAAAGGAGTAATTTAACGACAAAGGACGGGAGAATATTGGCGTGATAAAGAATACAAATTCATCGATGCTAAATCGTTAGGTAGGTATAGAGAGGTTGGATGAATTCGTTGCTAGGGGAGCTTTTCGCTATGGTGTCTTTAAACATTTCTCTCTACCTTTCTCTCTATTCGGCTCTCGCGTGTGTCTCTTGTGTACCGTATAACGTGGTATAACGGTAACTGCTGACTTCGCGCACGCTTCTCCGCGTAAGGGATGGTTTCTGCGGAAATAGGGAAAAAGACACCAAGCGTAAGAGAGATAGAGAGAGAGAGAGAGAGAGAGAGAGAGAGAGAGAGAGAGAGAGAGAGAGAGAGAGAGAGAGAGAGAGAGAGAGAGAGAAGGAGCTTGAAAGAAATGAGTCCGCAGACGCTTTACGGTCGGACTAAGAATTCCAGTAGCGTAACGAAAGGGTTGTAAAAGATTTACGGCTATTTCACTGCCCTTCTCTATATCATAGTCTTACCTAAGCTTAGATGTCGCTATTTCTCTCTCTCTCTCTCTCTCGTGCGCGTACTCTTTCGTGCGAGCCGTGAAATCCCGAAGAGAGAAATATATCCTCGATGAATATCGTAAAGTTACACGCGGAAATCTTGGAAAACTACGATCCTCCGACACAGCTTGTACGAATAGCGATAGAATATTGAATCGACGTGTGCGCGTACCGCAACGAGGAGAACGCAAAAAAGAAGTGCGGGGTAGTTTCTATACGCGATACTTCACCACCCGTGAAACCATAGCTTTTTATTCAAATGTTTTCTTCACGATTCGATATATTCTTGATACAAGTGAGACGCGATCTTTTCGAATTGGAAAATTTTTTCAAATTTTGATAAAATGACAAAAATGGTAAAAAAGAAAAATATATATTTTCGTTTTAGCGTACCACTTTTTAACGTTGGCGATAAAAAAGATATCTACGGATAGCAGTGTATGTCGAGTTTTATTGAAGATAGAATAAAAAAATAACGAGAAAGATCAATTTTTCGATAATTCTAAAGAATTCGGAAAATCCGTAAATTTGGTTTCTCTCGAATTTGAATTTGCAAATTTTCCTTTCTACTATTTCATTACTTGCTCGATGAAGGTTAATTCGACCATCGTAACATGTACGATTCTGTGTTGGCTACTAAAAAAATTATGAAACTCGACTTTCACCGCCTGAATTTCGAAAATTATACGAAAAAGCAGCGAAAGCACGAAAATGCTCCTAGTTTTTTGTCCGAGATATCGGAGAAAACGTTTTGCGCGTTTTTTCGTTCGTCTCATCGTTAATATAATACAAAAATATTATCTGCCGGTTGCACACCCGGTTTTTTCCAGGTCGCCGAGTGAACCGCCTAACATATTTATACTTTCAATTATCTCGGAAACGAAAGCTCGAAAGTTCCCTATACATATATATATATGTACGTTATATGATTATTCGCGAGAGAGCAAACGTTGTATGAAAATGAGCCTGAGCGTTGGCTGAGTTCCTGCGTAAAGGGTAGGGTGGTGGAGCAGCGACGCCACTTTTCGTATCTAAACTTTTCAACTTTTCAGTGCGAGCGAGTTCGTATGTTCGGTTTTCCGAGTTTTCTCGCAGCTCCGAGGCTGAAAATTTCCGGAAGATAAACGAGAGGTCACCGTATAAAGTTATAGTACGGGCAGTCATACGTTTTTACTCATCGTTGATCATTTTATCGCGAGAATAATAAGCACCTACTCAATTTCAATTAATACAGAAATTTATACAAACACACTCGCGCATGTATATACTTATATATAAGCTTACTGGCGAGTACGGGATATCTTGTTATAACGACGCTGTTAACGCATCTCAACGGGTTTGCGAATAATGGCGGAGTTATCGACAATGATCCACCGATATTCTCGATTATTGTCCGATGAAAATACTGCGAACCAATCATCGGCGTTCTCGCCAACATTCTTTTTTTTTAATCGCAAACAAGCATCTTGGTACTTGGAACGGCCAACGAGAGAGTTTCATCCGTTACGTTTCGACCGATCGAACAATTTCAACTCCAATTTTCTCAACCCGTTCGCCAAAAATCGGCGAATTTTGGAAAAATCATACTTTTGTCGTTTTAAACTTATTTTTCAACCTTACGATACCATTTTCGATCGCAAATTTTACGTTAAAGTAGAAATATGCTATCCGTTCAACCGATTTTCACCGATTTACCGATCAAAAATCGATAAAACGTGAAATTGTTCAGTTTTTTCGATTTTTCGCCGGTAAATTGCTAGTTAATATAAACAAAAATAGTATTTTCGTGTTCTACGGAAAATTTACCAACGAACTGTATAATTGTGTACTGATAAAGTCATTTCGATAAAAAAAAAGAAAATCCCCACCGCGCCTTGTCACAGACGCAAAAATGTAGTTAGCGTCCGAACGCAACGCCATCTTGTAGATTGTCGATTCGGCTTTCAAAAACATCCAGTTAGTAATAGAGTGACCGTAACGAGTAATGGACCGAGCTTCGAGTCGTCCGACCGTAGAGGACAGACCAGCCTCTGTGAACCGAGGGGGTTGAACGAGACAGAAAAATTACTATGTGCTTGCGCATATGTGTATACGAATATATATATATATATATATATATATATATATATATATATATATATATATATATATATATACACATATGCAGTTCAAGTTGGTATGCTCGTGGTATCTACTCATTTATTCTCCTTGAAACAAGACTGCGCACACACGTACATATATCAGTCTATAGATATATATATCCCTATATATCTGTACGTACATATATAGATATGAAGTAGGTACGAGGCGTATCCTCTTCGAAGAGATCCCTTCGAAACCGAAGCGACGAACGGAAATGAAGGCGATTGTTTAAAAGGATAGCAGAAAGAAGAGTGAGCGAGACGATAATGGCCGAGGAGAAAAAAAAGAGAGACGAACGGAAAGGAAAGTGGTGGGTGGCAGAGAAGCTGGCCCCATGGCAAGACAATGCGGTCTCGTTCTGAAAACCTCGAGCCAGAGGAATGCCCCGCAATTAACGTTCCAACTATATACTACGCACACTTTAATACACTTGCAAACCCACACACGTGCATATATACGTATATATGTATAGAGGTGCCATGTTCCCGACTTTATATAACGAGGGTTGGGTGAAATCGTAGGTCTATATATATATATAAGGAGGAAGGTATATATATGCAGGAAGAAATGGGATAGAAATTTATTTACTTTAACCCAATTGAGCGCGAAAGATACGAAATCCACCGTATACGAGCTATCTCTCGTTCGGATTAAAGAGATTTCTTCGCTTCCAGTTGTATGTATATTTATCCCTCTTTCTTTCTCGAGTAACAACGAGAGAGAACGTATGGAATGTTTATGTTTATTCCACAATTTATTTCCGAGTAACGAGAGACATCGATCTATACTCGAGATTCAATGATAGATATTGGTTGACACTGCAATTGGGTTTACTCTGATTTTTAGCGAACGGAACGACCGACGTACGGCAGGCCAACATCGGTACCGGTAGCAGCGAGCTTCAGATGACGGTTGGCCGAAACGAGCTTGACGCGACATTCACGTGCAAAGTCAGCAGTCCGGCTCTCGCTGAACCACTGACACTTGACGTGAAACTCGACGTACACGGTGAGTTAATTCAGTTTGCATCGCGTATATACACACATACATATATGTATAAATATTACAAGTTGTGCCATTTTAATTAATCGTCGGAAATAATTCGAAAAACTGAGAATGTCGTGAGAAAAAAGATTTTCAATTTAAATTTTGCAATTTCGAGAGTGACATACGGCGATAATACCGAGAGCTTTTTTCCGCCGGGGCGTTGCGGTCGGGTAAATGTCATCGATAATTCTTTAAACCGAAAAATATGATGAAGAAAAATTAGCGCGCGACCTTTTGAACTAATATTTGATAGGAAACGGTGATGGCGAGTGAAAGGTCGAGCGACCGTACGAACGTACCCGAGTTAAAAATCGTATCACGATTCGCAGAAAAAAAAATGAGAGAAAAAATTGAAATACTTTGTTCGGAAGTGAATTTTCCTATTCTAATTGCGGAAGCAAATGAAGCATTGTTCCGCGATCGAACGAGACGTCGCTCATTAAAAAAAAGTCGCAACGGACGGTAAAAAAGCTGACTGCGACGAGGGGCGAGGAGTGGAAAGAAGGAGAGTTTAGTCACCGTGAAATGACTCGTCTGCCTGTAACGCTGTAATGAAAATTTATTGTTCATTTTTGTTTTTCTTTTCTTTCCCATTTTTTTTCATTTTATTCTCCAGCCTTCGCTCAACCTACTGTACATTTTTTCCATAAATGCACGCGTAACGTTTTAAAAGACGTCTTCTTTGCTCACTTCGTGCATACGAGTCATAGAGCCATAGTGTGTTCTCTCGTGAAATTATCGTTGGAATTTAACAAGAAAATCACGAGAATTTCATAAGGGTGTTATGAGTGATATATACGGGTCAATAGCAGTGCAACGTGTGAGATTGTGTGTGAGACATTCCCTCCTCTCTCTCTCTCTCTCTCCCTCCCTCCCTCTTTTTCTCACTCTCCCTCATACACACATATCTCTTTCTTCTCATCCCTTTCAGATTTTCATCCATACGGGAATTAAAAGATAAAAAACACCTTTGCAGAACGGTATTAATATCATGAGAATGCAACAAGACTGAGAGTGCGCTGCCGCATGGAGCGTCTCGTCGAGTGCTCTCGGGGCAATCTTTTAAATGAATGTAGTTTGTCATGGAGGAGAGAAGAGAGAGAGAGAGAGATAGGGTACACGCCAATTCGCCTCGACTGCATAGCCCAGCACCTCTCAACGGGCGCGGCACGCTTTCCCGGGGCAATAAAGCAGGAAGACGGCCGGTGAAATAGATTGCTCGTATACTCCTTTCTCTCTCTCTGTCCCTCCCCCGCTCTATATATTATATATATACACACATGTATGCGGGTGTGTGTGTGTGTGTGGATGTTGAAGAGGGGTGCGTTTTACAACGTTCTTCATCCCTAATGCCTCATTTCGCGCTGAGAGTCGAGGCTGACATGAGAAATTCTTCGAAACGCCCGAAGATTCGAGCGTCGAGCGTCGAAAAGTCAGTTTTCTTCGGGTACAACGTGTGCTTCCTTTTCATGGATATTTATTTTCTTTTCAATGCAAAGGTCCATTTTTGAAGATCTGACACGTGAATATCGTATAGGAGTGAGGAGAAAATCGGTGAATAAGAATTCTTAAAAAAATGTCAATTTTTCGAAAAATTAATGCGACGTATGACGTCTTCCGGTAAGATTTTTGACGTCTTCCTCGAGTCGCTAATTCAGCGCGATATTAAAACGTCGAGACGCGTTTCGCTCGAGACACCGACCTCGGTGTGAAGGACTAATGTTCTCGCGTATCGCCCAGTCGATTTTCGAATTCCTTTATATTTTACGAGGTTGAGTTTGTCACTTTTTTATTCAACACGAAAGAAAAGTACGACGATGCGTCGATAAGAAAGAAAGTATAGAAATATTTCTTATCGGACGAAGAAATGCGCGTTATGAAATTTTTCTGCTTCTATACCGGTAACGATTTTCTTTTTTGTTCTTTTTGTTCCGTTTATTTTATTTTTATTTTTTTATCCCGTTCTCCTTCCGGTTCGCCGTTCCTTTCATACGTGTTCTCATTCTTCGAGGAAGGAACTTTATGCTGGAAAGGCGGTATGGCAAGAATAAAATGTGACAAACATTTTTTCGCTGTTCCCCCTCCAGCTTTCTCTCTCTGTCTTCGTCTCATTTTTTTCCTAACTCACGTTCGCTCCAAAGTTTTCTTCTACGAGGCAAATGAAAAAAAACATTCAACGAAGCAACAATATTGAAAGAATATAAAAAATAAAAAAAAACCGGCCGATACAATATGAATAAAATAAAATAATAAATAGATGTATATATATATGTATGTGTACATGTAAAAAATGTGTTTGTGCGCACGTGTTTGTGAAAATTTTCAAGTACGCCAACTGAATTCAGCACTCTCAATTCTAAGCATATTTGTCGTGTGTTATTTCTTTACAGTGAGCCCGGAGAAAATGGATGTGAAGGGAGTTGTTGGGCACGTCGTGAGCGGTACGAAGATCCTACTAGAGTGCATCGTGAGCGCAGCTAGGCCACCTGCAAACGTGACATGGTACAATGGTACTGAACTCTTGAGCGGCGAGAACGAACGTTTGGAGATGTTCGGTACGAACGTACGAAATAACGTAAGAGGAACAAAAAATTCACTATTTTCTTCAATTTTATTTTTTGTTAGTTTCCTTTAAACCGTTTTCTATCTCCCAATATCGCCCAAAAGCGTTATTCGAAAATGTGGATCTTGTACATTTACTGGTGACAAAAGTTTTGCTCAGACTCGAATTGCGAATTGAAAAATCATTTCGCAAGATCACCGTGAGTTCTGGTTTATGACAAAAACAAAAACTCAGAAACGAAATGAACTACGTCTAATCCAAATCGGTATTGTCGATCTCGCGATAAAATTCTCCGAGAAACGGTGATATCAATTCGAAAAATGGTGGGAACAGTAGCGTCGTAAATAACGAGAGGAGCCACGACCACGACCGTTTGCGAGACAAACGGTCGACGTAATACACATCTATCTCCTTGATACAATAAAAATATCCCCGGCTACCGTGTACGAGAATTCTTGCGTCAATATACCGGATGTTTCGTTAGAATCGAAAATATTATATACCGGATGTTCCCCCTGAAAATACTAAATAATATGTCGAGTGATCCATTCAAATCGATTTCATATACCGGGTGTCCCATACAAACTCGATAACTAAAATATTAAAATCCTAGATATCGAGAGCGCGTAGTGTCATAGTTATACGAGCCTTCAGGCTTCACATATGTACACATATCTATATATGTATATATAGTGATCCTTTCAATTCCAGTTCATATACCGGGTGTCCAATACAAACTCGATAACTAAAATATTAAATATCCTAGATATCGAGATCGCGTAACTTCAGACTCCACATATGAACACATATCTATATACACTACCGGCGGAAAGTTTCTGGACAAAAGTTGAAAACAGTGCCGGAACGGTTTTTTATGCCATTTCGCCGGTAGTTGGCCTAGTCCAATTTAACCGACGCCATTTTAAAGAGCAGTGATTTCCCTTCTTTTTTAAAAAAAAATTACGATTTTTTTTTACAATTGGCACCCAGTTTTGAAATCGACAATTTTTGGTCGTTTTTTTTGTTCTTTTGCAAGTGGACCCCCTTTGCAGTAAAGATTTTTTTAACGAATTCCTTTCACTATACTCATAAACGGGGAAGTCTAAGCTTCAAGTTCGTTTTTTAGAAAATTGTCTACGATTTTTTTTTCTACGTTATGTCGTTGTTTTGAAAAACAATAGACAATTTGAAAATTGCTCCATAGGACGAAAATAATGAGGTTTACAACAAACCCTCAAGATCACAAAAAGTTGTATTACTTCTTGCTGAGATCAGGAGAATTTTTTCAGATTTTGTTTTCGAAATTTCTTTTTCCACCTATTTCCGGTCAGTTCGATTGATCTGAATACCATGAAAATAATAGAATTAAATTTTTTACTTACATATTAAACTTTGGTCTCTTCGGAGGATTTTTCGCCGACGGAGTTTCTTTGATGTAAGTAAAAAATTTCATTCTATTATTTTCATGGTATTCAGATTGCAAACGAACACTTGCAAAAGAACGACCAAAAATTATCGTTTTCAAAACTGGGTGCCAATTTTAAAAAAAGTCGTATAATTTTTTTTTAAAAAGCCAAAATGAAGGGAAATGCCTGCTCTTTAAAATGACGTTGGATAAATTGGCCTAGACCAACTACCGGCGAAATGACATAAAAAACGTTCCAGCACTGTTTTCAACTTTTGTCCGGAAACTCCGGAGTTCATATACCGGGTGTCCCATACAAACTCGATAACTAAAATATTAAAAATTCCAGATATCGAGATCGTGTAAGACTCCACATATGAACCCATATCTATATATATAGTGATCCATTCAAATCGAGTTCATATACCGGGTGTCCTATTCAAACTCGATAACTTCAACTTATGTGCACCTCCTTTACAACCAAAATATGTGTTGTACGGAAAAATGTTATATAAAAAAGTTATATGGTTTATAAGGATCCATCATGTGGCACATTTATTTTTCTTCTAGGTGACGGCGCTTTGGAGATTTCAAGGTCAACTTTGTTTTTTTAAAGGGTATGCTATATTTTTATAGCGTAATATGGTAGAGTATCGAATTCTGAGTAAAAAAGTAGGACCTTTATTAACCCTAAAGTTAATAGCTAATGAGTAATTTCACTTTATTACTTTAAAATTTCTTTTGCGTAATATCAAGTTGGAGATTCAAATCTACTACAATATGATTCAGAATACAGTTTCTTCATTAGTTAATAGATTACATTACTGTATTGATGCGAATGAACACCAATTCGAACACTTACTTTAATTGCGATAATCCACGAGGCACTGACTGTACTCAAAGTAATAAACTGAAATTACTCGTTAGCTATTAACTTTAGGGCTAATAAAGGTATACTTTTTTTTACTTAGAATTCGATACTCTACCATATTACGTTATAAAAAATAAAGTTGACATTGAAATCTCCGAAGCGCCTCCACCAAAAAGAAAAATTAATGCGCCACATGATGTAGCCTTATAAGCCATGTAACTTTTGTATCCAACATTTTTCCGTACAACACACATTTTGGTCGTAAAAGAGGTGCACACGTTGCGTGGACCACCCTGTATATATATATATATATATACAGGGTAAATTGCGTAAGGGGTGCCAGGCAGTATTTCAAGGTAGATGGGCTCATTACGAACAAAAGTTGCAACTAAACATTAGGGATATTACTAATAATTTACGAGATATCAATTTTTTAAATCGGTCCAATCAGAGCGCGCCGAGAAACGTTGAAGCCGCCCACCCCCACCCTAGCCGTAGATGTACCATAAATTAGGGCGTTACATTTGGGTTTGCAAAATTCAGAGCAGTCAATGGGATTGCTTGTGTTTTTCCGCAGTCATTTTTTTTCTCGGGCATTGGCTGCTCTGAATTTAGGCGGGGAGTAGGTGACTTCAACGCTTGTCGGCACGTTGGGCAAAATTCAGAGCAACCAATGACCGCGCACAAAAAATGACTGCGTAATAATATAATCAATAAAATTGACGGCTCTGAATTTTGCAAATCCAAATGTAATGCCCTAATCTATGCTATATCTGCGGCTAGGGTGTTGGTGGGCGGCTTCAACGCTTCTCCGCGTGCTCTGATTGGACCAACTTTAAATATTTATATCTCGTAAACTATTGAGAATATCCCTAATGTATATTTGCAACTTTTGTTTGTAATGGTCTCATCTACCTCAGAATTCGCTGTGCGACACTTTATGTGATTCACCCTGTATATATATATATATATACAGGGTGCACACACACATATATATGTGTGTGTGTGAATGGAACATCGGTATCAGCAGAAACGAGCAAGTACGTTCGCATCCAAATACATACAATAATACATTCGATGTTATATAGATGATCCCACCGCAGAATCAACAACGTGCCTCCAATTCCGGTTAACGATGTTACAGATTTGTAATACCGGTATATTTCTCCCCCATACAGAATCGCGGGCATCGTTCCTCTGACCCATGAGGATAATTAGCATTGTTTACTAAGAGTCTGATTAATCGACGAGCAACAATAGCACTATTCGTACCACAGATATACGCATCGCTGCGATATCCACTGTCATGCGCTAAAATGACGTCTCTCGGATCGTTTCGACGTGGTAAAATACGCACGATACGCCCTTATGAATTTTAAAATAGCTCCGATTCATATTCATGCATAGGAAAAACAGCAGTTCGAAGCGCTTCGTTGTTTGTACGAATCTACGAATACACGGAGAATAGTCGATCGTTGGTTTAGGCGGAAAAACCAACCAGCAAATTCCAGCACCACTCGGATTTTGCCTTGATAATGCCGAAAATTTGCCTTATTATCAGCTCGTTATCCACCACATCGTGAAGCATCATTGATTTCGATCTATAACTACCGTTCCTCACCCTCGCTCTCCCTCTCTCTCCCTCTGTCTCTCTCTAGTATTTTACACAACGTACCTACAATATTTAGATAATACACGCCGTTGTTACGAACCAACGTAGCATGAAATATGCGTAGCACATATAGGCAGAAACCACCGAAGCTGCATTCTACGTAATAATAAATAAACGCCAGGCAAGAGGCGAGACCGAATCTGTTCTGGTACGAAGAATTTACATTGCGTGCAGAAATAGAATTAAAACGAAGCGGTTGCTGATCATTTTTGTTTTTGGTTATAATGATTTATTAATTACTTATTAAGAGTTGTTGGAATTTTTAAGTCAACCCGTATGAGGCAGGGTTAATTTTTTTTTCGTATATTTCGATCCGTGATGAAGCTAGAGGTTGCAAGTTTGAACGATAAATCAGTGAGTTATGATGATTAATATTTATGGTGGGCTATAAAAAAAAATAGGTTTGGTGAAAATTGCGCATTGCTTCCGCGTGATTTTCTCACACCTCGCACCGCTTTTGTCTGCAAAGCCAGAGGTAAATGCATTTTAAACTTTTGGTTTCCTCGCAGAGCTTTGTGGATGAGGAAAAGTTACCAGAAATCGATGTGCAAATTTCAGCTTTTCTGTACGTTCGCTCACTTTTGTCGATTTTCACGTCGTTAAACTCACTGGCGCGAAAGTTTTTTCCATGAAACATCCATTATAACCCTCGTGTTTCACTTATTATTGTGAATAATTGACAAACCCCGTTTCAATTTTTACCTACGAAGATACGAAATATTATTTACAATATTTTTATAATCGAATAACGCGATTATACTTTTTACGAAAGATACACGGCATGTCATCCAGTACCTCAAATCGGTCACGTGACACTCAAATTTGCACTGTAAATAAATACCAACGTTTTTTTATAATTAAACTCTTTTACACACGTATAAAATATTCGAGACAAGTCACCTCGCAAACACATTCAAAATTCATCCTCGCCGAGCTAAATTTCAACGATAAAACTGTCATTATTATCGCGAAAAAAGGAAAGAAACAATATTTAATTCATTGAAAAAAAAAATCCATTACAATCACAAACAAAAACCCTGATATAAAGAGCGAGATTCCGGGAAGCGAGTTAATTTTTGTAATTCGAGCGCGTTTCAACAAGGAGGTCTTTGACACAATTCCGGCTTTTGGCGCGCTTTCCTCCTCTTTTTTCCTTTCGATTGTCCCTTCCCAACGTGTAAGCCGAGCTGGTGCGGGAAATACAACGAACATTTCTATATATATCACTGTACACGAGAAAACGAGGTTGGAAATAGCTGGAGCGAGGAGTGTCAAGACAAAAAGCTCTTTTATAGGAAAAACCCGGTTGCTGGTCTTCAAAAATTGCAAGGTACCCGGAGCCGAGTCGTACGAACGCGATAAAATGGAGTCGTTAGACCGAAACGGGAAAGCTCGAAGCTTCGATCGTTGTCGTTTCAAATTGAAGAACGAAAATATTACGCAACAACGGGGATGAACGCTGACGTGCACATAATCATATTATATATATATATATATGTTATATATATACATATTACATATACATACCCAAAAATGGGCAGAAGTGAACAGTAGTAAAGTGAGGAATTAATGAGGAAATTAATAACGCAATCGTAACCTTTTTTACGAAATGGGCTCGGATTATGTTCATAAAATCTAAACAAATGCGAATTTCATTATGAAATTTTGACAATGTTTTCTTAGATAGTTAGGCTAACGATTTATCCGATAAAAAAACGATTTTTTGATCCCCTGATGTGGTTTCTCTCCGTATCGTGTTCAACCAATGTTCAATTATTTTCGTCTGTACGCGCTTTGTAAAATGCGTCTGTTAATATTTGAGCAACGTTGCATTATGCGGCGTTGCTCGCTGCAATGTGCCTACCGTGTTTTAAAGTTTTACAGTAAAACGGCAGTCATGAGGTTCACGAGTGTACTGGGTTCCACGAAGAATTACTTGTATACACACGTATATATATGTGTGTGTTTGTATACTTATACAAAAATCGCGTGAATCAGTGCTATATGTAACGCGTGGGTTGGCTCGCTGCGCTTTTACAAGCCCGTAAAAAGCTTCGTTCAATGGCGACTGCTCAGTCCGCTCGTTGCCAGTATTATTACGACCAGTTGGAAACCGACAGAAAGTCCTTGCAAATTATTTCCACCATCATTGGGAAAGTGCTCTTGTTTCTCTTCGTTTCGTTTTTTTTTTATTTTTTGTTTGTTTTTTGTTTAAATGGTTCTTTGATCGTTCAAAGAGATTTCCCAAAGTACGGAATAAAAACGTTTGTAGAAAATGGCGATGATGAAGGGTGATTGTACTCACGGTGGAGTACCGAGTTTTTCGATTAATCTCAGTTTTCCAGGCTGGAAAAGTTTCTTCCGGCTTTGGTAATAATGGAAGTCGTGATCGATTCGTCCGGTAATTACGACGGTTTAATTGATACCCAACCCGATATCCGATCGTTTGACAGAATTCATCGGTTTCCGTTACACGTACATGACATATATGTATAAACGTTATATATATGACGCGAAATTGTTACGTGAGAACGGAGGACAGTTCGAATCCGATCAAACGAGTCCTGGATGATTCGCGATCAATCGTGTACTATTATTCGAAACTTTGAGCTCCATTCACGACTTGTAATTTCAGTTCTTTGCTCTTCTTTGTTGTTCTGAAATAGACTCGCGGTACTTTCGACACAAGTAGTCATCTGGCGTTCACGGCATCGGAATACGACAACGGTAGGATGTTCAGCTGCTACGCGGAAAATTCTGTCACCGTGGCCGAGGGTATCAAACCTATGAAGGAAGTCACCATAATCGAGGTTCTATGTGAGTACACGGGCAGTTATTAAAACTTGTTCGTTGCAACGTTGATGTCGAATTGGATGAAACAAAATTTAATCTCGTCGACCATAAAGTTTACTTTCAACTCGGACGGTCGGTATTTGAAGAAGAGGTGTCGACATTTATTTTCGTCCAATTTAACTTTGAGACGAGGTTGGGAGATTGAGAATTTTTGATATAATACGAATGTCACATTTTTTAATTTGGTTTGCTGCAATTTATTCGCCAAAGAGCGAGAAAACATGAAAAATCAGTTTTTCGAGGGTTTCATCGACAAATTAAAACAAAAGAAGATTACAGGTGTAATATTCGTGTTGTATGGGAAATTTTCGATTTGGCAATCTCCGATAAAATGTTTTTTTTTTGCATGAAAATAAAGCTTCGATTCTCGTCAAGCGTCGATAAACCACATTGGTATAGTCATTCAGAAGTTTTAGGGGGTCGCGAGGGAATTGATTTTTTTTCATCCAAACAGATTTTATACGTGGATTACAGAATCGGTAATTTCTCGTACAATATGAATATCACATTTATAATCCTGTTTTGTTTTAATCCGTCAGTAAAAGCTCGAAAAATCTGAATTTTTACTTTCTTTCACTTTTCGTCCAGCCAAATTTTTCACCCAAAGAATGGAACCATAATTGTTATAGGTATAGAAAAATTCTGCTTCCGAAATTACCCTATGAAGTTAGTTTAAGGAGTTTCGACATATTCCAGCGTCAAAAAATGCATTTTTAATTTTTTTTTTTCTGAAAGCAGATGTCTTTCTTGATATCTGGTTCAAATTTTATGAAATTTTGAGCAGGGAAAGTATGTTAAATAATTTTTTTAAATTACCGCTTGAATTCATTAGAAATTCAAACTTTTTCAGTCGAGCCATTTTTTTGAAAAAGCGATTCAGACCCAAGGAAAATATATTGGAAGGTAAAAAAACGATGTCGAAAGATTATGAAACAAAATATCTAAAAAATGGCTCAACACATTGTTTATAAGAATTTAGTATAAACCCATAACAAAAATAGACGGAATCGGACGTACGGTTCCTGAGAAAAGGTACATTGAAAATAAGCATTTTTCGAACTAATGTTTTTCGACTTTCCACTGAACCCAACATTTTTCTACTTGGAATATTCTCAAAAATTCTACACAGAATTATCAATAAAGTCTTTTTGAACAAACCTCAAAAAAAATCATCGAAAAATGTTGAATAGTTTTGAAGAAATTTCAATTTGAAGCAAAGAGGATCAGATCGGGAATATGTCGAACCTTCTTAACCAGAAATAAATGTACAAAAACATCCCAAAAACCCCACTTTTTTGCTTACAAAATTCGAGCTCTGCCATGGCCTATGACCTTAAGCCACGTATACAAAAGTCGAAAATGACTTTAAATAATGTACAACTTGACTGTGAAAAGTTCCCCTTCCCCAAACCCAAGATTTCAAAACCTTTTAGCCTCCAGGTGTCTTCACCCTAGAAAAAAAAACGAAAGTTGCTCCATAAAAGCTTTCAAATATAGCCATCGGCGGTTCAAAAAGAGTCCTTAAAATATACACACCCCGAAGCCAAATAAAATATACACATCTTAAGCTAGTACAAGGCTTCCTTTGAGCCTACGACGGATACAGATGCGTCGTCGCTTTCATCAAGTTCCGGCTCTATAAGAACTTTCATAAACTCGACGGTACATTCGGTCGTCAAAGAAATTCAAAAGACATGCATGAAGAGCCATGCAAGAGAACCTTGTAAATTTCCACTTGGCCGATCAACTTCTCTTCTTCCTTCCTTCCTCCTTCCTACTCGTAGCTTCTCATTTATTATGTATGAACTCTCGTTCATCAATATGTGTGTCATCACTGTATGCCCTCGGCATATAGATATATGTAACTTATTCGTGGTATCGAGACGAAAAAGATATTAGTCCGCTCGAAGTACGAAATTGACAAAGTTCGTTTTCACCACTTTTCTCGACTTCCGCAGTAACCTTCTACGTGGCGTTCGACTCGACCTCTGCTTTTCACCGTCATAACTCGTACTCTACACACATTTATGGTCTCTCTCCTCTCTCTCTCTCTCTCTCTCTCACTCTACCTATCTATCTATATATGTATATGTATAATGTGTTATTACCCGAAGCCTTCGCGTTGTCTCTCTGGCCTCTCGATCGCGTATGACCACGTTTTTTCGCCGCATCGTCGTTTCATACGTAATTCGTATCACGTAATCGGGTCATCGAGGCAACGACAGAATTTTCTCGGTTCGACATTTTCATTCCCTCGACCATACTATGTAGCAAGCTCATTATTGTTGCAAAGATTTCTTCTTGTATATCTTTGTTCATGAATTTGTCAACCTATGTGCGCTACGCGAATAACTAAAGCGCATACATAATCGAGTTCGACGATAAAGACACTGACGTTCGCTGTAAAATTGTAAATTTATTAAATTATTCGAGCAACTCGATGAGATCGACGTTAATTGCGCGACGAACCCACGTTATATGTGCATGCGTAAATTGATTAATTATTTCACGGCTAATTACGATTTTCGTATTTTTAGCCGATCGATAATCGAATAACGATCGTAATTTTCAGATCCTCCGATAGTTACTCTCAAACAGCAGAACATCACTGTTAATGAAACCGATGAGTTCGATCTTTTCTGCGACTACGTTGCCAATCCATCCGAGCTCAAATCCGTCAAATGGTGAGTCATCAATATTACCGATTTAAACAATTTTTCTCTTATTAATTCTCGGGTCATATTTTGGGAATAGAATTTACTTTGCAATTAAAGAATTAAAGCGTCCTATGATATGTTCAAACCTATAAGTTATTGAGAATGACGATATTAATCAGTCTCAATAAAAGCGATCAGAAATGATCGAGCTTTTTAAGCTCGGTGGTCGACCAACGAATTGTCATTATCGACAATTTTCACGAAATCGCGATTTTTCATGCGAAACGTGAAACGTTCGAGATAAATCTGTCCAATACCGAGTTAAAAAATCACGATCGAGACCCGGCCGGGGACGGATTGCTGCGAATAAAAAAAAAGAAAGCAGAGCTTTTCCGTGAAACGATTTGCTACCAAAGTTGCCACAAACTCGGGAAAATCACGTCGTCGCACTTCTCGCGCTCAACTTTTTCTTTTCTCTTTCTCTCTCACTCACACACACAGATCCTTTATGCTGAAAACATCAAGGTAATCCGGGACATACGCCGAGTATCAAGAAACGAGAGAATGAAAGAGAGAGAAAGAGAGAGAGGGTGAAACTCGCCTACCCTGGGAGCACGTAAAGAGGGAACGTGAGAGAGAGAGAGAGAGAGAGAGAGAGAGAGAGGGGATGACAGAGAGAGCAAGAAAGGAAGAGGGTGCCATAGAAAGAGGCCGATATATTCCGTCACGGTGTAAAAAAGATGTTATAACATAAAACTGTAGTGCACCGAGGTAGGAGGGGTTGAACGTAAGAAAATAATATAAAAAAGAAAAGTCTAAAGGCAACCGCCCAAGAAAGAAAGAAAGCTCGGATGGTGGAGTAAGAATGGCGCAACGAAAGGAAAGAAAAGATTTTCTCGCGCCTTAACGACGAAGAACCCAGCACGGAGCCGGTAAAAATGACGCTCGACCAGATTCTACCCGGAGCAGAAATGGCAGGGTGAATTTGAAGAAAGGTGGGAAGAATGAAAAGAAGAAAAAGAAACAAATATATATATATATATATATATATATATATATATATATATATATAAAGAAGAGAACAGAAAAGATTTCCTGGAGGATTCCTCACTCGTAGAATTTTGTTC
This sequence comes from Netelia fuscicornis, assembly GCA_946811545.1. NCBI lineage: Eukaryota > Metazoa > Arthropoda > Insecta > Hymenoptera > Ichneumonidae > Netelia > Netelia fuscicornis. The sequence continues at coordinate 41,897,961 of OX328011.1, read as the reverse complement.
CATTCATTGCACGTGGCGACTGACGATGTAAGGGCGTTGTTCTTCGTTCGCCGAGTACAGTCCCTCAAGCCTAGTTGGACAATTGACACGCTCCGCCTGGAACTGTTAATTGAGCCCATTAATCCCACTCCATAATTTCCATCGGAATTCGTCGAGTGAGTGCGAGCCAGAATTCATGGACGAGCACGACGTAAAGCTGATCGTGGGGTACGAATGTTCTCGTTCCCCCTGTTACGCACCGTTGATGCCACTTGCCTGTAGAAGTTTTGACATCAAAGCTAGCCCGGGTGATATCGAGTTATCCAAGCGCTCGAGCCCGGTACGGATTAACGAACGAAACGCGATTCGTTATGCACGCTTCTATTGCTCAACACCCCCTCCTCCTCGCCTCGCTCTTTCTTTCTCTCTCTCTCTCTCTCTCTCTCTCTCTCTACGCACTCAATATGGAACATAATGGACTGCTCTCTTCGTGAAAGCATTGTCTCATTAACGCCTCGTATGGCGAATCTCATAGTTGTTACGTTCATATACACGTGCGTATACGGCGGGTTCCGCGAATAGTTGGATAATAGATAGAAACCCGAACGAGACTGCATATATGGGATGGTATAATCACCGGAACTGATGCAAGGTCCCACTTGATTTCCGAACAAACTGTAAATCCCTTTTCGAGCATCAAACGTAACTGGTACGCAAATAGAAATTGAGGAAATTCGAGTACTTTTGTTTTTGATTAATTTCTCTTTTTTATCATTTGTGGAATTTTTATTATTTATTGTTTATCGAATTTTTTTTATCCTCGTTTATTTAATAATATTGATTAAATTTTTCATTTTTTTGAATTTCTTTTATTTTTCACGCGGGCGAAGTTCGTAAATATCGCGAGGTGGAAAAATATAATCCGTAGATTGGAAATAATTAAATTAGTCCTCGAACACCGGATAAATATCACTTTGCGAACGATAGTTGTTTGTTAAACAAATATATTAGTGTGTGTTTGTAGATGTTTGAGTTCGCATTTGTTTATATAAATTTCAGGGAATGTGAAAAAAGTAAAATAAAAATAAAATCGTGGTAATAAACTCGGGTTTCATCAGAGCTTTGAGGATTTCAAGCGAGCTCGACGCAGTTCCTTCACCGCGTTTAATTAAAAGCTGAAATAACAACGAAACCTTGTTTATTTTCCGGACCATTTTTATTTGTATACGATAGTTTTTTTCCTTTATCGTGGAATACGCCCGAACGAAATGATTTTTATACGTTGGGAACTTCGAAAACCAGCGATAGCGGAAACGTACTTCGATTATGTTTGTCAACTAGAGATAATCGGATCTGGGTCAAATACTCATTGTCAGCCGTGGGTCATTGTGTATCCGAATATGACACGAACAACTACGGAAAATATTTTCAACTGAATGATTGTCACACGAAACAAAAATCGGGCTTGTTAACTTTGAAATATCGACAGGAAGTAAACGATGGACGAACGAACAGAAACATTTGGAAAATATTAAATTATCTTGCCAAATTTTGTTATTTCGAAAATTTACATTATATCGAAAAATTAAATTGTTCCGGAAAATTGAATTATTATGGCAAATAAAGTGATATCGTCAAATTATATTCCAATTATCAATTTTGGGAAATCAAATTACTTTGAAAGATCAAATTATTTAGAAAAATTGAATTATTTCGGAAAATCAGATCAACCTGAGGAATTAAATTATCGCAATGAATTCATTTATACTTTATAATTAATCAGCTTTGGATATTAAGAAATGAAACGATTTTTATTTTATAACCAAGCGATGTTAAACACGTAGCATTGGCTCGTGTATATATTCGGGCCTGTCGTGTTAATCGACATTGGTGGATTTAGCTCAGGTTCAAAATGTCTTGAATTTCGTATTCCATGCATTAAGGTTGCTGGACGACGAGATCCTTAACGTTGCCAACAACGATCACTACGACGGTGGTGTGGAGAGCTATGCTCCTCTAACCGTGAGAAACTCGTCCTCGAGCGACATGGGAAGATACACCTGTATATTGGGGAACGACGTTGGTGAATCCACCGTAGAAGACTTCATCGACGTCTCGGTACTATGTACGTGTTTCACCGCATTGTTTCACACTACCATGTCTCGTTCTATACTCCCATTCCTTTCTCTCTCTCTCGCTCTGTCTTACATACGCATACACCCCCTTCACTTTCTTGCTACCTTATCCAGATCCGTTCCCACGCTTATCTGTTTCACGGCGTGAGAGAAACTCCATTATACCTTACACAATAGCTGAAGAACTTAAGAGTTATTGTAATTCGAATTTTTAGACGATAGTGATAATATTACAGTTTTTAAATATATTTTTTTTGTTATTATGCAAAATTGATCCGATTTTATTTATAATTATATCCGGCTCGGTATGATGAACCGTAGTTTCACGAGGGACGAAAAATCATTGATTTCGTACTCCAATATTAATTTATTTCAAAGTCTTCAAATAAGTAATTTAATAATTCATCTTTGCCGGTGAACAATTTTATTTATAGCTTATCCGTAAGAATGCATATTTTTTGGATTTCTCTTACTAATATATGATGTCATTTTCCTCCTCGCTCACTCACTGAATATCCACTTACTCAAAAACTACCAAAATTTCATGAAAAATTAAAAAAATACAATCTTTTTTCCCCCATTGATAATAACAATAATCAACACTGTCGTTAACGATAACGACAATAATTTATTTTCAAAAGTACCTGAAATAATAATTTATTAATTCTAATCACTCTGCTATAATTCAAAATGTAGATAAGCCCCAGGTGAAAGTGACGATGGACCCAGGGGATCCAGTTAACGAGGCGGATCGTTTGAACGTGTCGTTAACGTGCGAAGTGGTAGACGGAAATCCCATGACGCTGACGACAGTTCGTTGGTTTCTGGACGGTGATCTTCTGAAGGAGTTGCCCGATTGTTCGCGAAATTCGTCGATAAACGAAGCCGGTAGTTCGGGTGGTACAAGCAGTAGTGCAAACAGCATTCTCGTCGACGAGACATCGACATTTTGTGACATAGATCCTAGCAAGCTGCTCCTCGAGGCAGTTGGACGTTCGTTCAATGGAAATTACGCCTGCGAAGGACGAAACGACGCAGGTTGGGGCAACCGATCGGCCAGCGCCCCTGTCGTCGTTTATTGTACGTTATTTCCCTATTTTCTTCGCTCTCTCCACTTATCCGTTTTTTTTCCGTCGATCTTATCCACCCTCGTAAAAATTGATTTCTTTCACCTTCGACGGAAAAAAGAGAAATAAATAAAAAATTCATTCGCAGATAAGCCAGGACCGGCTACGATAAGTTACGAGCCGAAACGCGTCGTGAAGAAAGGCTCGTTGAACATAACGTGCTCGGTTCTCGATCTCGGTCGTCCCGAAGTCACTGGCTTCAAGTGGTTTCGCGGATCCCATCAAATATCGGGCGAGGAGGGTGCCGTTTTACGCATCGAATCGGTCAATCTCGAGACCAAGGCAAATTTCACGTGTATGGCTTTCAACGAGGCCGGCGATGGTGATCCTGCCACGGTTTTTATCGACGTTGCAGGTTTGTGAAAAAGAAAAAAAAACAATTATTAACGAATATTTTCATATTTTGTAATTATGATAAATGATATTAATTATTTCGTTATTTACAATAAAACGTATTAACTTTTCGCGAAATTATCTGATAAAATGGAAATTGATGGAATTTTCAATAAACTCATGTCACTCGAATTTTATGAAACAACGGATAGAAATAATGAAATTATTTCCAGTAGGTATAAATTACGTTCTGGCAGCGATTAAAAAATATATCGTGAAATTTTGTAAAATAAAATAATGAAATTGTTAATTAATTGTTTAATATTTTCGTTTGCATTCAAAATATTGATCGTTGCAATCAGCGAATTTTCAATTCAACGCCCATTTTCATTAATATTTAAATTTCATTTTTCTTTTTTTTATTCAGCAAAACCGAATTTTATAAAACCATTGAACGGTTACGCCGGATTCGCGTACAATTCGACGAACGTGAGTATCGAATGTTGGGTCGAGTGTTCACCGATATGCAACATATCGTGGACGAGAGACGGTGTACCGATGGATTTCGGTACGACCGATCTGTATTATCAGACGAACGTGTATCACCCCCCGGATCAGAGTAAAAATGATTTCGAGAGTATACAATCGACCCTCGTATGGAACATGACCGCATGGCCTGACGGTCACCTTCATCCTTTCAAGGATAATGAAAATTTCACGTGCGAGAGCAATGGAAATGGCATTGGACCCGGTGTCAAGAGCGAGACCGTATTTCGCGTAGAATGTGAGTTCGACCCATAAACATTAATAATTCATAGTGTTAAATTCGTAAAAATTGACAAGTTCGACAGTTTTTGTGTGTATTTTATTATTTGTTTTTTTTTTAATCTCATGAAAATTGTAAACGCGAGCTCGGTCGCCATTTCAGAAACTTAGTCGAGTTAAACTTTCTTTCACAATAGTTCCACCGGAAAACATGACTATCTCGAAAAAAGTTATCGACGTTATTGTCGATTACATACCCGAGAGCGTGAAATGCAGCGCTGTTGCTGAACCCGAACCGATGTTTCGATGGTTTCGCGAAGGCTCGACCGACGTTATTTCCACCGATGCCGTCCACGTTTTCAAGACCAAAGTACCGAGGCGAAGCAACGGGACTTACATCTGTCAGGCGCACAATCGTCATGGGGAAAAAAATATTACGACCTATCTCAATGTTCTTTGTAAGTTCTTTCGTCCATTTTTACTTTCGTTTATTTCTCAACTTTTATCATTTATAATATATAATTTATAATTATAAAATTATTATATATATATTATATATTGTTATATAATATAATAATAATAATAATAATATTATAAATAATTAATATTAATAATATAATAATAATATTATTATTATTATTATTATTATTAATATTAATAATATAATAATAATAATAATAATAATATTAATATTATTATATATAATTTATATGTTAATTATATAATTAATATTAATAATATAATATTTATATGTTAATTATATAATATTAATAATATATAATTATATATAATTAATAATATATAATTATATAATATTAATAATATATTAATAATATAATATTTATATGTTAATTATATAATTAATATTAATAATACAACAATAATAATAGTATTATTATTATTAATATTAATAATATAATAATAATAATAATATTATTATTATATATAATTTATATGTTAATTATATAATTAATAATTAAAATTGCAATTGAAAAATGGAACGACAAAAGTAGAAAGAATGTTATGTTTAATTTTAATTAAACACAATTAAGAATATGTAATGTATAAATAATTTCTCCATTAATTAATTATTGACGAATCTAGAATTTTCATTTATTTAATTATTTTCTCGTTTTGGTTATAGTCAAGCCCGAGTGCAGAATAGACGAGGAGAGAATAGACGGTGAATACTATCTCGTTTGTTCAGCGACGGCCAATCCAAAAGAGTCGGGTTTCACATGGTCGTTGAAGAGCGACAACGACACGCTCGATCAGATTGGAGATGAACGAGACGGAAAGGGATATCTTCGTCTCGATACTTCGGTCACGAATTTCCGTACATACGTTTGCGTCGCGAACAATACTATCGGATTCTCGTTACCATGCGAGCGTGGAGTACCCGGTGAGTATTAAAAGAAAACAACTGTCCCTCAAATGTTATCCAAGAGTAAACTTAAATTTTCGCACCGTGAGGTGATTTTACGATAAAAGTGATCCTACATCGTTTAAACGTATTGCCCTAGCTCGCCATGGACGTGACAGTAAGTTTCTACAAGATTTACGAACGATTTAAAAAGTAATAAAACAAAAAAAAAATTAAAAAAAAATCAAATCGCGTGAAACAAAAATCGGATATTTTTTTAAACGTCACTAAATATTTTCCAACGTGTTTATCTTTATTACAGGCAATCTTCCATGGTGGCTTCAGCTCGAGGGTGATTTACTCATAATTGTGATAATCGTTGCCATGGTCATATTATTGGTGATCATTATCTGTTGCATCGTCATCTGGCTGATTTGTCGTCGAAAACGTGCCCAGGCCAAATGTAAGTCAATTTTTATGTTCCCACATAATCTCGTTTGCTTTCGTATATTATTATTCATTCTTCGTGTCCCGATAATAAAAAATTAAAATACGTCATCGTTCGCCATTCATCCATTTTCATTGTTCGCATGCTTTTTTTATCGTCACACGTCGTTTCGAGAAACATTAAAATCATTTTAAACTACAAATTTTATCCTATTTTGATTTCAACGTTTATTCTTACCTAAACAAAAAAATTCAACGGGTACATTGAAAAGTTCTAAAAAGCTCGCTCTACAGCAAAAAGTGAAAAATAATTTTCTCGTCAGAAAACATTTTACATATTCCGTAATTAATCCGCTTAAAATTATGCTGAAACTAATTTCTCGTTAAATTCAATGGGAACGGTTCAAGAGCGACGCTATCGAAGAAACGCGAGTGGTTGATGGATGAAAAACTGTTTCTCTCGGTGCAAGAACTCAATAACGATTTTGCTCGGCTTATGTTCGCCATAAGTTCCACGCGTTATATACTTTCCTTCGTTAGTGAGTGTTCGGTGTTCGTACAAAATGATAAACGGGTATAACTCACTTGGGAAGGGATGCTCGTCAACGAGCTTACAGCGTGACAGTGAATTCTTGGTGAGGTACATAGAGGAGAAAGCAGGATCGACGTAACGAGTGTATTTGCGCGTATGCATTTACTCTCCCCCTCTGAAAGCATCGTTTTCTCTTGGAAATTTGTGAATTAATTCTCGTATGCGTGAAAGTACGAACGGGGCATAACTTTCGCATCTCCCTAAACAATGTTTCTCGAACGGCGATCATATTTACATAATATAATATACATATCATATACATATACGTACGGTATATATATATTTAAACATACGAAGCATGCTTTGCTCGATCTCGATTATTAATTATAAAATAATTTGTCCTGACGTTATGAAATTGTTGTCTCTCGTGAGACTAATTTTGAAAATTGCATGATTCCAAGTTTCGTATCTCGATTCTGAGGAAAACGACGATGGGATCTGCTCGGGATTAATTATACGCGTTTCGATATATTTTATTGTGTATATATGTACGTTCCTATAATTCGCAATCTCCTTTATAACGTACGTCGAGATGTATATCTCGATTTATAGACACACGCTCAGCACCATTTTCCGAGTAAAGTTAATGAATAAATTATTTCGCGATCATTAATTTAACGCTTTTGTTGCTTCATTATTATCGGTCGGTACATCTTGAACCTTGTTTCTTGCAGAAAAACAAAATTTTATGATATAACAGAATTTTTTAAAATTCTTTAAATTTTATAAAAAAAAAGAAGAATATGAATTAGTCATGTTTGAATTAGTACGCAATTTTATGCCCTGCTGAGTCTATTAATTGTGGAATTTTTTATTTAAATTGATATTTGAGACGATAAATTATAAAGCGCACATACACGAAAAATCGAGTTTCTGTTCGATCGCAGTCAATGTCCCATTCGTCGCCAGATGGCAGATAATAATTTATCGTGTATATTACATTTATAAACAAAAAATCGTATATTCACGTACTCATATATATATACATCTATCAAATCTATACATATATATACATAACTGTAAGTTTGAGTCAGCCTCGATATTTTATTCATTTGGTTCTTCGATCATTTCACACGTAAGATCATACGTAACGCATAGTTGCATTAAGGATTTACCAAAAATTAGCATGAAATCGTGCTGAGCGATCGCGATTTCGAGGGAAGATCAATTAATCAACGACGGCAATATCGGTATTGAGATTATAAAAAATGAAAGAAAAAAAAAAAAGAAAAAGATGATATTTGATTCTCGAAGTTGCGGTTCGGCACGCGACGAGCGCGAGTTAGCCCATAAAGTACTCACTAACGCGTTTCTCATTTGTTTCTGTTTTTCTGCTTTTTAATTTGGACTTACTAAAACAAACACACAGACAGTAATCGGGTCGTCGAGATGGAGGAACGTGAGCAGTAAGTACCGAACATTGAGCATTATCGTATTTATTCATATTTGTTTTATCGTTTCTCATTATTAGCCAAAAAACGAAAAGATAAAACGATCGAACGATCGATGTATCGAGCAATTTTTATTTCACACCCACACATATACACATATATGTATGTATATATATATATGTAAATAAATATATACATATACGTATGTTGTTTATACATATGTATTAAAATATTTTTCTCTTCGAGCTTCTTCGCGTCGTTCGCTTGCCGCCATTATTTCAATCTTCTCTCGTGCATTATGGGATGGCCCCTAGGTATGCTCGCTTATATTTTATTCTTGGTCACTTATGGCTCTCTCTCTCTCTCTCTCTCTCTCTCTCTCGCTTTTATCGGTGTGCATGCAAAATTAATGTTTTGTCCTTGTTCAAAATAGCTTTTCAATTTCCAATTTTATTTCTTTAATTCAATTAATTATCTCGAACATAATTTATTCAGCGATCCATGAACTACCACATTCATAATAATAGTCACAATACTAATAATAATAATGCTAACAATAATAATAATAATAACAATAACAATAATGATAATGAGAATAATAATATTAACGATAATAACGCTAATATAAGTTTCAAGACTTCGTAGTCTAGACTCGATTTGTTCGAGAGCTCCATACTTATAAACCTAGACTCGAGCACCCTGGCCCTCATACTTTTCGTACGTTCTTTTTTTTTCTCCCTCGGCAAATTTGTGAATTCTTCTGGAAGGTAAAATATTTTCCGAACAACGAGAAAAAAAGTGGAGTTGGTATATATGCCCTCTGACTGACGCGTGAATGCATTTCTATGAAAAAAAAAAGTTATATTATGTATATATATTGTTCAATATATATATATATATATATATATATATATGTGTATAATGTATATGCGAATATAGGTACACTCTCGGTAGTCTGGTTTGTAGCGCTATGCGTGAAATTTGCGTTTTCGTTTCGCGAACGAGTTCCAAGAGTCCTCGAGAATTCTCTAATGACGAGAGAGCTTGACGCTAGAGGGGGTACGTTATACCCTATACATACCCTACGTACGTACTTCGGTGAAGCCAACTCCTGGATTTTCAATGCAAACGCACTGAACGCTCGACGACGACGACGACGACGACGACGATGTTGAACACGAAAGTATTTCCTTCAGGTATTTCGTATAATGATGCAAGAAACGACTCGCATTACACCCGATCTCTTTCTCCCCCTCGTGTATACTCGATATTGCACTGAAAATTGTTTCTACTACAAACTTTTTCATCTTCCTTATGAAGACAAATAAATATTTATCTCTCTTTCTCCCTCTTCCTTCGTACATTTTCACACCAATCTACCCTCGTTTGAATCTCGATCATTTCGTTAATTTAATATTTCCCCTTGCAATTTACAAAATACCAAATTTGTCTCACTACGCTTGATTCAATTACGATCGATTTTCGTCGATTGCGTAGGTACTTTCAATTTTCTATATCGAAATTTTTTATCGATCAATCGTTTATATTCGTTCTTAATTATTTCTAATCGATTAGCGTTGGCAACACGGATTATCGGTCAAATATTATCGTATCGTGTTATCTCGGGAGGCGGAAGTGAGCGTCGGGCGTCAACGAAACGAAACGTTGCACACGACCAATTATAAGGACGTTATACGATAGTGCTAGATGTTCTCGTGGCTTATCGTTACCGCGAAATCTCGAGAACTCCGAGGACGTGTCGGTTGAATAAATTATGCATCGCATGCTTATACATATACATGTATATACATATACATACACATAAAGAAACATATATATATATATATATACACACACACAGACACACACACACATGCGCTCACACCCCATAAGATTTACCATAGTACAACACGGTGAATATACGAACTCTAAACGCATTCACACCCTCCGGATACGTCGTATGTATATAGTATACATAGGCATGTGTGCTCTCGCCATCGGTGAGCAAATGGGGCGTTTATGTTTGGCCCCCGATCACGCGTTGCTTCCCTCTGGCGTTCGTCACCGTTTCGCTCGATGTTTGCTAGCGCAAACGAAGGAAAGGGAACGGCGTATGGGAGTTGGTGGAAAGGGCTGGCGGGGGGGGGGGGGGGTAGATAGGGAAGCTCAGGTTATCCTCGCAGTAATCTCGGCATCGTTCGAGCAGTACCCGAGCGACCGTTTCGCCCCTTAACGAAAATTCATCCTTATGCTCACGAACAATGAAATTGAACATGAACAACGAAATGCAACACGAATTCGTATATATAAATCTTCGCCCATCGAATATTTATATTTACGTGTATATCTATATATATATTTATATAATATTATTATTATATTATATATATTATTATATTATATATATTATTATGGAATAATATTATATATATATATATATATATATATACGCATGTAAATTGGTATACAGCAATGTACAACCTCGAGCACGAGGGACATAAAGGATTTAAACGCAACAATAAAGCTCGCGCACTTTCACCTCTGGCTTATTTCAGTTGCATAGCATTCAACGAAGCTTTCGGCTCGTTCGTCACTTTCCTACTGCTCTTCGCGCCGAACCAAATCCCCCTTTTTCCCTCACCCTTACCTCGCCACACACACACACACACACACACACACGTAGCTCTTAACCCCCTCACTCCTCTCGCCGCCACTCTTACGTTGCATCTAAATTACTGCTCGCCTCGGGCAAATGTATATTCCTGAAGTGAAATTATGCTTTCCGACCCTCACTAACTCTTGACTATTTACTACGTATACGTAACGACATTTCAAATATATTCGTAGCGCAACTTTGGACGCGCACGGGAAATATATCGCGACTATGTCGCGTATACGAAACATTCCGATATAATGACGTTTTTCTTTTTTTTTTCACCGAGCACACGACTCTCGGCAATTGTGACGAAGTTTACGAGTTCGTTAATTAAAGTAGGTACATTATTTTCGTATTTTTCGAGTATAACGTTTCGAAAATACGGATTTTCTTTTTCTCTTGGTTTGTTTCATTGCCGCAGGATTTTTTCGCAACGCTCGCGTATCGGGGAAGGAAACATTACGAGAACGGCAAAAATCGTCGCTTTTTGTTATATTTTAGCTGGTATTTTTCGTTAAAATTTTATTAGCCTCGTAAAGTCGAGCGGTTGTGCAGAGAAGCGTTAAAAAAAAAATATTTTTTGTTGTAACGCAAAAACCATAAAACTATTTTCTCTAGCAAAAAATTAAATTTACAACGTTGATAAAATAATAAAAAGGCATAAAAAAATTATAAAAATATCAAATATTTTCTCATATTTTGTATTCCAGATGATTTCGATATTACAAAAAAAATTGATATATTTTCAATTGCGATATAATTTACGCGAATTACTTACGATTATCCTTACAAATTTCAAAATTCAAAGTTACGGACATTACCGTAGGTAAGGAGTGTGAGAAAAATGCTGAAAGTCAAAAAGCCAAAGTTCGTAAAATTTCGGAGGCAAGACGGTAGAACAGAAAACATTGGCCAAATCGGTACAGAATATCTTCATACTTAACCCCGTACAAACTAGAATCGATTCAAGATACTCGAAACTGCAAACTGCCGGACTCAACGTCGACTGCGCTCAATGTTCTCCATGTTCAAAACTACCTTTTGGAACCCAAGGGGCAATATCTGCTATCGGTATCTCTACACTCTAGCTTTACCGTTATCGGAGTATTCTCTGTATTCTGTGTACATACACACGCACACACGCACACGCACACACACACATATATATATATATAACTACAGAAAGTCTATTTGGTATGTATCTTTTCGTCGGGAGGAAAGAGAACATTCCAAACACGTAGAGAACATGAAACACTTGCGGTGCAACATGAGATAATAGCCGAAAGCGCGTGACGCGTTTTCATCGCCAACCGTTTTAACCCACCCGTCTTTCGCTCTCTCTCTCTCTCTCTTTCCACCCTCCACGAAAACGTCCTTGGGAATTTACTTTTCCAACTGTAATTCTTCATACCTATACCCTTATGTCTGTATGTGTGAAAATTCGAGGAAACTTGGTGCGATCGTATCGTAGAAGTAAGGAGGGTGGTTGTGCGCAGGGGTGATTGTGTGTATATATATATATAAATATGTATGTATGTACGTGTGTATGGTAGAGCCGCGGGACAATTGCCCGGACTTTCAGCATCTTGACTCGGCGAGCACGACGCTGGAACGCTTTTCCTTGGCCGCGAGCCAGAATCTAGTGCTCCCGGATTTTCCAGTTGACGTGAAGGTATAATTTTTCGTTATGGCCTTTTTTTCCTCTTCGGGTCTGGACTTTCTCCCTTTCTCTCTCTCTCTCTCTCACTTTCTTACTGTACATACATATACATGTAGGGAAAAATATATATATATATATATATATATATATATATATATATATATATATATATATATATATATATATATATATATGTATATATTTTCTCAAACAGTAGCCAACCGCACCCATCGAAACTTTTCTATCGTAGGAAGAAAAAAAAGAGGGAAGTTAAATCTCGGGAATGCTTATAGTTAAGGCTCCTTCTTGGACCTTCTTCTATATAACTATAGCGAAAGTTTCGAGTAGGAAAGTAGTGAAGGCATGTTGGAAAAGATTTAAGGAGGCCTGCGACTGCACAGTCTTCGGTTAAATGAATCATGAAAAATTCCAAAAATTAAACTCTACCCCTCTTGGCGTTTAAGGGCGCCTCGTAAATCGAATATCGATCATCGAATATCAAGTTCCACGTTGTCTTGATTTTTTTGTTTATTTTTATATTCGACACCCGCTACAGAAGACTGTTCCGTCCCAGTTTTTCTCGACTCAGGCTCGCGTGGTAGATTCTCTCTCGTATAAAAGTAGTAAAAAAAAATCAGCAGGAAGAGCTAGGGCTTACGCAGAACTTAAAAACAATATAAACAGACAAAAGGGTATTGAATTAAAAAGAAAAAAAATGAAAATAATATTGCAAAATTGCTCGAAAACGATAATTCAAAAATGTTTTGAAAGAAATGTACGGTGTAGTTCAAGATAATTTTATTTATTTTTGAGAATTTTTTAATACAAAATTATACGTTCAAAAACAAATCGACTGAACTATGCGGTGCATTTCGTTTCGCTAGAGAACGAAAAAAATTCCTCGATTCGAATTACTGTTAAGAGTCAGATGTTACATGCGACGAATAATTCGACAACGCGATTCGTACTCTCTTCGAAACTGAGTAACAAATGGCCTTAAAATATTGAAGGCATCTACAGAATTATGGTAAAAAGTGGCTAAACATTGTATTTTTCCAAAATTGTTGCTAATATTCCCTAGATATCCTCAAAATTTTAACGCGATTGGTTGCTCAGTGCCGGAGAAATTACAAATCGCGTTTTCGAATTGCTCGTCGCATGCGACACTGACCCCCCCCCCCCAATAACAAAAATGACGCAAAAAGAAAAAACGAAAAATCGCAGTCCTGACGGTGGTCCACCGAGTCCAACGGAATCATCGCGTTCAGAGACGGACGGTTCTCCTTCGTCGTTGCATCCGACACCTGCGCCACGCTGGCCTCTCAAGCCCGGTGTTCTAGTCCACATTAATCGCACGCACAGCTTGCGATCGGGATTAGCCGGATCTCTCCGAGCTAACGACACACTAAGGATACACACGAGCCCGGTTGGATTCACGAACGATCGTTATCGGTCGCGGCCGGTGCCCTCGATCGTCCGACAACCGATAAGACCCTTTAGACGCGGCAGTGCCAACGGCAATTCCGTACCTAATAAAGAAATCGTTAATCAACGGGCTCTTAGTGCCGTATCGATTCTGCATGACGAAGGCATGATCGCACGTGCTAATAGGATTAGAGCTATATTCGGCTCTCAGCTCAAGGAACCGGACGCTTTTCCAGGCATATCTCGTGACAAAACGGGTGAGTCGAGTTCGTACAGTCGAACTTCCGATAAGTTAACTTCCTTTTCATCTAAATTCGCATGCCTCATCTTACAAATTAGTTCTCCTATCGCATTACAAAAATTCACAAACCTTGCTCCCATCTAACGCGGCTGCGCGTGCGGGAAAACGAACCGAGACTTAGCACGCATGCGCGCGCGGCCAGCAGTTCGAAGTGGAGGGAGAGCGACGGACTCCCGCGTCGTTATCAAAGTGTCGACTTGTTGGAAGTTATACTGTATTCGCTAAAAACGTACGCAACGACATTGGTCCTTTGACGATCATACGGGAGATACAATTTTTTATTGACGAATATTCGTGAATTTGGTTTTGCAGCATTGGCAATTATTGTTTGTTACGATGTATTCGCTTTTCGTACGATGAAGCTTTTAGTCAAATGGGGTTTTAACGCGTAATATACATTGAAGACGTTAAAAAAACCTGAGAAGGTATAATGCATCGGCATAAAATAACTTTTGGACACAAACGACTTTTTTTTTATGAATATCAAATATCGATCCGAGCAGAAAATTGACTAAGCTGTCTAACGTTTCATCAGGGACGTATCAGGCACCGATAATATTCTCTTTGTTAAGAAAATGGCGTCCCTCCTAATCGTGAAAGGATTACGTGTGCACATGGAGCCCTCCTGTCCTAGCCCTCGTTCATTCTCGATCGATAATACTGATAACGAAAAAAAAACCTCAGAATTCCCAGAATGAAATTATATCCTAAATTCGACAAAAAAAATAAGATAAAATACGATAATTCTGGAAATAATCAATATTGACCGAATCCGATGCAATATTTTCCCTCGAATCGTTATTCCGCCACGATGGTTCGGTTTAATCGTTGACGTGTGATATCGCTTCGTAAAGTGCCCGAAAAACTTGTCTCCGCTCGGATTTTTTTATTTGTCTTTTTCTTTTTTTCTATCAATACCTTTCTCGATACGCCTCGAGAGACGATACAAGCTCGATTGAAAAGAGAGAGAGAGGGGGGGGGGGAGGTGGGGGCGAAAAAGAGAAAAAAATCGTGGATGGAAGATCGATATAATATTGTCACTTCCAACTGACGTCGCGAACGGTTCTGCGGGATATCAAAATTGCAATCTGTCTGTGCTATCCGCACTCTGAGAGCACGCCTCGTATATATTTCCTCTCTCTTTGTCTCTCTCTCTCTTTCTCTCTATGTATCTTCCTTTCGCTCTGCCAACCTTTCCTATCTACTTCCACTCGCCCATATCCGCCGGGACAAAGGGTCGAGAGCACTGACTGAACGAACAAAACGGATTGAACGGATATAGACGCGGAGAGACATTCGACTGGTACGAGAAAGCGTTGTAAGGGATGAAACAAAAATGAATGAAAACGAGCGAAAAAAAAGTAACGAAAAAAAAGAAATAACACACATATAAAAATCGTGCAGTGATAAAGGACAGGGATGAACAAAAGGTGTTTGCGAGCTTTATCAGAGGCCCGAGGGTAGCAATTCGCCGGACCATCTCGGTAGAAACGTTTTTTTTTTTGCAATTTTTTTTTTGAATTTCGACTTTTTTCCATTCTATATCGCACTCGGCCTCGTATCACGTGTATTTTTGACACGTAGACGCGATGGCGTCTCGCGCGTCGAGTAATTAAAAGAAAGGGCTAAAAGTTTGTTGACCCTCGTAACCCCCTTCCTCCTGCCTTCACTCGCCCCTTTTAACATAGATACGTACGTCGCATGTGTAACGGCTTGTTTTTTATGATTTTTTTTTTACATGTTTGCGAATGCAACGCTCGTCTCCGAGACGGCGGCGTTGCTCGTGTGCTTTTTTCTTTCATTATTCAGCCGTGACTTACAAGAGAATAGCGCCGTCTCATCAGCGGAGGGTTTTGTCACTCGGCTCTGCACCCACGCTGCCCGATCGTCCGATAAGTCTCAATTCGGTCGTCTCCCGTAAGCGAAAAAAACCCGGTGCAGGTACGTGACAATTTTTTGTTTTTTTGTTCTTTTTCCTTTTCAAGAAAAAACAAACATAGAGAAAACCAAGAACTGCACTTGCGAACAAATGGAATGCGTTCATCTAGAATGAATCACCCTTCGCAAGCTGGAATGTTTATCTCGTTTAAGATTCAACAAATTGTTACTAATATTTTTATTTACACTTTTTTATTAACGTTTTTTGCTCGTTCCTTCTTTCGTCAATTTTATTAATTTTTCATTTTTTATTTTTTTTTATTTGTTTGTTTTTCTTTTTCTTTCTTGTTTTGAAATCGAATGGCTTGACATAGCGCTTCTTTGCGTACGTATCGACACACACGTAGCGGCATAAATTTTGCAAGATCGATCGAGGTTAGAAAATTCGCCGAAACAAAAAAACTCGAATTTTCGTAATTTAGCGTAAGGCTATTATTATTGTTATTATTATGATTGTTACGGTTAATTATTATTATTATTATTCGCCCACATACAACTTATACGTATAGGAAAATACGAATAATTGCACAACCACGTGTTACGTCATACGTTAATTTCCTTCTCGAATATAGCTCGACGCCCAAATATTTTTCCTCGTACGTTTAACCGATCGCGACGCGATGAATACAACCAAAAAAACGCCACTCGAAATACGAAATTTTTCACCGAGCTTCGTTCGACCAAAAGTGAAAAACACCACATAAAAATACAACAATAATGTGTGTTTTTTGTGTCTCTGCTCCATCGTTTCAGATCCGAATCAGACGACGAACAATAATCACGTCGACAGTGTTTCGGAGAGTCTTCCGGAGCCCGAGACGAAAACATTTTACGAAAATCTGCCGTTTCACGGAATTCAAACGCCACCGAACAAGGTGAGTTCATCAATTTTAACGATATACGCGTAAGAAATTTTCCACGAGGGAACGAATTTCGTTTTTGTCATTTCTATGTTTCCGAATTTTTTTTTTTTTCACTATTTCAATTTTTTTCTTTCGTCCTCTTTTATGTCGTGATTGAAAAATTGTCTGTCTATGGAGTCTTGCGTATCGTGTCTCGTCCCGTTTCATCGTCTGCATGATTGTCGACTTTTAACCAAAATTTTTTAATTTTTTTTTAGTTTTGTTGTTTACAACCAACCAATAACCAAAATAGAGGGTTTAGCGAGTGACTTAGTGATTTATCTCTGTCGTTTAAAATTTGTATCTTATTAATTTTCGTGCGATAACGAAGAGCTTCGACGAAACGGCAAACCCGACCGTTGAACAAAAGACAGAACGACAGAGACGTTGAAACGTACGAACGTAAAAATAATACGAACCGAGTGTAATTGACACGTGGCAAAACCGCGACGAGTAACGCAGATAGAACGAGATACCTTTTCGCTAACAGGTGAACAGTTGAACATGTCGGAGAGAATCGCAAATAAATAATGAGGAAAGTTAAACAAACTCACCGGTTTGTCTGTAGGAATATTCGTGGTATCACGTGTTATCCTTCCACAAATTTTCCTCAATGATTATTCTCTTGTGTATACGTGAATCGCCGTATATATATATATATATATATGGTTGTGTGTATATATGTTACAACAGTTATCTAGGTATTTGTTAGTTGAGGGTTCCTGATAGAGAAATGTTTCCCGGCATCCGTGCCGGTGGCGCCGGTGGTTTTGACGAAGCGTGATAAATGAGCATCAGGTTAGGTATATATCTGTATATGTATGGATATCTATATATGGGTCGTTCCAGAATTAACCAACGAGCCGTTTAACGCAAAATTTGCAAATTCATTTCTACCATTTTGACACTTTATTTCCTGTCGTAAAAATAAATTATTCGTAAAGTTTCGGTCACTTAACTCCCGGGAATAGTCTGGAGAAATTCGATATTAAACGTTATTTTTTTATTCACAAAAAATAAAATTGCAACTCCACCCTGCAGCTTTATAATTTGTCATGAATCATCAATTTTATAATCAACGTCGTTTGATTTAAAAAACAGAATCTTAAATTATAAACGGCGGTAGGAATATTTAGTTATGTAACATTCCTGTTGGGGATTACCCTTGGGGTGAATTTTAGGTAAGGACGAAATCTTTCCATAGCTCGTTGGTTTGAGATGGAACGACCTATATGCGAACCTTATCTGTATCCATATATCTAGTATAACCATATGGGTAAATAGGTAAATGCATATAGGTGGTAAATATTATATATTTAGTGTTCCGTGAGTGGGTGAAAACGTTTCTCCCGACCTCTGGACGTTCTCGAATGTTCATGCATATTACACCCTTGAGCTGTCTGAGAGTTTGGTTTCGGGAGGTATGAAGATATGTTCCTCTAGATATACGTACATATGTAACTAGATACGATAGCAGGAGAGTAAGATTAACGTGTAACCGTACGTACGACGGTAGAGGGTTTCAGTCGAGTTAAGTGGTCGCAACCGAGGGAAAGCTCGCAGGCTCCGCGCGTAAAAGCAAGAGTGATATTAGTAGAAAAAAAAGGCTTCTTACGGAATTCTTAGCGCAGAATAGTGAACAAAATATAGAAAGATAAATCTCGGCTCCTTCTTACATTTTCCTCGCGATAACGATCGAGCAAGTAACACTGTTCCGTATTACGAGCGCGAAAATATTAAATCACACACGTCCTGTAAACGAGAAACGTAAGAAAAATTTCGAAATTTAAATTTATTTGTAAAACATAAAAATTGTTACGTCGTAAAACGTTTCCTCGTTTTAACGGCAATTTTTTCATACCAGTCTCGTTCGTATATTTTCTCTCTTTACATATTTTATTTTCTCTCTGTGTCTCGCTCGCGCCCGTGCAATATTTCTCGGAACGTCGTTTCGGTCGCAAAGGCGTTCGTAGTTACACCACGAGACGTAATAAACCTATCCCGTGTACGGAATATTTATTCTCAAAGCGAGTCCTATAAAATGTCAGTCATATAATGAAAAAAGCGACCTTCGATATCATTTTTGTCCTCGTATAATTTTTATTTATTTATGTTTCCTCTACCAACGTCTCTCTCAAAAGTCGATCGTTACTCTTCCTATATAAACTGAGATAATCAACTCCGACGAATATAACAGAGATATATGAACGCGATATCAAGTAAGAAACAGAGGCAAGGGAGAGATAGAGAGATAGAAACAAACCAAGGTAGAATAAGGGTTGGCTAGTTCGAAGAGGGAGAAACGGGAAAACGGTGTCGCATCGACGTATAACTAACGACATTAATATGCATCGTGTGCATCCTCTCGTCGTGTCCTCCCTTGCCTCTGGGTTGCAACGATTTGCATAAGACGCGTGTATATCACGCAGCTATATCACCCGTACGTATACACACATATACACATAGATATATATGTATAACTGTGTGCAAAAGCCGAAGAGAGGATTCCGTACACAACGCGAACTGTTGAATTTCCGTCGTAGGGGAAATATACGAGAGGAAAATCGCGATCGCGATAAATCCGTCTGTGAGCGATCGAGGAATACATATGTGTATATGTATACACATCAATAGCCCACATACTCATATATATTTACGATATTCACGTATACACGAAATAGAGTTTCGGAGAATAGGGGACGTCTCTATACACGTATATCTCCATTAATTGATGATCGTCAACCTCAAAAGCTCTCGTGTCCCATTAGCTCGCAGCTTACGGAGCTTAATACCGATACACGTATGTACACAAATTTCGATAGACATGTACTACCTACAGACCTAGATATACCTCCTCAAACATGTGCACACACACACACACACATGTTCAACACGCATATTTACATATACATATAGTTATGTAGGTACACGTACAATCGAGGAAAAGTAATCGAGGGACACGGTATACTTCTACGCAGAATGGACAGATAAGGACGACGTAAGACAAGGGAAATTCTTGCTCTATATACGATACAGAGCCTAGCATAACCCATATATATATGTATATATATATACATATATATATAATATATATAAATAAACACACGCACAGATATATATATATACATAATATATAATAATATGAATATAATATTATATAATATATATAATATAATATAATATATTATTATATCATAATATATTCTAATATATTGTAATATATATATTATAATATTATAATATATTAGAATATATTATGATAAAATAAATATGTACGAAGCCGAGTACTGTTATGATATACATGTGTGTGTTTATGTATATATATATATATATATATATATATATATATATATATATATATATATATATATATATATATATATATGTATAAAAGCATGTATATAAATGCAATGCCGTTAATTGTAGTGCCGTGTGCGCCTCGCGCTCTCTCTCGCGTCTTTGTTTTAGTTGGTTACCTCTCCTAAGTTTGCTCGAGTTTCGGCTTTGCATGGCAACAGCATCAGCGTCATCAACGGTACGATGAGCGCGAGCGTGGCAAGCGCCAGCAATGCGACAAGCACGGTCACGAACGAGGCGGTAGCTCGCGTTACGATAGAACAGGACAGGAGCAATACCAATAACAGAAAGGAAAAGACAAGTACGAATTCGGCAACCGCGTCGCCATGCTCGTCCCAACCGGCAAGCCTTAGCCGCGGCACGAGTCTCTGCGGTGCCAGTTCCGGCTACGAATCGGCCACTAACCGTAGCAGCCACTTGGGACCACACTATTCCTCCCATAATATGCCAAGGAACAACTCACCGGAACCGAAGTACAATACCCTCAAGCCTCTCAGACGTAGAAAGCACAAACAGGCCAACTCGCGTTTCTACTCGTTGCGATTGTGTCGTAAGCATTCGGAGGCTGCGGCAGTTGCGATGCGAGAGGTCGCTGCAAAGTCACCGACACTTTCGTCCTCCAGGCGCAATTATCAACTTTACGCGATACCGATAGTCAAAAGTTGTCCGCACAATAATAATAGCGGGAAGAATAATCCTTTGATGGGCAGCAACAGTACCATCGCCACGACACTAAGATCGACACCAGATCTTACGCCAACCTCGAGTCTTGGACGATCGAAATCTTCCAGCCCTCTACCGACACCACCGCCAACACCACCTAATGTCTCGCCACCGCTTACACCTATCGCAAGGAAAAGTTCTGAGACAAGGAATTCCAATAGGAGTATTATCGGTATGAAGAATCCGCCGATACCCGCACCAAGAACGAAAAAAACCGATCCCTCGCGTCATACTTATCAGAATGTCCCGCCCCCTGTCTTTCCATCGAGAAATAATAATCACGACAACATCGAATCATCCACGTCATCGTCACAGATCGCCAATATCACCAAACACAAGGTTTGTCAGTCACTAATGGTCTATTAACGCGCACTTTTCAATCGCGATATTAACATTAACGCCCGTCTCGGGACGTCCAAGCGTCGTAACTTTGCATCGCCGTTAGAAAATAAGAGTAGTTTTCTTTTCTTTTAGAACATCGTTTTTCTTGTTTATTCCATTTTATCGATTGCATCAATTTGCGGTTAAGACGATTGGACGCTCTCTGGTCGAACCGATCTCAAGCACGCGCGATTACAGCTGGAAATAATTGATTTTTATTTCTTTGTAAATTATTTCGCGTTCTCACAGTCTCTACTTTTCCATCTGATTTCCAACATCGCAGATTTAAAACGAGAGAAAAAGAGAAAATTGAATATATATACAAAAAGAAAGAGTCAGTGACGAGGCTGTCGATTTTAATCGGAAGAAAGAAAAAAGAAAAAAAAAACGTGTTTTGTCTCTTCTTCATTTCCGCTAAGCTGGATCCGGGCATCTATGTAGCGACCGCCCTTGTGCATGTCAACCGCGGATCACGTAAGTCTGCTCTACCGATTTCACTCGATCATCGTCATCGCCACGTTTCGCTTTCATTACAATATTTGTCTTGCATGTATCATCAATCGTTATGTACATTTATACGTGTATAAATATATATATATATATATAGATATAGCGAAAAGCACTGGTAAAGAAAATAGGCTTGTAGATAATGCGGATCTAGTTAAAGCCGACTGATGTTGTAAATATGATCAATATTCATCAGGATGCCGTAAGCCCTTGCGAAACCTCCGATAATTCAAAGGAACACCCTAACGGATGACACCGCGTTGACGGTATTAACGGTATTAATTATCACGTGACCGAAGAGCAACGAGAGTGCGCCATTGTTTTCCAACCGCCTGAGGAAAAATTCGAGATTTATCGTTGATTGTAAAACGAAGTTGATCCCTTCGTTACGTTTCGAAGATTTCTGGAAGTTGGTGTGTGAAAAATGGTATCGCTACTCGTTACTCGTCGGACACGGTTAAATCTCAATCGATAACGCCCCCAGCCCTTCTCTCAGTGTGTTTCGAATCCGGTTAAATCCCTCTAACAGCTTCCATCCCCCCCAAAGATACTAACAATACGTGTTACAGTCGAACAACCTGTACAACTATCAAGAATACTACCAGCAACAACAGAAACAACAGCAGCAACATTATCAGCTACAACATCATCAGCAGGAGATGCAACAGTACGGAAGTTACAGTACCGGAGGAAATGGTTTGCCGAGCGGAAGTTTGAGCCAATTGACGTTGCCATTGACGAGAAGTCTGTATCATTCCTCGGTGGTCAGTCCGTTGGAAACGTCCTTCATGCCGGTACACGCTCAAAGTACGATAGGAAGACAGCAGCAGCAGCATCATCACCATCATCAACAGTTTGGCGGGGCGACAGCGACGAGTCATCCTCAGAATCGGAGCGAGGAAGGGAGAGGTTACGTAGGAGGTGGTGACAATCACAGCAGTAGCAATAGTCCGCCACTGTCGCTGATCCATGGCACTTCCGACCTCGAGCTATCGAGTTACGCCCTCGATCATCAGCTACAGTTGCAACAATCCTCGCGTCGTTCGGCGTCGAATCAGCAGTTGCAACAGCAACACGCCGGTCGTCGCAACGAGAGGAGAAAACATCAGAGAAAACAGCACGGCGATCGTAGTAACAATAGAAAGAGCAATCGTAATCGCGCAACGGGTGAGAATCGTTTGCGCGGTGGAGGTTTCGTTAGTGACACGAGCGATCTACTTAGTTCGATCACGTCTTCCGGCGTCAACGTGCCTGACGTCACCGCTTCGTCCTTGACGTGCACGACGATGACGGCGATGAACGCTCGTCGTTTGGTCGACGCTAACTCGACCTCGACTTTGAAGCACAATCAGTATCGTCAGGATCTTGGTATACCAGAGAGTTACAAGATTTCCTACCCTCACTATTACGAGGACGCGAGAAGTCCTTGTCCAAACGATTATCACGATCTTGACGCGCCCTCCGCGATAAACGCCAACGGAACGAGCCTCGGCAGTAACAACAGCGTCTCCCATCAACAGTGGGAACGGCAATCGAATCGTTACGCAACGGGGACCGGTACGATCGCACCAACCCCACCTACAACCCTTAAGAGCAATCCGTCGTCGACGATTGGCAATTCTCATTACAGCGACCTTGCTAACCATGCCAAGGTCGCGACGAAATCGAAAAGATCGTCCTCTGGTTATTCCCGATCGGACGTTACCGCTCTTGGCGCACGTGCGAACAATCAATCGCCACCGTCGGTCGGATCGACGACGATAACGACGATAACGACGACGACGACGACGACGAACTTGACAACTACCGCGACGATATTAACCTGCGATACGACGACGACCAACGCCACTTTGGCCGATGGAACGACGTCTGTCAATGCTGTCGTTGCTGCTGCTGCTGCTGCTACTACTACTACTACTACTACTAACGGCTCGTCGTTGTCTTCGTCCGCCACTACCCAATCCGCAACTTCCTCCAATCCCTCGAGCACCCTCTACGCGGAGCTACACTTTCGCGACGTCGGTCGGGAGATCGACGTTTGAAGGTAGGCCTTTTACGTTCCAACGGGACTTATTTATCATACTCGAAATCATCTCTCGATAAAAAATCATTCGCAAACATTTTGGAAAATGAGAGAAATTTTATATCCTTATGACGAACTCATGACGTTTTATAATTGAGATTAATTGTTATCTATAAATGTAGATGAAATCATACAACAATCACATTTGAAATTATCCCTCTTAAGAAGGTTCGGTGATGACCATGCGGTATTGCGGAGTAAAATAGACTCTAAGTTTACTGTGCTAGTAAATTTAGCGTCTATTTTACTTAGATGCTAATTTTACTAGCATAGTAAACTTAGAGTCTATTTTACTCCGCAATGCCGAGACTTTTTATGTATGAGTATATTTCCGATTTTTCGAGAAATATTTTTTTAAATATTGAATTTCGAGTTTCCTATCATTTTTATAATATGGAATAAACGTAATAATCTACTCGACTTCAGCAATACATCATATCGTCGTAATTTCGATAGCTGTCATTTGTCTCGCGTTCCCGGCGAATACCTCGATTTTTTTAGACGTTATTTCTGAATTAATTGCTTATTATTCCGGTGAGCTTTCCAATTCAAAGTACCCTACTGATCACAAAAAATGAACGAATGCAACCATCAGTTTTTTTTTCGTGTGTCCTGGCTCCCAGTGCTATAAAAAAATCGATATATGCGAGGACCGGCACATTTCGTCGCCTACATGTGTTAAATGCACTGACTTTAATAATTAATATTTCGGAAACTATGCGGTAAATTTCGTGGACACTTCGCTTATGCATGGACGAAGGGTTTGACAACGCTATATAAAAAAATTAGACTTTTATCTTGGAGTCGCTCCAATCACCGAACCACCTTAAATTATTACAACAAATTATGCAAACGAGGAATAAACGATTGTTCATACTTGAGATGAATTATCATCTCAAAATCTAGATATCTATAGTGACATTCGTATTCCAAATAACCCTTGCGTCAAAAAACTCGTAACTTCAAACTTGCACGAGGATAACAATTCTTTTCATTATTACCCCTTCAACAATATTAAAAATCATTGCTTTCGAAAAAAAAGGAAACAATACTTATAAATCATCTCACCTCTACCGCACAAAAATAAATCCAAATTTCAAATTTACATAACCAACGAACGATTTTTCGTACATGAGATAAATCATTATCCATAAATGTCAACGCCTATCCAGCGTATACTTAGAAAATACGTGCGCGAACAAACATGTGTCAAACGTCCGTCTACGTATCTTCGCGAATCCCTCCGTAGGCGTATATATAGTATAGGTCGCTCTGTCCACCATATCACGATGTTCAACCGCGTGTAATTATGGAGCTACCGTTGATCTCTACATCGGTTATTAGTCCGGTATGTAGACACATTGCGTGAGATCCGTTGAGATCGATCTACTCACCGTGTATACTCATCATGCACGGTTATGCAAACATATATCGCGAAGATTATGGCTATAATCGCTCTGGCTCTGTCATCCTCGATCCGCTTCGTAGTATCCATTTGTCTCCCGGTACTGCGATGCGAGCCGGTGGTATATCATGAATCCGGATAAATCAGTATATATAGATATACACGATACGTCGTTGAAAGAATAATTAACGACCCACGGGAGTTTGAGGGATGATTCGCCCTCATAAATAAACTGCTGGATCCACATTGCGCATATCCGGGATTTTTAATCAAACTCTACCCTACGCGTCTTGGAGCAGCCTTTGATAATAAATTCGTACCGCTGATTTCTCTTTCTAATTCGTTATCAAACTTATCCCTAAATTATTTGTCAGCTTCCCTCTTCATCTTTCTTAATTCAAGCGAGTTCGTTCGATATTGTAAATTTGTCTGTCGCATCGTATTCTGCCCAAAATAAAAAGAAAACGCGTCCCAACCTCAATCACAATTCGGAACAATGCGGGTCGCGACGATTAATCACCGAAGGAACTACCGCCGATGTCCTGGAGAACGTCGTCGTAAAAGCACGTACGTATTGTACGTCGGTCGTAAAACGTTCGTGCACGTA
The DNA here is from genome assembly GCA_946811545.1 of Netelia fuscicornis. NCBI lineage: Eukaryota > Metazoa > Arthropoda > Insecta > Hymenoptera > Ichneumonidae > Netelia > Netelia fuscicornis. The sequence continues at coordinate 41,871,884 of OX328011.1, read as the reverse complement.
TTACCCGTAGTTTGTGATGAAATTGATCGAAGTTAGTCGGCAATTGCGAGGCTTCCTCGCATTTCGAAATCTCCGGGGCGCAACGGTTGTACGCAAAATGGTCAGTTTCATTGAAATGCTTTTATCTCTCCCCCTGCCCACCTTCTCTCTGCATCCCTTAACATGGCATACCGTTAAATTCGCAGGAGGTGGTTCCTACATTTCCTTGATTATATATACATTCCCATGTTCCGTGAGCGAGTAGCAGCTGCACAACAGTAGCCATTTGCAACAAACGTTTCGTCGGAGATCTTCTGCTGTGCGAGAGCTTCCGTTAGGTTCCGCCTCGAGTCATCTCCCTTAGCCGGTGCCTCGATCCCTTCTTGCCCGCTCCGGGCCACTTTCGCCCCTCACTCTTCCACGTACAATGTACACCTTCGGCCTTCATCGGCCTTGCTTCACATATATATTCCCTCTTTCTATATGTACATATATACCAACAAGTATATAGAGCTCTTTGCGCGGTACGAAGCCTTTGCGATTCACCACGAAGGCTTCTTCCTTTCCATGGCAGCAAGCAAGCGGAAGCAAGAGCCCCCGTTCGTGTTTCCTCTACTAGCTTCCGTTTTCGATAGCCCCGTCCGGTCCTAAACGACCACTCGAATCTCCAACAGTTGCGTATATATATATATGTATACTTATATATCCGGACTGGAAGGCTTTGTAGGTAGCAACATACGGACGTTTTGCTGCAGACTGGTAATACACAGAGGTCAAAGTTGCTGCAAGCTGTGATGGTCGGAATTTTCGAATCCCCATGCACATATATATCGAGGCACATCCTCGACTCTTTACCTCGCAGTTCCGGAACTGTAGTTTTGCTTGCTCATAGGGGGTCGAATGTATGTTTGTGTAGGAATACGAGCTGCTGAGATTCGGATGTATGCTTTGCGAAACGTTTCTCCTCGCGAGTTTTTGCTCGAGTCACGCTAGAAAATTCCAACCTCGTGGCACGGTCATTGTCCATTTCGAGGGAATGAAAAGAAAAAATTGCAGTCGTTGGCATAATCCTTTTAAGGATCGTCGCACATTTCTACGTACGCGGTTTCATCTGACTAATATCAAAGATTATCATCTATATCATATATGACCTTCGTACGTCCTTTATATATTTGTGTATGTAACTATAGATACGCGTAGCTTGACTAATACGCTTGAAACTTTGGCTCTCGTCTGAACTTTGAAAACCCCGGGAAAACCGGGGCCAGAAACCATTTCAATATCGTCTCTCGACTCCATAAATCCGTTAGATCCGTTAGATCCGTTATAGTTTTCCTTTTATCAACGTCCATGCATCGCTTTCTATCGCTATCCACGATCCTGTTCTCTCTCTCTGTCTCACTCTCTCTCTTTACCGCCGCTTCGTATTATTGTTCCACGATTTGTCATCGGATTCTCTTCATCGTTGTTCCAAAGTTCTGGAGGGAGAGAGAGACCGGATCCTGTGTGTTTCTCGTTGCATCGACGGTAATTCACGGCAAATCGTCGAAAAGTCGCTTCAATTTATTACACGCTAACGCTACCATGGAATAATTTTGCTATTCTAATAACGAATTAATTAATTGTGTAAAACGGGATATCGATGTACAGTAGGATACAAATATCTCGTTATATTTTGCGGTATTTTTTCTTGTACATATATCGTTCTGAGAATTGTTTATCTTTTTTTTTCGTAGGAGGGTATGCCGAGTAAGAGCGACACATATATTTACTAAAGAAAAAGAAAGAGAGAAAGAGAGAGATAGGGAGAGACAGAAGATGAAAAAATCGAAAAGCGCATCTGACGAATCCATAGGTATACCCTGCCAAATATGATAAGAAAAATTATGATTTTGTGATAACAGAAACGAAAAAAGAAAGAACAGCTGATAAAACGGTTCGTCACATGTGAATTTTTATCGCTCGATGTTCGCTAAAAGTACGCACTTTATTAGAATTCTAAAAAATTTGTTTAGTATCATTTTTTTATAATTTTATTAAATCTCATTGCTTCGTAAATAGTATTTCGTACGGAGAATGTGGATTATACGCTTTATCGTAGAATGCCCCGAACGATTTCGCTCGTTCGCCCCCCCCCCCCCCCCCCCCCCCCCCCCCCATTTAGTTTGATCGATTCTCGTCAAGCCTCTCATCCCCCATACCCTCACGTCGTGCTTTAGCATTAATATCATTTCAATTCTGTTTTGATCGATCCATTTGGTTTTCGCTCGGCTTATTTGCACTGATAACGGATGAAAACTTCTCGTGCCCCGACGTGATCAACGACAAAAGAGGAAATTTCGAGTGGCCCATTAGTATTACGGAAATATCTAACGATCGGTAGCTGCGCATGTTGTAATTGCTGTTCGGATATGTAAACAAAATGAACGCGTACCGCGAGTGACAATGTGAGAGCATTTATGCACGAGAGGCTTTTGTACCGTTTAAAAGAGCCTTTCTCGCTATCAATCGGTGGTACAAAGGACAATAATGAATCTGAGGGAGCGAGGGAGGAATTTCACATTGTTCCGCCATTAAAATCGAAATATCGATTCGGTGTGTTTGTTATCAAAGGCTGCGTTGCAAAATTCGGTGCATTGTTCCGATTTTCGTAGATTACGGGGAGGGAGATCTTTGTTTCTGAATCCTTATCACTACTCGAATAACGATAAGTAACTGTGCGTGTGCGTAATAAGAAATTTTTTCGAAAAAAATTATGCTTCTGTTTTTGGCTTTTGTTCGCTTCGAGGTTCGAGCACGAATGTTAAAACGACGATTTCAAAGTGAGAATTTGTCAAAATGGCACTAACAAATTTACGAGTGGCTTGGGCTTAATTTTGTCGAGCGGGTTTAAGAGGCAGTGTAACTGGCGACGAACTACTTGCACTTCGAAAACGGGATCCGTAAATTGTCCGGTACTGAGCAACCGATCGCCTTAAAATTTGGAGGGTACATAGAGAATTATGGCATAAAGTGCATGACAGTCTTATTTTTTCAAAATTTTGGAAACATTTTTGCAGATTCAGTTACCACCGGAAAATTTTTTCCAAAATTTTGGAATAATAAGACTGTCATGCACTTTATGCCATAATTCTCTATGTATCCTTCAAATTTTAAGGCCATCGGTTGTTCAGTGCCGGACAATTTACGGATCCCGTTTTCGAAGTGCAAGTAGCTCGTCGCCAGTTACACTGACTCTTAAAAGCAATTTCGTCGATACGTCGAGTTGGCCAAAAAGTAATAGCGTTTCTGATACGTCGACTTACTACGTGTTCATCTATTAGAAACAAAAAAAACGCATTTCCTTTTTGGCCAGTCTAACATTCATAAAACTTTGTACTTTCACGAATCGAATTTTATTCTACGTTCTAAAGAGTCAATGTTACATGCGACGAGCGATTCGACAACGCGATTCGTACTCTCTTCGAAACTGAGTAACCAATCACCTTAAAATTTCGAAGGCATCTACACAATTATGGTAAAAAGTGGCTGGACATTGTATTTTTCCAAAATTGTTGCTACGATTCTCTAGATATCCGCAAAACTTCAACACTCAGTGCCGGAGAAAGTACGGATGGCATTTTCGAATAACTCGTTGCCTGCAACGCTATTGTCAAAATTTTGGAAAAAAAACAGTTGGATTCACTTTTCGCCGCAATTCTCTAGATACTCTCAAAATTGTAACGCTATTGGTTGCTCAATGTCGGAGGAATTACGAATCGCGTTTTCGAATCGCTCGTTGCATGTAACACTGACACTTAAGAAACAAAAAAAAAACGCAGTACGACACAAGCATTTTCTACAAACGGATTTGTACGTGCGTACGAGTAAATATAAATTCTAAAGAAATTCCAAAGAGTTTCGCACGAATGTAAAAAAAAAGAACCGAAGATTTTTTCCTACAATTAGTAGAAAATTCTTCCGATTTTTTTTCTTCTTTCGAGTGTCCTGTTTTGTAGCGCGACAGGCGCATGTACATAAACATACGAATGTATATACGTGCTCTAATATCACAAAAATAATTTAACACTAAACCATGGTAGAAAGAAAAAAAATGTTCGCCATTAAAAAAAAAAAAGATCGTTTTGACGATTCGTAATTTTTTGCCCGAGTACAAAAAAAACTTTGTTTTTTTTTCCTCGTACAGCCATTCAGGCCGGAGTTCTCGGATCTGGATTACGCGGACGTCGACTACCGATCTTACGGGCCGATAAACTACAAAGCCGCGAGTATAGCGCTTCTGCAAACGCGAAAGCAGCCCCAACAAACGGAGCGAAGGCCTCAGATGTACGGTGCGCCGGAGGACAACGAGGAATTGCTCTAATCAAGTTATTACTGTCCCTGCGATACTTCGACGAGATTAACGAACTCAACGACCGTTCTTACCTTCGATGTTCGACAAACCTCGCCAAGTATTTCCACGAAGCCAAGTTCGTATCGGTAATCGTGTGTACATGAACACGATTCGTCGCCTCGCGATAACTCACCGACGCAAAGATTAACCAAAAAAAAAAAACAACAAACAAACAAACAAACAAGCGAGAAAATTAAACAAAACAAAAATACTGATATTAATTATATATAAATATGTAATAAAATGAAGATAAAAAAAGAAATAAACAAAAAAAAATGAAAAATATACGAGATTTTGGGAGCGAAGACAAATACGAATAATCTATACATATGTCATATATATATACACATATATACATATATATATATGTATATATACATATACATATAATACGAAAACAACAAAAAAAGCTAAAACAAAAAGCATATATATATATATATAATTTTATACGTGTTAAGGATGTTGTGGGATCAATTCGGATATATATATATATATAAATTATATTTATATATATCTCGGAGCGACTGCGTCCATTTTTGAGATATGATTAACGGTTATATAATCTAACGCATATACATATACATATATATGTATACTCGATGATAGTCACATAACCAATATCGATACATGTAATAATCGCATGAAATGATATTTCGTTATTGCAACTAGTCGTCCGTCATCTCATCGATTTAACGATTTTCTTTATTTGTATGAAATCCTTTTTTTTTCCTATTTTGTTTGTCTTTTCGTTTTCTTCCAATTCAATCGCCAAATCGAAGGGCCAAAGCTGCGACGAGCGACACAAACATTCGCTTAAACTGTACTTTCATCGAACTACATCCCGAGCCTACATTTATCAGTAAACGAATTAATACGAACATGTATATATATATATACACACACATATATACACACACACCCACAGTCACATATATATATATAACATGCAGCCATGTATTTACGATGGTTGTCTGTAATTACGAATGCTGCGACCTCCGATGTTGTTTGCAACACGTTATGTGTATGTGCGCGCGCGCGCGCGCGCGCGTGTGTGTGTGTGTGTGTGTGTGTGTGTGTGTGTGTGTGTGTGTGTGTGTGTGTGTGTGTGTGTGTGTGTGTGTGTGTGTGTGTGTGTGTGTGTGTGTGTGTGTGTGTGTGTGTGTGTGTGTGTGTGTGTGTGTGTGTGTGTGTGTGTGTGTGTGTGTGTGTGTGTGTGTGTGTGTGTGTGTGTTTATGTGTGTATAATATGTACACACGTGTCACGAGGGCCTCAAAACTGTTTGCTCGGTGAATTGAATAGTCTGTAAATTGTACATTGTAGAAATAACGATTAATCGCATGATAGTGAACGCACGATGTGTACGGACGGTGTAACCGGGATATCGTCGAAGTTAGTAGAGAGTGGAAAAAGTAAAACAGCAGGTAAACGATCCGAGCCGAGGATATCGCTCGTAACTAAGTACCGAACTTAACATCGTCGAGCTCGACGAACGTAACGAATAACAAAAATGAAAAAAAAAAGAAACGATATAGAAATACAGACGCGAAAAAAACAACTTAATTTAAAATAAAACTACGAGAAAACGAACAATGGTGATTTAATGACGAATGATTGTTTAAAAAGAAGCGAAGATTAATCAGCTGCCACGTGATAATTCTATCAGTCGTTTTTTTGTTTTTGTAAATAAATCATGAATGCACGCCGTACAAACTGATCGTAGTATTGGCCGAAAAGCAAAGTACGAGGCACCACGAAAAAGAAAACAGTACGAGTGACGAAACGTGAAGAGAGTAAGATAACCAGAATTAAAAAAATTGAAACACATACATACACACGCGCATGCGTATCTTCGCGTCGATAAAATCATCTTAGCGCGTGTGACAATTTGTCCGTCCTTCTGGATCGAATGAAAAAAAAAACAAAGGATACACCGGATCGCAAAAAAATCATCCCCGGTCGTCTCGTGACCGGACGCAGCGACATTAAAACAAACAACACATTCTATATATTTGTAATTTTACGTTTTTCCAAAAATACACACATACACAAATAATAAAACAAAAACACACAAAAATTCACTCGCCCAACCAAAAACAGGGTAATCGCGACAGCCGGTAGTGTTTTATTTTATTTTTATTCTACCGCGTTGAAAAAACATCGCGCGACCAACCTCGACCGCGCCGCGTGACGTTAATCGTTGTCGTTATTTTATTTTTATCTCTTTTATTTTGTTTTTCGTGATGTATTTTTATGTTTTTTTGTTTTCGTTCTGTTAAAAATCTCGCGACGTTTTTAATTGCGATTCTCCACGAATTGTATTTCGCCAAACTTCTCACCCGGTTAAATCATGAGACCCGGAAGTATATTAAAGCACGCGAGTAAATATTTCCTTTCGTACTTTCGTCATTGCGCCTTCGTTTATATTAAAGCGAAGGATCGTGGCTCGTGGTCTTGGCGGTGGTGATGGTGGTGGTGCTTTTGGTGTGACGATGGTGGTGGTTTTCGCGCACATATACAACGTGTACATAGGGTCGCCAAAGTTTTGATACGCTTTCTCACGGTGTGGGTTCGTCGCTATCGTGTCGCAGCCCCCTCCGTTCCTCGCTTGCCCCCCGCCCCTTGTGTTTTCTCTTATCTCGCTTTCATGATCGACGAGAGAAGGAATCCACCGTTGGTTGCACACCCCCGAGCGCGAAATATTCTCGGTGAAGTCGTGAGTTATGCGACCCATGGAATTATCATTATTCTTATTATTATTGTTGTTATTATTATTATTATTATTATCGTACATTACGCAGGTTCTCTCTCGCTCCTCGTTTACAGCTCCTCTCCAACAAGACGACGCGCTGTATAAGGGTGCACTTTCGGTGTTATTATTTTTTACCGTCGCTCGTGTCATGCGCTGTTCGCGACGATGGCGCGATAACCACGGTATTTTTATCACAATCAGAAACTAGCGCGCTTGCGTCGAGCCGACTTTTACAACCCTCCTGCTCCCATCCCTCCCCCTCGTACCCCTCGTCAAGCAGTTTTGCGCACTCAGCTTTCTTGATGTCTTTGGCGGCACTATCTCACTTTTAACCCCTCGCGTATCGCGAACTTCGGTACACATCGTCGCATCCATCTGCGACGCAAATCTGTTTTTTTTTTAATAATTTTTGTTTTTAAAATGGTATTTTTAAGCGTCGTCTTTGTTCGACTGGGTGTGTGAGAAATAAAGAGGGAGAGAGATAGAGAGAGGAGGGAGGATTATACATAGAGATTATTGATAAATAATTACATTTGATTATTGATTTTATTAGTAAATATTGTGTAATTTAAATTATTTAGAAACGACAAATTTCCGAGATCGAAAAATTGTCATTCGTCGGTAATAATTGACGTCGATCGTGTTGTTTGGAAAAAAGTAATGAAAAACATATCATTCTCTCGTTATCGATCTTGATTGTAAAAAAAATGTGTTTATGTCTTTTTTCAATTTTGTTTTCATTTTTATTATCGACGTTAATCAAAACGCACAGAAAGAAAGATACGATAGAGTCGCGAAGTATACACGTAATAAAATCTGTAGATCCAAACGAGACTAGTTTGTTCCCCGAGAGTGAAATGGCGAATCAACGAACCTGTTGAAAAATTAATTTTTATTTACCAGGTTTTTCCTTTTCAATCTTTCTTTTTTTTTTAATCGATTTGAACAAATTGTACACGTCGAGTGAAATCGTTTTAATTTTTCAACTTTTCTGCGATCATTGATCATCCCTCGGTAATCACGACGAATCGTAGATCGTAAGATGAAGCTCGTTATTTCTATATAAGTGTTGGCCTCGCGCAGTCGATTGATAGAGGATTTGTAAAATAAAAAATAACAAAATAACAGAATAATAGAAGGGTGTAGGACATTATCGTAAGGGACAAACGTGACTTCGAGAGTCGTTGAGAAAAAAAATGAAGAAAAATATGTTTAGACATCGCTACGGTTGCTATATACTATGTACTGTACAATATAATATAGACATATATATATATTATATAATACATAATTAATTTATATTAATATAATATATAATTATATATATATATATTATTAATATTATTAATATATTAATATATATTATTAATATTATTATATATTAATATTATTAATATATACCTATTATTAATATTAATTATTAATATTATTAATATATTAATATATATTATTAATATTATTAATATTATTAATATTAATAATATATATATATATATATATATATACTCTCGAGCACACGTTTAATTTGGTTTTCATTGCGTCGAGGATGAATGGCATGAGAGAATCCGCTATAATTGATATCTTATACATACACACACATGTATATATATACATTGGAAAAAATACTTCTATGAAAAAATTGACGCCCGGTTCCAAGGCCCACGTACTGATGACGTAATACATAGTGAACGTTAAAATACTCCTCGAATCTTGTTGAAGCGTCTCAGCAAAAGTTATACATAGCCATGTAATAAAATCAGTGAAAAAAAAATTAATAGACTACATTACTATGCGATTAATCATAACGTATATGTATGATCGTTTGGATAACAAAGAGAGAGAGAGAGAGAGAGAGAGAGAGAGAGAGAGAGAGAGAGAGAGAGAAACACATACACAAACCCGCCGACGATGAAACGTGTAATTAAACTGTAAAAAAACGATATCGAAGGACAGCCGTTCATCTCGTTTCGATGTTCATTGTTGATACACACATCTACGAAACACACACATCCGCCAATTAAAGTAGACATAATCGAGGAAAGAAAACAGCTAAATAAAGAAAAAGTGTCAAATACGTTGTATTCGAAGTTGTCGAATTTATTTCTAATTTTCCTCCAGATCCAACGATCCCTCTCCTCCTCTACGTCCAATATCTGGCATGCTTTTATTTTTCAAACGTGGGAAAATTCATGAGTATTTTTAAATAAATTGAACCCTTTTTTTGTGTCTACGTTTTTATTTTGTAAATTCAAATTATATCAATGATTACGGGGTTTGCGAATTTCGCAAAAGGTTAGTTAACGATTCGATAAACAGCATCCCGCATATTTGTAATGAGTCGGAGGGGGGGGGGGGGGGGGGGGGGGGGGGCTCAATTAACAAAGTTTCATGACGAAAGCAATTAAATGGGAAATGAGAAAATCATTTAAAAAATTTGAATAATTAAAATAAAACAAAAAAAAAATTTCCTCCACGATTCGCTACACATTTATTTCCAGAGTTCTCCGCTTTATCAGTAAAAATGGAGAACTTAATGAAACTCGTTTAAATCTTCGTCGTGCGAATATCGGGAGTCTGGAAATATTCGCACGTGCGTGTAACGTATCCACTCGTAGGTTACGAATCCAGCGCGACACTAGTGGATCTTAATGACATCAAATTTTTTTTCACTGTTTTTTTAAAAAATTTTTTTTATCACGATTACCGAGATGCGAGGTCGAGTGTACCGGATACTTGAAAAAAAGCTCGCAGATTTTTAATGAGAATTTTCAATGCTTCCCGTACCAATGGCACAATTAAGGGGGAGCCCTTTTCGCGTATGTTCACGATTCACCGCAATTTGAGGTTGTTCACCGTCCGATTAATAACACGGAACAATCGAGCAAACGAAGTAGGTAATCATAATCGGTTGATTCTCGTTCGTTATTCAGAACGTCGGGAAAAATACGAACGAATTTTTCTTTCAAAAGAAAATTGTTCTCGTTTCGTCAATCACAGCTACGTTGACGAAAGCTTGAAGAAAAAGGAAATTTCACGTCCTTCGTTCGAATTCGTATCTTTGACTGCACTGCAGGATACGATATTTCGTAAGTATGGCTTAATATCATAATGCTAAATAGGGGAAAAAGATCCAGTAAGAATTGTCTACTTTCCACCTTTGGATCATTTTTTGAACCACCCATCGCTGTTTTTTTTTAAATAAAATGTAATCCGTGCTTTTTTCTAATATAAAAATTCGTTATAAAAATAAAACTAGTATTAAAGTTTTATTTCTTTTAATAAAGCATAATTGAGTTTTCTTAATATAAAAGTATTATTCTGAAAATTAATTTTTAAAAAAACTCGCTTTTCGACTTTCATCCCAATTTACCCCTCGCAGTTTAAAAAAAAAATAAACTTTATATAGAACGTCTGAAATAATTTTAAAAAAATATCATAAAACGAAAATGCAAATTAATTCCTCCGTTAGTTCGTCTCTCGATCCCTAAGAAAAACCTTTCTACGATGTCGCGAACGTCTCAAAAATCTTGCCAGGATTAATCTAACACTGTGAGTTCGTATTTCACGTGTAACGAGGGTGACAAGTCTTTAACAGCTTCAATCTACCCAAGCAACTGTTAGTCCCCTCTTCCACCTCTTCGTACCATCGTCAGTATCGATATGCTATCCTCTCTCCTTCTCCCCCTCTCCCTCTCTCTCTCTCTCTCTCTTCATCCATACTCCGACTAATGAATACGAAGTCGACGAGAGACGAGGCCTCGATGAAACGCCGTATGGTGAAAATCAATCGAACAAAGGGAGGGATCAACCATAGGAAGCAACGTGTCAGAGCCAAACGCTTGCAAAAGGGTGGCGAGGGTAAAGGGAGAAGGAAAGGGCAGGGGGTTGCGAGAGTTGGAACAAGGAGGCAGGGGCGAGTGAGGTTAAACGTTCATTCGATCGGCTGACTACGCTCGACGAGAACCTATAGAGCCGTTCCACCGTTTCTACTACCGGTGCCAATTTGTCGGTGGTAACCATTTCTCCCACCCTTTTTTTCTGCTTCTATCTTCTCTCTTCTTTATTTCTTTTTTTTTCTTTCATTTCGCTCTTTTTTTTCTTCTTTTTTTTTATCATCGAGTCTTTTTCTCTCCGTCTCTTCAATTGTTCCGATTAATCCGGTGCACTGATTGGTCGATGCCATCGGAAAACGAAGTACCAATATCTAGCAGGATTGTAGATAGAGACGTTTCCACTATTTCTTTCGTTCACCCCTCGATATCGTACGACACACGCGTATACAAGTCCTTTCCTTCGTTTTACTTCACCTCTTCGTGGCACGATGTTACCAACGGGGCGACGAAAGGGGCGAGAGGGGAGGATTGCAGGGGTTAATTATCGATCGTCGATGGGTCAATCGCGTCGTTCGACGAGTCTCGAAAAACTTTTCGATACTTTCGACGTCATCTTTTATTTCTTTATCGATACGTGTTATCGAAGTTTCGGCCAAGAAAAAGTTGTTAAGAGAGTCGATGGACGAATTGACCTCTTTTATTTAAAAAAAAAAAGCAGAAAAAATGATCGTTATTGCAACGACCCTCGACTTTCACAGTAATCGAGTATAATTTCTCCGATAAGTTCGATGAAATTGGAAGTCGCGAAGGGATCATTCGTTCATTGAATTAATCATGCGACTGAAAATAAATCTGTAACTATATCGAGATTGGGTGAATTTAAAAAAATGTATACTAAGCTTTTGTTCGACCCGAATTAGATAGACAGACAGATAGATAGATAGATAGATAGATAGATAGTACTTTATTATGCCCAAGCTTGGCTATGGGGCAAATACAGTAACACAAGTACTAATGTACAGTGTACAAAGAATTTAGACATAATTCCTTAAACCTAATACATGAAATACCTTAAACTTAAATTCCCTGGGGAATTATTAATACATAAACCGGATCATGGATGAACTTGTCTGTCTGCCGGTTTAATTTATCGAGAAAAAAATAAAAATTGTATATATACGCGTTCGTGCACACGATAAGAAGACTCGTTGAATCTAGTCGTCCAAAGTGGAGGACCTTCATTTTCACAATTCATCTTAAATTGGTACCGTGAAATACAATTTCCGGTGCCTGCCATCCGGGGGTAGCGAGCCTCAAGAGTGCTAGACCAAGAAAGAGAGAGGGAGAGAGAGAAGAATAAAGGGTGTAAGGGGAAGAAAGAGGCATCGCGGGGGAAACTCGATTCTCGCGCGAGAGCTGGTGCACCTAGCACCATGTTAGCGTCCCTCCGACTCCGCCATACTCCTGGCTGCTGCAACGAAGGTCCTACGATTTATCTCATTTCTGTCCCCGTGCAGTAGCACGCCGGATGACTTTAGCTCGTGTTATCTCTCCCCTCCCGAGCCCCTCGCCGTCAACCTCTCAGCCGTTCTACGTCACATGCAACCCCCGGACACCCCCCCCCCCCCCACCCGCCGTCGCGCCACTGTCGCTGTCCCAGTGTGTTACAACAAAATTTAAGAAGATCCCTCGTTTCGTACTTCTATATATAAATAAAGGGAAAGAGAGAGCGAGAGAGAGGGAGAGAGAGAGAGAGAGAGTAGTACCCAAGGAAATTGAAAAATCAAATCGATTATACGTGCGTTCCGAGCGAGCGTCCGCGGATATTTTCTTATCGGATTAAATAAATAAAATATGCAAATTAAAGAAATAAAAGACAAAGCGGTAAAATAAAAGCCGGCCGGGCAATTTACGTCGAAATTTTATATTCTACGGTATCGAAATTTTGCCACGAGATATCGCGTAAACTGGTCAAATCGTGATCGGTCGAAACTGCGACGAGCCAAAACGACATCGACGAAATTCGTACGAATTGGGCATAGAGGTATGAGAATGAATCGCGGGAGTTTCGAGCCAAAGGGACGCTTGACCAGCGTGCCGTTGCAATAATTTCATTTAGTTCGCGCGCGGCTAAATAATGTCACGTAAAGTTATTTATACGTTTATAAATAATAATGACGATAATAATAATAATAATAATCATAATGAAGATTAAATTAGCAACATGAGAGTGAAAAGCAATAATCGCTGTTGGGCAAGTTGAGGCTTGTGGATTTTCTTCCTTTTCCTATACACACACATACACACACACACACATATATATATATATATATATATATATATATATATATATATATATGTATAGTTTGCCTCGTTCGCGTGTGTAATACCGGAGAATTTGGCATGCTGAGTATTTCAGGTGATGTCCTCTCTCTTCCATTCGGAGGCCTGGAGGCTTCTCTCTCTCCCTCTTTCTATACGTGCAAGCATGCCGAGGGTGTGAGATGGAGAGAGAGCGAGAGAGAGAGGGAGAGCGAGAAAGAGAGAGAGAGAGAGTGAGAGAAGTGGGAGGGAAAGGGAGGGAGAGAGAGCGTAGAGTGAGAGAAATCCCCGAGTAGTCCGGGGATTTATCCGCGCATACAATCGCCCCCACAATTTCCGTAGCACCGCTGGCTATTAAATCCTCGCGACAGTCCGGCGGGGAATATGCGGTATATGCATGTACATGGATGCTTGTGCATTTTCGTGTTACAGTATGGCGGACACTGGGGTGTGGCGGACCGGTGAGGAGGAGGAGGCAGTAGTGTGAGAGATGAGGTGTATACGTATACGCATATATATGTATGTATATGTATACATGTATGCGAAAGAGTTGGACGGAAAAAATATTTAATCCGACCCCTTTCGCGAGCACGAGGTTCATCGTCAAACTTTGCAAAACTTTCCTCGTACCGCGACCGTAGGAAAAAAATATATATTCGTAACACGAGAAAAGAAAAGAACTTTTGCACGAATTAATAGTCAAACGGTTGAAATAAAATTGAAATAAAATTTGAAAGAATACCTCGTGATGGAGGGACCAAGCATTATCTTTGCACGTTCGTTTTAGTGAATATTTATTTCATCTATTTTTCATTCGAATTGAAAGAATTGACAAATTTAATGAAACAAAAAAGTATTTGGAGAAAAATTGAACGTGAAAAAATTGAAACGATCGATTATTATCGATCATTTATTTATAAATGACGGATTGGGGGAAAAACGTCGCAATTTGCAGAAGTGCGGATATAAAAAAATATATATATATGTAGGATACGTAGAACGCAACAAACGGTTGTCGAACATTCGGGAAGCTTCGAAGATCTATTAATACTGATTTTGATAATTAGAGCGAGACGTGACAAAGAGAAGGAGTCAGTTGAAATTGGTCGAGCGATCAAACAACAGTAGAATCTTTATTTAACAATAAGAATGTCAATTTAATTTTGTCGCCTAAACTTTCATTAATAATTATAATTGATTGTTTCCGATTATACCTGAATTCTTTTTCGGAAATAAAATTTATTTTCAACAATGGACTATTCCTCAATTCTCATATTGTTAATTTGGACATACTTATATATATCGTAGGTACAAAACATCTTCATGTACGTTTCGTGTTAGTCGTCGTATTTGCTTCTTAGGCACGTCACCAAGCCTAGAGGAGTTTTTGCAATGCAGAGCGCGCATCCCAGGGACCCCTTAACGTACATCCGTGAGGAAGATCTCCCATCGGGAGCGAAGAACCTGGACTGTGTATTATATCACGGGTTTCTCTATAAATGTGCCGGTTGCAACGTCGTCGTCATCCTGACTACGCAATGGCTGCCTGCGACTATGTTGGACGACTGGCGTGGAGTGTGAGTCGATGGTGCACCGGACGGAAATACATGCGCAATATATAAATCGAATCTGCATGTATTTGCGAAACTCGGCCGTGAAGCTGGTGCACATTCTCGGTCACTGGTGGTCCTGCGTATCAAAATTTTCTCCCATGCTTAGAATACGTTTTATATATAGGTATTATATGGAATAATATATTATCATAAAAAAAATATATTAATAATATAATATAATAATAAATAATATATAAATAATATAATATAATAATAAATAATATATAAATAATATAATATAATAATAAATAATATATAAATAATATAATATAATGATAAATAATATATAAATAATATAATATAATAATAAATAATATATAAATAATATAATATAATAATAAATAGTATATTAATAATATAATACAATAGTAAATAATATATTCATAATATAATATAATAATAAATAATAATAGTATATTATATTATAAATAATACATTACAATATAAATAATATATTATATAGTTTAATCATATAATAATAATAATTTATATATATTATACAGTATAATAAAAGTTTTTTCGGTTGGCAATAACTTTAAGTGGTAATTACGAAATCCAAAATTGTTCATACCTACATTACGAATATCATACGTTCGAGCCCAAATTTGATTAATTTCAGCGGTTAAATGTCAGATTTTATTAATTTCACTGGTCAAATATCGAATTTTATTAATTTCACAGGTCAAATGTAAAAAAGAAAGTAAAAATGCATTTTTGTTATTTTCCACTAGGAAAATACGAAGTATAGCGGAACAAGGAAGCGTTATCGTCAATTTGCAGGAAACTTCCGATTTTGTAATCTCCGATTAAAGTTAATTCAACGGACAACAAAATTTCGACCTTCTCGTCGATCCTGTAATTCATATATCACGTTGAAAGACCTTGAGACCTTATAGCGACGTCAGAAAATCGAAATTAACACTTCTCGAATAATATTTCCCACATTCACCATCTCCACCTCTACCTTCAAATTCTCTTTATTACAACGTTACGTATACGTTTCAAATAAATTCAATCATTTTTTCAATCAAATTTTTCATGTCTCCCTTCTGGATGTATGGAAAATATTCACGATCGAAAAATTCGTACTCAGTCAATGAATTTTCGTAGCTTAGAGCTCTTAAGGCGAGACGA
Organism: Netelia fuscicornis; assembly: GCA_946811545.1. Taxonomy (NCBI): domain Eukaryota; kingdom Metazoa; phylum Arthropoda; class Insecta; order Hymenoptera; family Ichneumonidae; genus Netelia; species Netelia fuscicornis. The sequence continues at coordinate 41,855,860 of OX328011.1, read as the reverse complement.
CGACAACGCCTAAAGACACTTGCCTCGTAGTCACGTTGTTGTTACCTTGAAATTTACGGCATTTCTATAGAGGTGGAGAGTATTACGTATCACAATTTCCATAGGATTATCACTTGAGTTTTGTCCGGGTTGAATAAAGGAAGGTTTGAAACTTCGCTAAAATCAAGTGGGTATTCATGCAAAATGAATGTGACGCAGGGGGGGGGGGGGGGGGGGTAGCATGAACAGAAGAAGAAGAAGAACGAGGAGTAAAGTATGTATACGAAGTCAAAGTGATTTTATAATTGTCTTTAACTCATGGAAATATTCATGTTGTTACGTTCATGATAGAAAAGAAGGGATTACGAGAGAAAAGCCTGTAAGCTGGTCTCCGGCTTAAAATAGTTAAAATTGTACGAGATCGTTCCTCAAGCCACCCCCCCCCCCCCCCCCCCCTTTATACTCTCCACCTCTGCCTTCGTCTTCTTCTTCTTCTTCTTCGTTTTCTTTCTCTCCTCTTCCCCTAGTCTTTGCTTGGCCTCGTCGAGACGACAAATCCGTTGGGATAAATATTAATAAGCATGATTCGCGTGTCGATGAATATTCAAAACTTCGAGAAAAGCCAAGAAGTCGTGATTATACGTATCTATATACATGTATATGGGACATTCTATCGTTAACCCCGGGAGTGGTGTTTAATTTTTGATTCACCCGCGATTTGGACGACTCATTTCATATCATAAAAATAGATGATTCGTTAGCTGCGGGTTTCCTTGACACTGGGATTTTACGAGAGAGATGGAGAATCGAGCTTTTTTCATTAGGAACAACTCTACTCGTTTAATGTTCGTTAAATCATTATTTCCAGAAATAACTTTAAACATACACAATGTCAAGCGCATCTTCGCGGATAACAATGTTTATATTCACGAAAAACAATTTCTTCTTTCATCGTAAAAACGCCTTTTCTTAAATCTTCTCCAACGACAAAATTAATTTTATTCTTTCTTAAATAAAAATTAATCTCTTCTTTTTGTTTGCTCCATAAATACCGAATTATAAAACGTCTGAAAGATTATTAGTCGTACGTCATAGCTGTAGAACTTTTTTCTATCTCGATTTGGGCGCGGTTGACAGCAAACGTACAGGGCTTAAAAATGAATGATAATACCATGAAAATATAAATATACGTATAATATCTCCACCCACAAACGGATGAAAGCAATATATATATATATATCATCCTTTCCCCACGTTTTTCAGGCTGTCTCTCCTTCGCCGTATCTCGCTTAATATTCCAGGACTTCTCGCGGCCAGCCTTCTTCGTGTCGTTCGTCCGAGTCGAGCTGCTGCTGCTCGCTTTTACTTCCCAGTAGTATAGACCAGAACCCAGTAGTAGTAGTCGGCGTGCGATCCGACGCATTCTCCTCTTTCCTTCTCCTCTCCCTGCTCCCTTCTCTTCACTGCCTTTCTCGCGCTCCTCCTTCTTCTCATCGCTCTCTCACTCCCTCTCTCTCTCTCACTTTCTCGCCAGTCGCTTTTCAAGTAGTAGAAAGGGCGGTTGATGCACGACGAAATTTCGTCGGGCGCGTTCCATAGCGTACCACACGTCTGCCGGCGTTCCGTCGCAAACCGGAAAACCAGCAGGCGACGGTACAACTGCATGATCCTTCCAAGTATGTGCCGGCAACCAGAAGCGCAATTCGATATATACGCCTATATATATATATTGACCTATGTATATATATATATATACATTTTCTTATATACCCGTATATCGATCGACGAAGGTCAGAAGGGCGTATGTAACTACGATTTTCCATTGTCATACGATAGAACGTACGTCCTTCCGTTCACCGGTTTACGATATTCACGTATACATTCGCGTCCTACGTGTCTACTTTAGTGTGTGTATATGTATAGACAGAAGGATGCACAAGAGCGCGCGATCCTCCGTACCACGCGAGTCTTCCAATAAATAACGCTGATTGCACGGGATTCCCAAAGATTTGTAGAGAAAGAGAGAGAGAGATAGAGAGATAGAGAGAGAGAGAGAGAGGGAGAGAGAAGAACATAGGCAAGCAAGAGAAGGAGTTGGGTTCGTATAGTGTTGTGTGGCCCTTCTCGAATTTCCTTGACATTTCACGGGACGCTAAGGCCCTGAGACTTCTCTTCGAGTCTGTCTCGTCCCGTTCTCTTTCCTCCTAATGCTAGATATACATATATCTAAAAAGAGAGCGAGAGGGAGATAGAGAGAAAAAGCTACATGGAGAAACAGAGGTAGAGATAGGGTTTGTCTGGAGGTGGGGGTGGGGATATATAGTGCCCAATCCTGAGTAAACAGAGTCTAGTTTCCCCCTCTGACACCCTACACTCCCATCCCACCTTCCTCAGCCTCTCAGCTCGTGTACTGAAACACTGCAAGGGATTTTCGTCGTTTGCTCGCCGCACCCCAGCTATCGAGGCAAGAGCCATATATATACGTATATATGTATACGACAAGACGAGAGCCAGTATACGCCAATTTGCACGCTGGTCAAGTAGTCCGGCAGTCCAGAGAGTGAAGACCATCTCCTGGATGGGTATATACTATGTATATGTTATATGTGTGTCTCTGAAGGATCTCACTCGGGAATATGTCCAACGTAGGTGACTAAACCGTGAAATTCTCTAGTACACAGTATACTCGTTCTCTTTCTACACTCGAGAACTGGTAATCCGAGTTAATATGCGTATATAGTATATTTCGGTAGGTTTCGGGACGAATAATGGCACTTGATGAATCCTTAAGGGCCACGTATATCCGGAGAGGTTGCAATTTATATCCCGAAAATTCTGCCACTTATTCCGACTCGAGATACGTGAAGAGGTGCACTTTTTTTTTTGCTCGCTATGGTGAAAAAATTTTCACTTTTTGTTGTTTTTTTTTTTCGGTGAAAAAATTCGAGATTTAACGAAGGTAGACATTTTTTTCGAATAGGAAGTGACAAAAAATATATATTTATATGTAAATTCACCCTCAAATTTAGTTTTCATGTGTCTAGCGTATTTTTATTTCTACCAACGAAAGCTTCGGGATTAGCGAAAAACTGTGAACAAAATTTTATTTTTTCTTTCTGTTTGGCGAAAAAATTCAAGACTTGACGAACGTACTTTACGAAATTTTTTCGAAAATAAAGTAAAAGAATATATTTATATATAAGTTCATCCTGAAATTCAGTTTTCATCTTGACTGGCGTATTTTTATTTCTACCTACGAAAGCTTCGGGATTGGCGAAAAGACAGTGAAAAAAAAATCACTTTTGTTTTCTTTTTGGTAAAAAATTCAAAATTAACGAAGGTAGACATATTTTTCGAATAAGAAGAAATAAAAAATATATATTTATATATAAATTCATCCTCAAATTTAGTTTCCATCTTGTCTGGCGTATTTTTATTTCGACCAACGAAAGTTTCGGGATTAGCGAAAAACAGTGAAAACATCTTCATGTTTTTTTTTTCGTCTTTTTGGTAAAAACAATTCAAGATTTAATGAACGTATACAAAATTTGTTCGAAAACAAAGTAAATATATATATATATTTATATGCAAGTTCATTATCAAATTTAATTTTCATCTCGTCCGACGTATTTTTATTTCTCCCAACGAAAGCTTCGGTATTAATTTTTACGAAAAGAAAACAATGTTAACCCCAGCGTCTGGCGGTTGTAAAAAGGGGGTCGGAGAATAAAAATAATTCACGTTGAAACAAAAGAAACGATAAAACAATTGTTATCTCTTAGGTGAGTTTGAAAAGGGAATGCTACGGCGAGAGAGAAAGAGAGAGAGAGAAACAGAAAAAGTGTCTCGTATCATATTAATCGGTCGCTATAAGCAACGCGTACTTTTTCCTTCCCGTTCTTTAAACATTCGTTTCGCGAGAACGACGTTGTACAGGACGGATATGATACTGTGGGACGTCGCGAAATTATATGCATTTATGTATGTTCCAGTGACGACTATGATCAAATTTCATTTGCACAATGCAGATATCGGATCGAGAAATGTTATATCGCGAGACTATTCCACTTTCGTATTCTATACGCCTTTTATTGCCAGCTATGAGCATACTGGGGGATAATAAAACTACGACACCTCATACACACACACCCACACATACACACATATATATATACATATCAATGTATGTATAGTTATGCGACAGTTCTACGCTGCTAGCAAAAGTTTCACGTTCTGCACGATTACACTCATAAACGTCTGACAATGGTTAGCTGTCGTTTCGAAAGGCGCGCATGCCGGAGAGAAAGATGGAGAGAGAAAGAGTGTTGTACGTGAGAGTGAGAAAGAGACAAGAGATTCTGGCTAGCGAACTGCGAGATATCCGCAGGGGACTCTCCTTATACTTCTATCACATTATACACTCTCACTTCTCTCGTTTTCCTCGCAGCATCTGACTCTCTGTTCTACCCCTATTTCCCTCGCTCTCTCTCTCTCTCTCACTCACTCACTCTCTCACGCGATCTCTGTATCACCCTCTCCTCCAGCACATTTGCATAGTCAGCGGTGTCCTCTCTGTAGCCCACGAAACGGAACAGAGCTCCCTCGAGTTTCATGTACAATAATACCATAATACTACTTGTGTACATATATACATATATATATATATATATATGTGTACACGTAGAGGTAAAAGTACAAAATGGTAATCCGCGAACAGCGAGAATCGCGAACAGACATTAGAAGAGTACGAAACTCTCGATAATTCGATACGGTTTCTAACGGACCGTAGAACGGTGGGAATTTTTTTTTACGTATTCAAGTTGGCTAACCACTTTTCGTACACGCCACATCCGTGACACCGGGGAAAAATAAAACGTTGATTCGATCGTGGGATCGAAATAATATTGGAACAACGGTCGAAAGAAAGAAAAAAAGGAATAAACAAACGTGCAGAATGAAAAAGCAATCACAATATTTCTATCCCAAATTCTAAAACCGTATTCTAAACGATAATTTTTTAATATCATTGCTTCGTGACTGACCGCGAATATACGTTGACCGACTCCGATATAAATACGTTGTTCTATTATAGTCGGATTCCATTGCCTATTAAATCGGTATCGGATGATTTCGGTTACGGGGGAGAAACCCTCCGATATGAACCGAAATCCGTTTCGCAGAGATCTCGGTCCATTATAGTTTACAATTTATGCATATATGCATATATATACACATATACATATAGACCAAGTTATACCTATTTATACATCTATATATATATACCGTTCTCTATAAATAGGTGTATATATATATATATATATATATATATATATATATATATATATATATATATATATATATATATATATATATATATATCTATATACCTACTTATATAGAACGGTCGAATGTCAGAAACCGGAATATCGTTGGAGGTTGAGCCCGCTCCATAATTTCCTACGAGAACAATGCCGAGGCTGTTTCAAGAGGGATACAGCATTAACAGAGTAAGGTGATGATTGCAGTATACGAAGCAGAGGGAGCGCGGTGCGTCGTACCCACACACCGGAGGATTACGTGATTGGTGTGTAGAGCCCTCCCCCCTGCCCCCTCTCTTCGTCGTTGGGTTACAGGCACGCATGCGTGTAGGGCAGGCATAAACCGAACGTGCCCCGCCAGAGGACACCACCAACGAGATGAACAACGCGCCCTCTATAAATCGTGTTCAACCCCTCTTTCTCTCTCTCTCTCTCTCTCTCTCATCGCTCTCTTTCTATCTAGCCACCTGTTTATCTATATACATATACACATGGGTTATATATACACCGGGGTGCATGTGCGTGTGAGTGTGCGTTGGTGTGTGTTACATCGGGCGATGCTCGATACTTCCCACTCCGGACCACCATTATCGTGATAATAATGACACGCACGCCGAACGACGTTCGGCTTTATTACCTCGAATCGAGAGACACGAGAGTTACGTGGTAACGCGGTTAAGAGGCGAAGGGACGAGTCCCAATCACGCACGAATGGAGAGATTAATCTTCGATGCGCATCGACTGCCTACCCTTAAATCTTTATCGCGGACAATTTCAACCTACCGACGCGTTTCGTTTTTTTTGTTTTACGTTTCCGGTTTGTTTTATGATTTATGTATTTAAAAAAAAATTTTTTTAAATTAATTATTTGTATAAAAAGTTATCAACTCGATGAGAAGTCTTGTTTTTATTCGGTGCATTATACGTGGCTCTGATTTACGCGCGATGGAGATAATATTATACGTCGAGTGACGGGATTTTTAAATAGAAATTTTTTTAACGAGCTAAATTTTATCGTCGAGCTTTTGCATATTTGTGTGAAAAATGTTCGGGTCATCGATTGTTGTTAGCTTATCGTCGCGCGGGTTTAATTTGTATACAACGGCGCGTGATTTATAGAGGTGTGGTCGGAGATTGAAGAAAAAATAGTCGAAATAAAAAAAAATCGACGAGGAAAAAAAACAGACGCGCTGCATTTCCATCAAGACAGAGGGGCGAGGAGGAGGAGGAGGGAGGAGGCTCTCGCTAAATCTGGCTGACTGAGCATTCGTACGAGAATACAAGACGAAAGAGGGGTTGAGCGAGGGGAGGAAAGAAGTTTCGCAGAGTACATACGTCTGCGAGATTTTATTTCTGCATTATCGCGCCAACGCCTCGAATCAATTTTCCTCGCTTCTACCCGCGGCACTCTCGCCGCCCTCTCGAACATACCGCCAAATTCTTCCTGTCGTGCTCCTCTTCTTTCCTCGCTTTTATTCTCTCTTGCTCACCCTCTTCCTCTCTGCTTCCCCTTCCATTCGCTCTCGCCAATCGCACGCTCCCTCTTTCTCTCTCTCTATGTCGCTGTCTCTCTCGCTTTACGTCGTTCATCCGCATAAGTGACTACAGGGCAAATTCTCATCTCTCGTTTCTCTCCGCATCGAAGAAGCTCGGAGTATAAAACGCACCGGATTTTGTTTCGAAATGGCCCGAGGCGGGGCGTATATGCCGCACGACTTCGATGGTCTCTCGGTCCTCGAGCTAGCGCCTCTTCCGATCTCTTTCCATCCAGATCCTTGCCCACCCCGTGCGGATACCCAGTTCTTTCTCAAATGGAGTTGGAACTTTGCCAGTATTTCGCCTTCTGCCTTTCGTTTACCTACGCGTCGGCAGACCTTCGGCCTCTGTCTCTCTCTGTCTGTCTGTCTGTCTCTCTGTCTCTCTTTCACCATACGGAAAATTGTACAATCGTGGAATGATTTTATCCTACTGCGCCGCGCCACCGTGCAGTCGATGCAGAACTACTTTCGTTCGAAAAAAAAAAAAAAAATTCATACTTACACGTAAAATTTCAATATACATGGTTAAAAAATGGTACAATGACCGAAATTAGACAATAGCGCCATCTGTCGTCCCGTTTCGCGGTTGGAATCGAGCGGTGGCGCTGTCCGTGTACAAATTTACGGTCGATTTCCGTACTACGAATGGAAAGGGAAAGATAGGAAGGGGGAGAGCGCTCCGTTTATGAATTCCAATGGAAAAATGTTCGTTCCATTCCGGTGGATTCTTTTTAATAGCTCAAGATCTTTGCTCGATTTAATGCGAAGCTTCCGTACTATCCAGTCGGACGCGTTTCTCTCTCTCTCTCTCTCTCTTTATCTTTTCTCGTTTCTCTCTATCTCGGCATCCGTTTCTCTTTCGCTCTCAGTCCACAATTTCTCAATCTCTCTCTCTCTCTCTCTCTCTCTCTCTCTCTCTCTCTCTCTCTCTCTCTCTCTCTCTCTCTCTCTCTCTCTCTCTCTCTCTCTCTCTCTCTCTCTTGGACTACTGTGCATGCGAAGTAATGTAATCTCTTGAATAATTTAATCTTTCTTGGGTGCACGTGGCAGACCCTTCGAAATATACACAACTTCCGGCGCGATGTCTTTTTTTTCCTCGCTATGTCTACCTTCCGCCCTCCCGTTGCCCCTTGCACCACCTGACCGCAACTTTCCGCCGCTCGCTCGCTTTTTGAGCGAGCATTGAATAGACGCGAGCTCTCGGTGAAAGCATGATCGTCTCTTATTACGGCACGAACTTCTTCCTCTTATTACCACACCCCATACCTCTTATATATATATAGTGCAAGACTGTTAAAAAGTATACGAGGAAAACTTATAGAAAGATGAGCGAGGAAAATAAGTTCATACGAAGATACGGGAGAAATGGAGAAAGAGATATAAGCGATAAGACGAGAACGAGAGGGAAATGGAAAAACTGCGAGAGAGAGAGAGAGAGAGAGAGAGAAGTATGAGTTGAAAACAAGCGACAGTCATAACTTTGAACTTAAAGGGGAACTACCTCTTACCGAAAGTATATAGAAATGAAGACAAAAAGAGAAGGAGAGAGAGAGAGGAAAAGGAATTGAGGAAGGGGTGACAGGATGTAGACCCGGTGAACTCTGACCGACTTCATCCAGAATTTAATTAGTCGCTCCAGCATATCGATATCACATAGCAAGACGAAGTTTCCAACCCGACGGAGAGAAGTAGAGAGAGAGAGAGGGATTGAAAGAGAGTATAGCCGAGCTCTGTGACTCTCGAGTTCGATGTGCAACTGTATAACTCCAATTGCAAATTCCGCGCGGGGTCGTGGAAAGTGGGAGAAGGGAGCGAGGAGCACGATGACGACTATAAGACCGAATTGTATATACTGGAGAGATAGAGATAGATAAAGAGAGTGAGAGAGTGAGAGGGAGAGAGACATACAGACAGACAGACAGACGGACAGAGAGATAGAGAGAGAGAGAGAGAGAGAGAGAGAGAGAGAGAGAGAGAGAGCGACAGAGAGAGAGAGAGAGAGAGAGAGAGAGAGAGAGAGAGAGGGAGGAAGGGAGGGTGGAGGGAGGATAGCAGGAGATTGGGCGAGAACGAGAAATTATATAGTACACGCAAGAACTTGGATGTTCAATTAACCCCGAATCAGTGATCATTTCCCTTCCATTTCAATGCTATTCAAGGAAAATATAGATTATCGCGTACATTGCTCGGTGTTGTCATTCGGGTGTCATGACAGTTCGAATGTTTCGAATTTACGAATTATCGTAATCAGACGAGAGCGAAGAATCTTTACGTCTATTATACCCGTTAGCAATACACTTTTCGAACGGCCATTTTGCGAACTCACCTCCCGAGCCGCCATTACGCGTCTGTTAGCGACCATTTTGTAACGAGCGACCGTTATTTTTTACATCCCGCTACAGGCATTTCGTGCAATTCTCGTGCCGCCCTTTTGTCTTCACCAACGGCCATTTTGCATCACAGGCACGAATTTCTGTTATTTCGTACTTCTCGCTTAGACGGAAATGTCGCATTCCGCAACGTTCTATTTGCCAATATTGCGTTCTAATATCGAAAATCGAAGCATCCGCCAACGGCGTACAATTATAACATCAGCCTGTTATCCCATAACTCGGGATGCGTGATGCGTATATGCGTCAGGGGACGCGACAGAGGCGCGACGATCCGATGAGATCGATGTGATATGCGTTCAAGCTTCTCTATACATTATGTACGTGCCTGTCCTATATGTGCGAGGCACTATAGTTTATACTGGTGCGTGCGATATTAGATGCGCAAGCTATGTTCAATATATATCGACATATCCGTATATATATATATATATATATATATATATATATATACGGATATGTATATATATATATATATATATATATATATATATATATATGTGCGCGCGCGCGTGTGTGTGTGTGTGTGTGCGTGCGTGTGTATGCAATACATATTTACACATTTCTCTATGCCAATCGCAATCCAAATGTTACTCTCGTTCCTGTATAGTGGACGCAATAATCTATTTGTTCCAATCTGTTCGTTTGTCTTCCTATAATGGATGCACTCGACCATATAGGTGTCTATATATTCCACTTAGGTAGGAGAATTCGGAGAAGTTGTTAGTAGTTGGTAGTATTAGTTCTCTCGCGGTTTATTACGCCAATATATATATATATATATATAGTTATATATATATATATATATATATATATATATATATATATATATATATATAACGTTATATGTGTTGAGGATTTCAAGAGGTATATTCGTATGTATATGTAGAAACAGGGGGGAAGAGAGAGATTTTGTAGGGAGTCGAGTGTGCGATTACAGATGAGGCAAATACAGCCCACTAACATCTCTGAATGTTCCGATGCAGAGAATATGCGATAACAGACGGGAGGATACGGCATCAGGTACTCACCAGGCATATTCCAGCTCTGCATCGCTCTCTTATTCCAGGACCGTTATTGCCTTTGCCACACGCAGCATCGTGCGAAACCAAAATATACAGAATGTCTATAATAATAATAATAATAATGTTCCTAGCGGCTAACGAATATAAATATTTTAATTATCATTCATTGGGAATTTAGCTCGACGATCGCTTAAAATTTATTTTTTATTACAAAGAGTTTGATCTCGATATTATTAAAAGGATAAAAATAGATAGTAAGTGAGAAACGAGATTATTAAAAATATTAATGTATAATTAATGGATAACGAATTTGAAGACGATACGAGCGATGGAAAAGATAAGCGATGTCATGTTTCGTAACCCTACTCTCGTTTGCATATTATCGGAAAAAATAGTTCAAACTCCGTCTCAATTGGGCCAGAAGCAGTTGTCGCAGTACAAATATAATGATCTCCCACAATTACGCGAGCAAATAAGACGATTTTCATCGTCGCGACTCCGAGTACGAGTCGAGCTCACCGTAACGTGCGTCGCGGGTCACCACGCTTTGAGATATCGTCAGTCTGCTGTCGCTCGATTGTAAAATCATTCCTGCGTACCAATTTACAACAAAAAAAAAAGGGAAAATTAGTCTTTATTCAATCCGCCGAGTAAATATGGAAATCGACGATGGTGTACGCATATAGCTCAACTCGTGCTTCGACACAGGTAGAAACGTGGTTTCCCCACTCCGTGACTCGATACGTATAACGATACGAGATCCGACCGCTTTTTGATCGGAGGGTGATATCTTAATCGTCCGCAGGTGTTTTTCGCGACAAACGTATCGTCGCGAAGTCGTCAGTCTCTGTGATAGAAGAATATAAGTAACTTCATCAATATTTCCCTAGTTCGTACGAATAGCTCGGTTGGAAATTGTAAATTGAAAGATTTCGTTACAGAGATTTGAAGAATAAAGAATTACGTATAAAGTCGAAAGTCGCGAGCCTCGAAATGGGCAATTAATATTATCCTGTACGGTAAACATTCATTTTCTTCCTTCTCGTCGTTCGTCATGACGAAAGACAACGAAAAATCCGAACGTTTGACCACCGATGGACTTCAGATTGCGCCAACGATCGTATCCGTAAATTCTAGCAACCAGCGAACGAGTGTCAATGGCCTTGATAAAAGTGATCATCACGAGATCAAGGTTTACAAAAAACGATGGATCGTACTGGGGTTGTTCATCTTTTATTCGGCCACGAGCACCTTTCAGTGGATCCAATACTCCATCATATCAAACATAATCTCAAGGTAGGAGACAATTAGTGAAGTAGGTAGGTGAATTAGTGAAGAGGAAATATTCAATTATTTCAAAGCAATAATAACTTGCGTCCTTTCCGTTGAGATTTTCGATTATTCGTGACAGTGACAGACGTACATTTACGATCTTTTTGGCACAGTAATATTTTAGTGTGTGTTTTTAAGCTCTCATACAGAATGGAAGACTAGTATCGATCGAATGAAAATTAATATTAATGTATGAATGCATATTCGAAAAATGTGCACGAGAAATTACGAATATAAAGAATGAATGCAAGTAGAGGAAGGTAGTACAAAATGATCCCTCGGGGTAAAACGATCCCCCGCTGTTATATCGACTTAATATCGCCATCTAGAATATTTTACGTGAATTTTCGTGTTCCTACGGCTGAACTGTACAATCTCTATCAGTATCGTGGTGTTATTTGCATGAGGAAAGTTTTTATCGTGAAATATTAAAAATTACTGTGCTCTATCTAAGGTAAGCCATTATTTGACGTTATGTGGCTTTAGTCTGCGTACATATTATGTGATAGGTCTGTTTGTCTCAGTTTCTGATACCAATTAACAATGGAATTAACCGTCCTTCGTTACGGTATTCGAAAAACGCAGGTTATGTTTTAATGTTTTTCGTTAACAAGACATTTGGTGCGAAAAGATCCCTTCATGGGGTGAACAAAACGATCGTAGGATCATTTTACCCCCTGCCTATCGACTTCCCATCGTGTTCAGTTAACTTTTAATAAATATTTTTTAGTTTTTTTTTTAATATGAAGTATTAATACGAAGTATGAAGTTAAGTCAATGATACTAGTTAAAAAGAGAGTGTTGTTAAGGTTCTGATCAGAAACATCAATAATACTATAAAATTGCTATTAATATTATAGAGACTTACGAGAATTAAGAATTTAGCGTATAATTATTAAGACAGAATCGTTTAAATTTGTTGCCTAGACTGAAGCTACAATAAAATTACCAAAAAATATTATCGAATGTTTTATTTGTTGCTTAAATTTCGAATAGTGGGTAAAATTATCCGGGAATTATGTTACCCGCACCCATTGGTAGACCTTCACGAAAACATTAATAAAAATTATATCTAATGGCTTATGCGATTCAATGCTTATTAAATTTGTAATTCGACCCAATACCGATCCCTCAAATATTTTAAATTTAAGAAAACGCTGCATACACTCGTTTTGCAGTTGTTTTCCCTTAGGAAGATCATTTTGGACTACCTTCCCCAACTTGTGCATATTTCAATAAGTGTCACATCCCGTGCAGAAATGTTGACAGGGATACCCAACTACTGATCATATCCTGATCAGGATATGGCAGGGATGCGCTAAAACAGGTGTCCCTACAGGAATCCAGATGGTTTCCGCATCGCAAGAAATTTACATCGGTGACGAGATTTCGAAACGATGTCACCACACTGTACTTTCGGGGCATGCGAATCATATCCTGATCAGGATATGGCAGGGATGCCCAAAACGGGTATACCTACAGGAACCAGTTTTTTTCCACATTGGAAAAAATTTGCGTGGGTGGCGATGTTTCGAACCCATGGCGCCACTGTACTTTCGGGATGTACCGACTCAATCCTAATATGAAGCCTGCGATGAGCGTAGATTTTATGACCAATACGAATATACAGTCAAACCTGGGTGAGCGAGAACTGGATAAGTGAAAAAACTCTACAAGTGATAGTAATTGCCAGGTCCCGTAATTTTAGATCTCGAAAACCTCTATAAGTGAGAAATAGAAACCTCTATATGAGAGAGTCGTTTTTCATGCCTGAACCTCTATAACTGAGACTGACACGTGCCCTATACTTCTATAAGCGAGAATCGAGCATATTTGCTATCTGTTACAATGTGTTTTGTTTTCCACGAAATTCGTGCCAATTTCGTGGAATACAAAGCAAACCGGAAAGACAGCTATAAGCTCGGCATGGGTAGACTGAGGCAAGAGGCTGTAAGTACACAGGAGACGCTCCATCGCTTTTTTGAATGTTCGGCGGTAGTTGATAAAACAATTTTCGATAAAATTTATGAAATTGAAAAACACGTACAAAATACGAAAACAGAAATGCAAAAAAAATTAACGGATTTCTTTAAGTATCAGTAGTATATATACTTATTCATATTCAGTATAACAATATATATGTAATGGTTTTGTTTTTATGAAGAAGTATCTCTGCCAAATTCATATAAAAAATGTATATACTACGTATCTGTCACTGTTCTTTGTATTTGTGTACACCTCTGTAAGCGAGAAAATCCGCTCCTGCACCTCCATAAGCAAGAACAAGATTCCGGCCCCTTGAACTCTCGCTCATCCAGGTTCGACTGTATATAGATATAGTAATAGTAGTACCTGTCACGACCGACAGGTGGCGCATGGCCATCTCACTTCTCACAAACGAACCATGCGTCCGCTGGCATTATAAATGCGTACAGTGTGCACAAAAATATTAGGTTTCCTCTGGAACGTGGTGCAAAGAATTAGCTCACACTTCAATAAGTGTGCAATACAATTGTTGAATCGTACAATTGCATAAAGTTTTTTCATATACATATTTATTATTTATTCAGCCTATCCTGCTTCTTTGAATTTGTTTCCTTGAAGTCTCGGGTAGAAGCTAGTATTTAATATAATGCTTTCAGCAACTCATTATTCTTACGTGATTTGATCGGGATCCCTGCTCGAATCCAGTTAGAGTCATTAATGGAGTCGGATTGGAATTCCTAATGGAATTCAGTTTATACGGATATCTTACATTTAGTCCTCGAATCTGACCTGATATCGCACTAGATCCCGATTAGGAGCCCGGGATACTGACAGGGATACATATAGCTCAGTCGAATTAGCATTTGACCCGGAAAAAATCTTAAGTAGCAATTTTCCTTCGGAATTCGTTAGGGGGGCTCACTGGCAGTCTAAATTTGGTTTTGCGTGGTATTCGATTCGTTGCGTCTTCCGCCATCTTGATTTTAAGGGTTAATTTTTGTTTATTGAATAACTCGTTTATTTTCAGTTTTACAAGAAAAATAGTAATAACAAATTGTTTGGAATTTAATTTCCTACGATTTTGGTTCTTATTAATTTTTTCCTAGGATCGATATTTTCCGATTTATACCCCAAAAGAGGGGGCGAATTGTTGTTTGATTAAAAAGTTATTTGTTTTCAATTTTACATGAAAAATTATTATAAACAAAGTTGTTTAAAAGTAAATTTTCTACAATTTTGGTTCTTATCAATTTTTTCGTCGGATCGATATGTTTCGAGTTATAGCCGAAAAGAGGGGGGAGTAAAATATCATGATTGCATTATCACGTTTATTTTAAATTTTTCACGAAAATTTGTTGCAACCGAAGTTGTTTGAAATTAAATTTCCTCCAATGTTGGTTCTTATCAATTTTTTAGTAAGATCAATATTTATTTATTTATACCTGAGAAGCGGTGAGGGTGAACCTAAATGTCCCATTATCGCGTTTATTATTTGGTTTGTTGAAAATTTAATTTGATACAATTATGATGTCGATTTTGTTTTTTTGTAAGGTTCATATTCTTGGGACGCTCGCTTACGGTAGAGGAAAAGAGGGGTGTAAATAATCAGTTTTTCGCACAGGATAACTTTAATAATGAAAAAATGAACTTAACTTTACCCTCACCGCTTCTCAGGTATAAATCGAAAAATATCGATACTACCAAAAAATTGATAAGAACCAACATTGTAGGAAATTTAATTTCAAACAACTTCGGTTGTAAGAAATTTTCGTGAAAAATTGAAAATAAATGTGATAATGCAATCATAATATTTTACTCCCTCCTCTTTTTGGGTATAACTCGAAAAATATCGATCCGACGAAAAAATTGATAAGAACCAAAATTGTAGAAAATTTACTTTTAAACAACTTTGTTTATAATAATTATTCATGTAAAATTGAAAATAAGTAACTTTTTAATCAAACAACAATTTGTCCCCTCTTTTGGGGTATAAATCGGAAAATATCGATCCTAGGAAAAAATTAATAAGAACCAAAATCGTAGGAAATTAAATTCCAAACAACTTTTGTTATTACTATTTTTCGTGTAAAACTGAAAATAAACGAGGTATTCAATAACCAAAAATTAACCCTTAAAATCAAGATGGCGGAAGACGCAACGAATCGAATACCATGCAAAACCAAATTTAGACTGCCAGTGACCCCCCCCCCCCCACCCCTAACGAATTCCGAAGGAAAATTGCTACTTAAGATTTTTTCCGGGTTTGTCCCTTTTTTGAGCTAATTCGACTGGGCTGTAGAAATGTTGACAGCTGTATCCCTGTCAACATTTCTGCACGGGAGGTACGAATTGAAGTGTCTACAAGTGCAAATATCAGTTTCAGTGTGCATAACAGTAAGCGTGCACGTAAAGTGTCGATGCTTAGCGATGTAAATATTCTGTAAGTTTTAATTCTTAAGAAATATAATTGTTCTTGTCGATCAGTGTAAATATCTGTAAGTGCAAGCTAGCGATAGCGTGAGTATTCGTCTGTCAAAATGCTTATAACTGTTAATATTTGTAAGCGTCACTGGGCGTAGAACTAAGTGTACGTAAGTATCGATACTTAAAAGTGTACGTATAATTGCCTACAAGTGTAAATATCTCTAATAGTAAGAGCCAGTTAGTAATAGTGTTAGTGTTCATAAGTGCCTTTGATCGCGAGTATTCGTATGTATCACTACCTAAACCTATAAATGTAAATATTGATAAGTTGCAGCTGCTAATACTCTAAAGATCTGTGTGCATAAGTGCCGATGAGTGTGAGAGAATCGATCACTAGTGTTATGTTTTTTTACAAAACGCATGTGAGTGTCGACGCATCGCGAGTTTGTAAGTGTCGTCATTAGTAAATACGACTGTCCATGCGCCTAAGAGTTAGTAAACGTTGATGCCCACTTGATAATACGTTTCTCCATATTAATATGAATATTTATAACTCTCGATGTCCGTAAGTGTCTCGTAATGTATTCATGAATGGTCGAAAATCTTCGCGGATGACGTACTCTATTTTTATTCGAATTAAGTCGCGTCGTGGTGCAACGTTCGAGGCGATCGTACCGGATTAATCCGGTCGACGATACGGATCGAAGCTAATTTCAATCCAGACTTGGATTATAAATATGCATAAAGCATTAAAGAGTGTAACGAAACGATGATAATTTCAGATATTATGGAGTCTCGTCGCTGGCCGTCGACTGGACCTCGATGTCGTACATGCTGTATTACATAATTCTCGTTGTGCCCGGTTCTTATCTCGCCGAACGAATAGGCCTTAGGTGGACGGCGGTAACGGCAAGTGTAATCTGCTGTCTCGGCACTTGGATCAAAGTATTTTCCGTTCATCCTGACAGATTTTTCCTGACCTTTCTTGGTCAATCGCTCGTCGCTAGTACTCAGATACTGGTACTTACGACACCTGGTCGTTTAGCGGCACAATGGTTCGACTGCGATCAATTGTCGACAGCAACGTCGCTCGGCGTTTTTGGAAATCAGCTGGGAATCGCCATTAGTTTTTTTATCACGCCGATCGCCGTCAGAAATCACCCGAATCTCGATGACGTTGGAATCGATCTTACGAGATTATTCTGGGCAACCGCCATCGTCACGAGCCTCGCCACGATACTCGTTATAATTTGTAATGTTTCGTTCTTTTTTTCATTATTTTTTTCGCTTTTTTTTCTGTTGTTTTGCGAAGATATCGGTTTATTTAATTTTTTCTTATTCTCTTCAAACAGTTTTTCGAGACGAGCCACGCTTACCCCCGAGCACGACGCGAGCCTTACAGCGAGCCAATTGGAACGAGAACAAAGAGAGCTTCGTTGAACCGATAAAACGACTTTTCAGGAACAAGAGCTTTCTCATTCTGTGCAACTCTTATGGTTTGAATGTTGGCGTTCTCAATGCCGTTAGCACATTGTTGAACCAGATATTTCTGTATCATTTCGCGGTGAGTGTAGCGGAGGCGGAAGAAGAGCAAATAGCGCAGCAAATATCTCCAGCTATAAACACACACTTACACACACACACACCCGCACCCACGCATACGTATATACATATATGTATACAAAATATACTTTATGAACTCAATTTTTACCAAATCTCAGATCAATTTTTTATTTCATATTTTTCCAAATTTTATATTCAGATTTTCCCATTATTTTCATCATCGGGTATCGGGCGAACGTATTTTTTTAAATTTTTTAAGCATGTCGCCCAGTCAAACTTGAGATGTGGAAAGTTTTAGTTAAAATAAAAATATTAAAAATAGACCAAACAGAATGTCAAACTCGGCAGGTGGGGACAGAAATAAACATTAGTCACGCCAAATGAATAAAATATTTGATGGTCTTTGACTCTTTAGCCGTTGGCTATTCTTTGCGGGTCGTTTGGTATTACGTACAGCTCGTTGAATTAACCTGCCTATAAGTAGTTCGTCGACGATAGATAATTCAACAAAACATGAAAATAGATCACGTCTATTTCTTGATTTCGAACGGAGCAGGATTCACAATTCCATTTTTAAATATTCATTTCGTGTTCAATTTTGCCACGACGAAAGAGGGACAAATCTATTTTTGTTAATATAGTTTCGTGTTTATTTGGCTTATCTGTTTGTCGATAACATTCTTAATGTTAAATTTAGAACAACGAGCTTCTTAATTATAATATACGTGTGTCCATGTGTGTTATTGACTGATTTTTAAGAATGGCGAGGAAGAGGCAGGCAGACTGGGACTCGCTATAATCATTATGGGAATGGTTGGTTCTGTTACTTTTGGAGTAATACTCGACAAGACCAAAAAGTTTAAGTGAGTTTCACGACCATGAAAATTTTTATATATACAGCTCGTTACTTTCATTCGTTGATTTCCTCCGTGGAATATTCAGCAAGAAATAGAACTTCATTAAATTCTTATTAGATGAAAAGCAAAAGCGTTTTTCGACTTAATTTTGTCGCTACATGGAAATTATTCAAATGAATAATATCTTATTTTGACTTTGAGATTCGTTATGTACGTAGATATTCTAAATTCAAACAAATTCAATTAATTTCGATTAATAAAACACACAGTTTGTATAAGAATTTATCATAAAAACCTCTTCATTCTCTATAACTGATGGAATAATATACGTTTCAGAGGTACGACAGTCACAGTGTACTTTTTGACGCTTTTGGGCCAGATTATGTTCGCAATTGCAATGTTTTGCAAGGTAAAGTGGATGGTGTACGTTGCTGCTACGTTCCTCGGGTAAGCTTATATCGCACTCGTATTTTCAATTGCCATTTCGTCAGCGATGCAAATTATGCAAAATTCAGTTAGACGCGAACAAAGAGCGTCAAATATGTATTTATGAATTCCCCCAAGAGTTTTCCCATGGTTTGCTGTATCCTGTAAAAAGCTTTCCATCTACCTCTCATTCTCAATATGGCCAATTTTGAGCCAACAATAATGTGAACCAGTGACAAAAGTTTAAAACACTTTATATATTTAATTTTCTTCGTTTCAAAAATCTTCCATTTTCATTTATTGATTTATTTATCTATCCATTTATTTACTTACACCAGTAGCGAGTAGTTTTCAAAAAAAATCGAAAAACATAAAAAAATAAGAAAACCAAAAAAGGATCGCGTCTTATATTTTATTAAACGTGCATTCATTAACTTCATCGCCAATGTTACTTTCATGCTGCGACGTACGATTGAAATGTATACAGGATCTTCATGTCGGGTTATCTGGCACTGGGTTACGAGATGTGTGCGGAGTACACTTATCCGGAGGCCGAGTCCATAGCAACCGGGATACTAAACGTCGCTAACAACCTATACGGTATTATTCTCGTACTGATATCGGGGATTCTAATGGAGAAATACGGTGATGTTGGAGTACACGTGTGTCTCTGCGGAGCTCTACTGGTCGGTCTCGTAATGACGATAATGACGAAGGACGAGACAAGACGACAGGACGCGAGACAAGAGGCCAAATACACGACGGTAAAGACGAAGGAGGAGCTGGTCGTCGTTGAGAATTTAGGGGCCACCGAAAAACCAACGATCGTGTAACGTTAATTTCCCGTCGGATTATTTTTAATTGAACGAAAATAATTATCTTTTGTATTGTCCTTATATTATTATTATTATTATTTTTATTGTTATTGTTGTTATTATAATTATTATTTTTACCCTTTACGACTAATATAATATTTTAATTATTACTATTATAATTATATAGAGGAGAGACGATGGAGAGAGAGAGAGAGAGAGAGAGAGAGAGAGAGAAATAAAAAAGAAAATTGTGGCATAAATTCATCTCGCGACGATTCTCGTATGCAAAGAATTCCAAACACATTTGCGCGGCAATAAATTTTCTCGACTAAGACTCCGATTAAAAGCGATATTATCAAGACTGCAATCATCAAACTCTATCAACGAGATTTATCGTTTCACTCGTCGACGTACGATAAGATAAAGATAGAACGTACGTGTTGCATCGTTTTAATGATCGACTTACAATAAAGAGAAAACATTTTTCTTCTCTTTCTTTCATTTCTTTTTTCTGTTTGTTACTTTTTTCATTAAAGTAAAAAAGAAGAGCGACAAAGTTTTCATTATTACATTTGGGTGACGAAAAATCCGTCTCTCTCCAACCATCCCCGAACTTAATCCCCCCTCCCCTGCCCTCGTCCTTTCTCGGGCCCTTCCCCGTAGCTCGCGGCATCGTACGGTGAAAGAAATTTTTCTAAAGATACATTATTACTTAATCTCCGCCCCTCTTATCGCTTTATAGCCCTTTTCTCGCTCCGACACTCCCTCTTGTCTCTCGGGATCGCCCGCCGGCTGATGAAAACGCGCGAAAAAAAGTCTCGGAAAAACTTTTACCCTATATATAACCATGTGTACGTATGTATATACGTATATAGCTATATATTCCTGTGTCTGTTCTCGCCATGGCGGCAGCCTTTGAAAATCCTTTAATCGTCCTAAAACCCGCTGCGAGTGGCAGTGTTCACTGGGTTGAAAGAAGTCGAAGTAGCTCTCTCTCTCGCCGGGTGGTGCACTTTCTCTCTCTCTCTCTCTCTCTATATATATATATATATATATATTCACGGTTGGGCACTAGAGCCGACGTTTTCGTGAGAAATAAGAGAGAGAGCGAGAGAGAGAGAGAAAGTAGTAGTAGACGCAGTGAGGGATCAGACTTTTTAAGTGGCATAGCGAGAACACGTCGACACGCGGTGAGAGCGACGAGGTGAAAGAACTGGGAGGAGAGAGGATGAATAAAAGTATGGGGAGGGGAACGAGGGGGAGAAAGAGGGCGGAGGGCGCTAGAAACAGCGTGAGAGCCGGAAAAAAGAAGCGAAAAATAAGAAGAAGAAGAAGAAGAAAAAAACAAACGAGAAGTGGGCGTGGGAAAATAGGATGAAAAGTTGGTGAGGCCCGAACCCGGGCGAAAACTTATCGATGAAGGTGGTCCCGATATCGGGAATACGAAATTTTCCAGTTAAAAGTTCATCAATAATCGTGCGTCGTATACAACTCGGATCTCTCTCTCTCTCTCTCTCTCTCTCTCTGTTTCGCTTTCTACCTGCCTTTCTCTCTCTCTCTCTCTCTCTCTCTCTCTCTCTCTCGCTCTCAATGGAAGTGCTCCCATCGCATTCGCACGAGCGACTGGCGATGGCGAGAGGATGAAAAAAAAGAAATATAAAACAAAAATGTGTACAATTCGAGGGGTGGCAAGGGAGAATGACAAGCTGGAGATAAGAAGTGAGAATAGAATGATCGAGCGATGGAATAAAAAGGCAGAGAGAGAAAGAAACGACGATAAAAAGATCTAAAGGAATGGCGAAGAAGGAAAAACCCTTCGATTGATACGAGAAGAATCGAGATAATTGAATTTCGTGCAAAAAGGTACGAGCGTGATTGTTAGGAAGATTGTGTAATCAATCGATCAATATATAAAAAAAACCGATTAGTTTATAAAATAATAAAAACACTAATATTTTTAATTCCTTGTAAAAAATTATCTTTTTCTTATAAATAAACATTGTCATGTTTTTGTTTATCCCTCGTAATACTCATCGAGATCGACTGCAAGCCAGAGTTTAATCCCAATACAAAAGCTAAGACAAAGAATACTCAGGTCGACATTGTAACGTTTAAGGGGGTAGAGCCCGTTGGCACGTCCAAAAAAAGTTCCCCTTTATCATTTATTTGGCCACACATTAAAATAATTAATAACCAATGTTTTTCCATCTGAAAAGTATATATTTGAAGAAGATATTATAATTTTTTTGTATGGCAAAATATTGGGAAATAAATGGGCTACATCAAATTTGCGAAGGGTCCAAAAAAGGTTTTTGCCGTGATCACTGCTGCTCGTCACTAAATCATCGAAAATAAAAAAGGGATAATTAGTTAATGACACAATGCTCCAGATTGATGAAAGGGTTTGAAATTTTTTTATTTTTCACAAAATGGTGGATATTGAAAGTCAAAGTTGTTAATCCGAGCAGAATTTCATTCACATTTTCGGCTATAAAAAAAAAATAATTGCCGAAAAACAAAATCCTTCGCCCATCCGGTGGACAAGTATGTATAGAATAAGGGAGAGGCTCTGCCCTCTTAACCTATTTATAGAGGTACTTTATACAATACAGTACGGTCTGTTTAATATTGTACGAAGTCAACTAGAAGTCGTTATATAATGTTCCTTAAGCAATGACGAGCACAAATTTTGATGCTATAAACCGTGATTTGGATGGCTCATTCATAATGCCATATGGAAGGGGAGGGGCGGGGGTGGGAGTTGAATGATACTGCCGGTCTATTCATAGCCAATTTGAATTTTATGAATGGACCACCTTCATGTCCATGGTTGGAAAGTTCTGGGGTTGTTGTAGTAGTGCCGACGTTCGTTCATGCTTCTAAGGAATTAAAATTTCATTTACGCATACCAGAAATGATTGGCAGCTCAATTTTCTTGTTTTATTTTTGCTATATATATGTATATATCGAATTTCATTTATAGATTATCCATTTATGTGCATCACTATGAATGAATGTATGGGGATTAAAAGGGAACAAAAACGTATATGCGTTGTAAGCTGATTGAGCAGGTCGTGATGCTAGTAGGGTAGATAATTAACAAAAATTAAATTTTTCGTTGTAGCTCCGAAATTATTCAACATTTAGACTTGATTTTTACGTTAGATGATGCTTTAATTAGTTAGGTATTGTGGTATTAACATAAATCAAACATAAAAGAACTGATGTCTTGAATACAACATTTTTTCTCAAAAAGTCAAGTGTTAATTTTTATCTCATGTCCGAGGCTAGAATTAACAGCTCTGAGGTAAGTATTAACAGAAGAGGCAGCAGTTAATATTATGTTATGTCGACTGATATAGACGAAAATTAATATATGTATGGCATTATTTTTTTTTATTAATAACAGTAAAATTAATACAGATTTGTATGTAACACGTTTTCTTATAAATTATCAAAACAGATCACAAAATATGAACAGAAACTGAAAATTCAGTAAAACTATTTTAGATAATCAACTTTTTTTTAGTAAGTATTTCTTAACATTTGTCAGTCTTACACTGGTCATCAGTCATCATTTCTATGGTAACAATAAGAATTAAACAACTTATGGAACAGGGTGACCGAACTTACAATACCTACCTAGGATGTGATTGCTAGTATTAACATCCTAGGAAGGTATTGACACTAACCCCAATACTAACCCCATCGATTTATCAATTATACCCCTAAATGTATATTGTTAGTATTAAATAACATAACAAAATATTGGTCAATAGTTATGTCAATTAAACAATGTAGCGCTATCAAGTATAAAATATGCTTCTGGGGGGGGGGGGGGGGGGGGGGGGGGAATATACTCATAACACAGTATATTTCAAGCATAAATCAAAAAGTTGTAAAGTTAAAAATGATCGTTACCTGCGTAAAAATGTCGTTCGACACACATCTAATTCGCACAACCAGCGAACCGCAACTGACGAATCCCGAGGCATGCAAGGTGATCTAGTGAGCATATTAAGACATATGTATAATGTAGGTATAGTGGGTATAGTTCCCGGTCTCCCCCTCTTATCAATCAATTTTTGTTTAAATACATTACACAAATTGTTCGACGTTGTCGATTTCTTTTTTCATCATAACGAAATCCGACCGAAAAAATATCATTCCTGTAAAATAATACGCTGAAAGTGCGTATAAAGTTATGAGCAAAATAAATCAATCATGTATAATGCTGTATGTTCGAGATTTGATATTAAACGATAAGAAAATCGGCAACGTTTGAAAAATGTGGGCAATGCGACGTCGCACTGTTCTATCATGTGCTACGACGAATCTTATATAAAGCTTGATCGATTCATCCAGAAAAAACTTCATATATATAATATATACATATACCTACATCCACACATACACACATACATATACGGGTACGTAAGACTCCACACGTTCATATATATCACACATATGCAAGTATTATTGTCTATGTGTATATAGTTAAGGATAGTAATGCAGGAGGTTGAGGCAGGCCTGACGCAAGAGAGAATGTGGGAGTGGGTATGCTCATAAGACTGTAGGGAAGCAGAGCTTTTCGTTCACTGTATGTTAACGGTATATATTCTCGTCCACTCGGCCATATATACCTACCTACCCCTATAACTTATATTTCTACCGGAAATGCGGCTGACACTCATTCATTCGGTGGTCTACGTTACTTATATAGAAGTCGCGTATAATATAGATATACAATCTTAAAGTACATCCCGCCTGTATAAATATATTTATAGGCGTATAATGAGATTGCAGCAGGTAGGCTATCAGACAAGAATGCGAACGTCGACTAGGACGAGATATTGGGGTAGAAAAGGTCTGGTAGAGAAACTACGCTCTAATTCCCTTGCGAAGCTCGCGAAGCCACCTGCATAACGGGACACCCAAATTGAATCGTAGACGGAGCAAGTCGCTAAACCAAAATGAGATAAAAGATTTATCGTTCTTAAAAATATGCATAATCGAACTATAGCGAAATAAAATATCGAGATAAAAAGTATAATCTCATATTTAGACATAGTTTTTTTGGTATACGTAAAGTATAAATATATTTCGGGCATAATTATTTTCATTTTTTCATTTGAGCAAAGTCGTTTCATTCTCATTTTGGTAAACGTATAAATATATATTTAGACATCAGTTTTTAATTTTTTCATTTTACTAAAGTAGTTTCAGTTTTACTTTAGTAAAAGTATAAATGTATATTTGGACATATTTTTGTTAATTTTTTTATGTTCTTTTTGCTTTTTTTCTTATCGAAACATTAACGTTCGTATAATAAAATTTAAATGATAAAGTGCTACGTTAAATTATATGTCGAAGCGTAGTTCAACTCGACGAAATTATACATTATTTGGATCAATCATTTTTCAAATCGGACGCGAGCATGAGAAACAAAAATCAAGGGATATAGGTATGCGAGGAGGATTGACGTATCGGTCTATTCGCAGTAGTACAAGTCAACGCGTGCAACGTGTCAGGCGCAGTGGCAAATGACATGTTACGCGCTCCGGGACATAATGGCGTGTCTATATCGCTGCGCATACATCCGGAACATCGTACGCGAAGAGAGATATGTGTATAGCACATACGTACAATACGATTTCATGTTTTTTTTTTATTATTATTTTCTTTTCTTTTTTTTTCTCCTTCAATGGGAGGAAAACCTGATCGAGTCACGAGGGCTATTGGCACCGATGAATAGAGTGCATATCTGCTTCTCTCGTCGATGTGCCACGTTCAACTATTCATAGACATATAACAACGGGACGAGAACTGAAAGGGCAGGACAGAGTCGCATGTAGACCTCGAGAGGGTTGCTCCCAGTGGGGGATCTGTATTGTACGTGTTGACGACTCCACTTGAGAAATGGGAAGGAAGGAAGAGGGGCTTTTCCTCTTTTTGCCCAACTGACGTATACGCAGATTGTAGGTACTACCTATTGCAATGCACCGGGTTTGAACACATTTTTCGCTATAGCTGCGAAAATCCTACGTTGATAAAACAGAAATAGGGCAGGAGAATGAAGGATAGGTAGGTGCGAAAAGCTTTGATACGTTTAGAGAAAAAAAGTGGTAAATATTTTGGAATTTTTTTTTTTAAATCTTTCTGCACAAATATTGGGAGACAAATTATTTTGGATGTCGATCCTACTCAATTTACACAATAATTTATTGAAACAGGTTGTTCGTTATTAAATTCGAAAAGGAATTTTCTTCTTCTATTTCCAGTGTCATATTAAAGCACGATTTTCCACTGAGAATTCACTATTCCGATGGTGAAAAACGCACTTTGGAAATTTCGTCAATGTAGAATTGAATTCTCAAATCTGAATCGAAACATTTTCATACTTTTAGAAAAAAAAAATGTGATTAATATTTTTAAATTTATTTTTAAATCTTTCTGCACATATATCGAGAAAGAATTGATTTTAGACGTTGATTCTATTCGGTTTTCACAATAATATATTGAAACAGGTTGTTCGTTATTAAATTCGAGAAGGAATTTTCTTCTTCTATTTCAAATGTCGTATTAAATAACGATTTTCCACTGAGAATTTACTGTTCCGATGGTGGGAAACGCACTTTAGAAATTTTGTCAATGTAGAATGGAATACACAAACTTGAATGCACGTCAAGTATAAGCGCATAAGTTTCTACCCTGTTTCAAGAGAAACTAGCTTAATTTCATACAACTTTTGACAGCTGTTAACGAACTTTCCGAATGGAGCGAAAATAAGGGATGAACACGTACAAAAACGTGTCTGACAAAAGGATTCATCGTGGTTAAATCTTTTGGTGCTTCTTCCATTCCACAAATATTTATTTTCATTTTTATTTATATATCTCAGCCAAGTTCGATTTGAAACAAGTTCTGACTAACCGTGAAGGATTTATTTAAATACTGAAAAATTTACTGATCACATAACGACCCGAGGAGCGATGAGGACTGGAAGAAAGTTGAAATTTGTCGGCGAATAATACAATTTTATTGTACAAATTCTTTGCACTCCCTGGTGACGTTCCAATTCTTTTTTGTACGAAGCAAAAATAGATCTGGCTTAGTTCGGTTTTTCTTATAATTTACATACGAACAATATAGTATAAACGACGAGATATCAACGACGAATTTCTACGTTTGTGTGAAATATATATTTAAATGCAAAGGTCGTATATGCGAAATCCATAAAGTACAGCCAAGTGTGTTCTCAATGCATCGCGAGGAAATAGAGATATAGAAGAAAGCCCGGGAGGTACCATTGGGTAAAGGTAGGTAGGATAATCCATTGCGGATATTTTTTGTTCCGCCTCACTCTTCGAACGAAGCTTCGTATAAATAAAATAACGGGCCACACGTTAAACATATCGCAAAAATCTTATTCCCTTAACCCTCTTTAGCCAAAACAAATTATTAAAAATTGTTATTACTATCAATCGTATCAAAATTTGCTTCTACGAGTATAAAAAATTGTATACTTTGCATATTCGTAAAATTCCATATCTTCAAGCACCATTTACTAACAAAATGCTAATAAACAATTAAAAAATCTGTAAATAATGAAATAAATAAATAATATTTATTCTGTATTCGTTTAAAACAATATCTCCAGTAAGTGCAATTAATTCATTTCTAATAAATTTTTTTCATTTTTTTGTAGCGTGAGTAGAATAATTATAATCTGTTATTTTAAATAACAATAATTAATTCTTTAAACTAAAACTAACTATTAAATAACAATAATAATTATTCTTTGGTTTTCGTTACCATGACGTAGCTTAATTTATTCGAAGCCTATCCGTAGAGTCTAAAGGCTCGAACCTTTTTAGTCTTTTTACTACTAAATTTTGAGTTGATTTTGATGGATTTTAAGACTTCTCTCAAAATTAGAAAATTATTTATAAGCATTTGCAATAATGGATTTTAATTCGACTATAAATTTTCTAATAAGGGTTAGATTTATTATCTCGTCTCACGAATAAGTTAGTCTAAAGTATTCCGGAAGTAGGTTTCGGCGTTTTGGTTTTCGTGTTTAATTTAGAAATGTATATAGCGACGTGGCGATGTATGGATGCATGTGCAACCAGACCGATACCGATAACTTCTCCGGGCCTTCGCCTTTCAATCTTATTCCAAGAGGAGTAAAAGGAGTTTGCGTGGCATATAAGTAGGTATATATGTATATATATATAAGATGTATAGATATATGGTAAGGAAGTCGAACTCTACTCCTCGAGTAGGTATATCCAGAATAGAAGCAGCCACCATGTTCGTTCATTCAGGGTAACGCCTCTCCGGGTCCAATTTCTCTGTCTCTCTCACACTTTCTTTCGAGTGTCGGATGGAGAAGAGAGCTCGAAAGTTCGAGTTCGCGAGACAGATCCAAGACGGAGCCAAGATTTCGACGCTCGTAGATCGCGAGAAGATCCAAGCACCGCATCGGTATACATGCACCGTATAAGAGCAGGGCGAGGAATGAGATGAAGGGAGGGAGATCCCCAATATATCTTGCTCCCACTGGAAAATAACGGGGAAAAGGTGGTCGCGTGTAAGGGAAATACGTAAGTAAGTTTATCAGAAATACGCGAGCTTTTTGCGAGTCAAACGTCGAGTAAAACTTGGATCGATTTATTGAAAAATATTGGCGATATTTTCAAAAGTAAACACTTTTTTTTAACAATATTAAATTCGTGATTAAAAACTTATCGATCTAACGTTGATTTTCGAGACGATAATTACAGGTCATTATATAGGTACGACTTATCAATATATTTTTCAATGATTTAAATTTCATGACGACGAATTTAATTTGAAAACTTCTCGAAATTATAGATCGTTACGTCAATGAACATTATTCTCAACGAACTTTTATGTATCTCACCATTCGCGTAGTGTAAGCTTGTCCGATATATAACGTACTATAGGCGTGACTGAGCGCGGTGTTGGGTGCTTTCGAGATTTTCCATTGTAAAAGTCCTGGGATACGAGCGTGCACGTGAAGAGAGAAGCGTCGAGCAATTTCAAAACGGAAATGTCAACGGTAAACAGGATTGCCGGTTCCCAAGAAAATTGAACCATAACGATGGCTGGAAGGAGGCAAGGTGGGTGGGGTTGGCGAGGGTGGATGGAAGGGGAATGGAAGGTTCGACGTTATTCGAAATACCCAAGGGGCGTATAGATGTATGAACCGGGCTTGGTCAGGTGGAGCGGAGGGAAAACACAATTTCTCTTGTTGCCAGGACAATCGAAAGCTGATGGCAACGCTAATTCATTCCTATACAGCCCGCATATCTATATTTATATCTATACCCCTATTCCCCGTGATAACTTTGATTCTTCGTTACGGTGAGGACGAGGTTAATATCGTGTCACAGGGTATTAAGGCATTTAGAACGTATCTATTCTGCGAGATGTGTCGATCGCTCCAAATCACGAAACTCGTTCCAAGAACCAAACTACGATCCGTTGTTTAGTCGTGTCGTGGATTTGAAACGAGAAATCGAAATTAAATTTACAAAAAAAACAATAAAGAATTTAGTGCAGTTTTATGTTGCGATTTATCGATCGCTCCAAATCACGAAAGTCATTCCAAGAACCGAACTATGATCCGTCGTTGACTCGAGTCGTGGATTTGAAACGAGAAATCGAAATTAAATTTACAAAAAAGGCGATAAAGAATTTAATGCAGTTTTATGTTATGATTTATCGATCGCTCCCAATCACGAAAGTCATTCCAAGGACCGAACTATGATCCATTGTTGACTCGAGTCGTGGATTTGAAACGAGAGATCGAAATTAAATGTATAAAAAAAGCAATAAAGAATTTAATGCAGTTTTATGTTGTGATTTATCGATTGCTCCAAATCACGAAACTCGTTCCAAGAACCAAACTATGATCCGTTGTTTACTCGAGTCGTGGATTTGAAACGAGAAATCGAAATTAAATTTACAAAAAAGGCAATAAAGAATTTAATGCAGTTTTATGTTGTGATTTATCGATCGCTCCAAATCACGAAAGTCATTCCAAGGACCGAACTATGATCCATTGTTGACTCGAGTCGTGGATTTGAAAGGAGAAATCGAAATTGAATTTACAAAAAAAGCAATAAAGAATTTAATGCAGTTTTATGTTGTGATTTATCGATTGCTCCAAATCACGAAACTCGTTCCAAGAACCAAACTATGATTCGTTGTTTACTCGAGTCGTGGATTTGAAAGGAGAAATCGAAATTGAATTTACAAAAAAAGCAATAAAAAATTTAATGCCGTTTTATGTTGCGATTTATCGATTGCTCCAAATCACGAAACTCATTCCAAGAACCGAACTATGATCCGTTGTTGACTTGAGTCGTGGATTTGAAACGAGAAATCGAAATTAAGTTTATAAAAAAAGCAATAAGGGATTTAATGCAGTTTTATGTTGCGATTTATCGATCGCTCCAAATCACGGAACTCGTTCCAAGAACCACACTATGATCCGTTGTTTACTCGAGTCGTGGATTTGAAAGGAGAAATCGAAATTGAATTTACAAAAAAAGCAATAAAGAATTTAATGCAGTTTTATGTTGTGATTTATCGATCACTCCAAATCACGAAACTCGTTCGAAGAACCAAACTATGATCCGTTGTTTACTCGAGTCGTGGATTTGAAAGGATAAATCGAAATTGAATTTACAAAAAAAGCAATAAAGAATTTAATGCAGTTTTATATTGCGATTTATCGATCGCTCCAAATCACGAAACTCGTTCCAAGAACCACACTATGATCCGTTGTTTACTCGAGTCGTGGATTTGAAAGGAGAAATCGAAATTAAGTTTATAAAAAAGGCAATAAAGATTTTAATGCAGTTTTATGTTGAGACTTATATTTGTACTACACGATAGGAATTTTGAGGTAATTTAATTACATCGATATTTGAATGAATAACTCTGATTGAATTTATAATTACGTTAATTGTCACGGGAAGCTGTAGTTTTATATAATTTATTTTCATCTAAATTTGTAAGACATATTTCAATTATGATTTTATTGAAAATAACTGGAGATGACGTTTCATGGAAAATATTCCGACGATTCTGGCGTAGGCCGCACAAAAGCTTGCAGCAATATGCGTCGGAATTAACGTACACAAAGATTTTCGGTAAAATACCTTTGTCTTCGTAATCCCGAGTATCGAGAAGAAAGGATGGAGAAATGAGAATTTCGCTCCGGGCTTTCGGTTAGAGAAGCTCACCAACCCCATCGTTGGCACAGCCAGAAGTGCGAGCTTATATGCGTTGGTATAATAGGTTTGTTATGTATATATATAGAAAATTCACATGTTTTCAGGAGTGCGAGAGGGAGAGAGAGAGAGGGAGAGGGAGAGACTAACATTCACAGCTCGTGAAAACCCCGAAAGCCACCAGTGGCGTTTTCTCTCGAAGGATATATGTATAGGCCTTGTTAGAAAGGAAAGGGCGCTCGGTGTGGCGTCCTCCTGCACTTGACATACTCTGATAGGAGGCGAGCGTTGGATTCGATTTACCGCCACACGTGGTTCATGCCACCACCATTGGCAATACATTCTTGCACTCCTCTCTCTCTCTCTCTCTCTCTCTCTCTCTCTCTCTCTCTCTCTCTCTCTCTCTCTCTCTCTCTCTCTCTCTCTCTCTCTCTCTCTCTCTCTCTCTCTCTCTCTCTCTCTCTCTCTCTCTCTCTCTCTGTATGCTGTGGTAAGAAATTGTGCAGCTCGCTTCTATAACAGGGTAGGTATTACTATATATTTGATATTATGGCTTCTAGGTGTCATGATATATATATTTGTCAAATCGTGAGCGTTCAGCCACGGAATCAACGAAATGTCAAAACTCTTAGGCGAAGGAAAATGGATTGAAATCGAATCGTGAGATTGCGGTTATTCACGATACATAATTATTATATAGGTATATACATATGTATATTGTTTTTGTCGGTTACTATTGTAAAGGGTGACGACCAATAATTTTAAGTTTTAAATAAGACTCTGATGAAATATCGCAGTAGTATATTTCAAGATGTCTCCGACAAGATCGCACAGATGAACTTGTGGTTACATTTGTTCGAAACTGGCATGTGACTTGTTGACCTGTCTCTTATATACCTGCGGTCATCGGATGTTCTGGAACGTTCGACGATTGCGCCTTATAATTCCTTCGAGAACGTTCGAATATCACAGATCACATATCTATCCTATAGATAGCCTTACACTATTTAATAATTTATCGTTCATATATTTACGAAATATTAAAATAAAATCAAAATAATATTGATTAATTTTCTAAACGCTAATTGCTTTCGTTAATTATAGGATCATAAATGAAATTTCTGAAATTGAATGATTTCCCGATTGCAAGAGAAGGCAAGTGCAATAACTAATATGATATAACGAAGATTGCGATCACTTGTGACGGTATCACCGCGTTGCGATCGGATTAGAACGTTATTAAACGCAGGAAATAGATTTTCAATGCGAGAGCGAAGGGTATGATGCTCGTGGTACATCGTATTTATCGGAATATATGGGGTGTTCCAGGTCGTATCGATAATGAAGCCGGGTTTTTTAATTTATTTCTTTATGTATACTAACGAGTAATAAAAAAAAACAATTTACATCAATTTAAAGATTTGTTTAGAGAATTGTATAATTGTTGTCACAAGGAAAATTGAACAACTCAAAAGATAATAATAGTAACAATGATAACAACTAGTAATAATATCCGATCGAATCCAAAATCGTTATCAAATTCCAACTATTCGGTCGCATCGTCATGTTCCACGTGTAGTAAGGAGATGAAAAAAAATTAATACTTCTCCATTTCTGGAATTGTTCTCGGACATGTTCCACGTGTAGTAAAGAGATGAAAAAAATTAATACTTCTCCATTTCTGGGCTTGGTACTTTCAAAATTCAGCTAACGTAAAGTTCCAAATTTCTCGTTGTTCGTGTAGCAAGTCGACCGTGACACTTTGAGTATTTCTCGACGGAGAATTGTACTCTTGCTAAATATCGGAAGACTATTCTCATCCTGGTCGGTTTCTTCGATATTGAAATGGTGGGAATTGTCGCAGGTTGCGCCACGGTGTTCTGGAATGTTTCAATCTCGCATTTCCGCACGTGGATAATCTTCCTCGATTTTTGGTACGCTCGAAGAAAATGAGTATCAGCGATTTTTCAGAACGCAGATGCATTAAGATTTATATTGGAATGGGCGAAACCTTGTTTCCTTAATATAATTACAATTATCTTAAATATTCTTCGATATTCTCCTCTTTCGCATAATTGAAATTTGAATCCTGAATTCTATTCTCGTGATCGCTCTTTTTTCGTTTAATTTTCCAAACGTAATGTTTTAAATATTGAGCTGCAATGAAATCGCTGTTTCATATTAATAATAAATAGACCCACGTTTCAATCTATTAGAAATGCAATTATTTATAAATAATTAAGAATTAATAATTCTTAATTGACAATGATAATAATAATAATTTAATTTATAAAGAAAAAAGGGTAAATCACGTCGCTATCGACTACACGTTGAATGTCCCATAGACACATGTATATGTATACAGAGTATCTCCTCTTTCGCGTAATCAAAATTTGAGTCACGAATTCAATTCTCGTGATCGCTCTTTTTTGTTTAATTTATCTAATCGTTTCTACATCATTGTGAAAATATTACACTCGAAAGAAATCGTTAGTTTTAATTAATAATAAATAGACACGCTTCCCAATCTATTAGAAATGCAATGGTTTTTGAGTAATTAAGAATTAATAACCGAATGGGCCCATGTTTATGGGTCATTGAATGACCCATAGACACATATATATGTATGTAAATTTTGTGCTAGAAGACTGCGAGAGAGATGTTACGAGAGGAGAGACAAGGGAGAATCTGCATCTCGTTAATATTATCGATTGGCCAGGATCGCATCACCGGGAAAGGGGGTCTCAAGGCCTTGAGTGGCTATGAGTAATGAGATGATACTCGAGAGAGCTTCCAGCAGTAGTAGCATTGTATAGAGTCCAGAGGACGACAGTTGCTGGTGAATGTTAGCTTTCAGTGTATATGAGAATGCGTTTCCACCTCTCTGTTTCTCCCTCCCTCTCTCTCTCTCTCTCTCTCTCTCTCTCTCTCTCTCTCTCTCTCCCTCTTCCAGCGATGCATTCATGTATATTACAGATACGAAGCGATCCTCTCACAGTAGGACTTGCATCTCCATTCCAGATAGTTCCATATTACCGCTACGTGCCAAACGGACCTTACGGACTACTGAACGTCTCGCAGGGTATAATGGCAACCTACTGCCCACTCTCTTCCAAACCCCTACGTGGTTTATAGAACCTCGTAACCTAAGCGACGCACTTACTCAATAATTACGGCTCGTTATGGTATTACAATCGTATATCGTGACGGAGTATCGGTACGATGTATTGGACAAAAGTAATCCACTCAAAGGTTTGATAAAGATTGCGATCGCTTTATCTTAATCATCGCGAGTTTTTAGTCGCCGGATTTTGGGAGGACGAGGATGATGGGAGAAAATTTCTTTCGAACCTTAAATCATATTTCATGGAGATGATCGATAAGGAGAAGTGGGACAAATATCTCGTATCTCACAGTGATTGATTCTCTAGAGGGAGAGACGCTTTTTTTACTCTAAATGGCTGATTACTCCTGGCTAGGTGAGATGGCAGATTGCTTTTTTTTATCGAAGAACCCATTTTCGCGAACTATGAAATTGAGATGAGATTTATAATTATCGTAATACGATATTTTAGTAAGAGGAAGATTTACTCGAGTTGGTAATGGTATATTTTTAATCAGTGGAATGGAACAAGATCCAAATTTAATTTTTCAATTGGCAGTTGACAATCTGACAGAAACCAGGAATAGGAACGTGCTGCGCGTGTCGTATGAGAAATTTCCGATCCATAACATCTCTAGAAAGTCTTTTTGAGACGAACAAGAAATTTCGTCCAACCTAACCCACTGAAAGATCCGGAATTAAATTATGGATGTGGACAATCGACATTTGACGAGGGTCGAAATTTTCGTTCGTCTCAAAATTATTTATTGGGAAGTTTCCAGCCACGGCAATTTCCTGTACAATTCGAATCTTACGATTCCATTTCTTTGTTTCGCAATATACCAGAGAAAAATTGAAAAAAAAAACATGAAAATCTTGAATTTCTCCATCTTTTGACCATCTAATTATTAAAATCTAGTAACTACGATATCACAATCATAATTTGCGGAACATTTCTTATTTAATAAGGTTCTTGTTTATTCTGGATGAACAGAATTGTTTATTTGTATTCTGCCTTTATTCTTAATGTTTCTCTCTGTTACAACATCGTTCGGAGAAAAGAGCTTCAATAATCTGCTGAGAGGACCTTTTTTAAAATGATGTGCATGGAAGTCAATAAGCAGATCAATGGTATAGATCGTATAATGATATCAATAAAGTACAGCAGGGAAACAACGGGAAAAACTGAATAAGGAGATAATGAAAGGATTCCCTCGAAACAAATTACTACTTCGATCGTCTCTATTTATCTATACGTGCGTACACGTGTGTATGTTTGCGTGTGCATGAATACCTGTGTACTTGAACAAAAGTAAGATCGCAATCGATGGAAGATCGAAACTCCCTGCCACCTCTTTCTTTCCTTCTTTCTCTCCCTCTCGTCTCTCTCTCTCTCTCTCTATTTCTTCATCTCTCTCGCTCTCTGTGTCCCTCTCATCGATCTCTCGGCATCTGCAGACAGGCAGTTGTCTATATATATTGCACAGTGTGTTCCACTTCATTATCCACCTCCTCCATTCTGCTCTTTCACCAGAGGCAACTTGGACGTGATGCATTTGTGTTTAATCGGCTTTTCACCCTCATCTTCCTCTTTCAACTTCCACCCCCTTCCATCCACCAGCCTCGCTTGTGCTTTCAACTTCTCCTTCTTCAAATAAACGAACGTAGATACGTCTTGCAACTGGTTTGTCGAGAGAAAATGTTCTTTATTCGAAAAGTACGAAAATAAATTACAAAAAACAACTAATTAAACTAACAACGAAATCAAGAATCACGATAATTACTTACTAATAATAGTGTAATATAAACTTAACCACATGTGGATATCAATGCGTACTTATGTACGTATGCAGGACTAAAGTAGCTTTTAGATAACCCCAGGCATTTGCCTTGTTAAATTTCTATCAGCTCTTAGTCCGCATATATCGTGCAATTAATTCGAAAAGCCTAACTTCTCCTCTATATGGTATATCGGATTCGAACGAGAGCACGCCAGCTCAAAATACATTTAGCTCGATCGAACTCCGATACCTTGTGTACTGAATGATATATAGATAGGCGGGGAGAGAGAGAGGCAGCTTTGATACCAACGTGCAATGAACTGAATCATATTCGATAATTTCACTCAAATAAGTCAATTATTACGAAACAAGCCTATATATCGACGCTACTTACGAACACAAGCACGTTTCGGCTTCTACCACGAAAACTAGCAGGTTTCGGCTTTCACCATGAAAATAAGCACGTTTCAGTATCACTGAAATTGTTTCTCATTTTTTACTTTACGTTTTTTGAACATCCTTTTTTACTCCAATTTGACGAAGTATTTTTGCTTGTCATTTTATACCTACTGTTTTATTTTTTGTTTGATTTTATTTCATATGTATTTTGCTGTTTAACTTTTGCTCTGATAGGCTTATCATAAGATGTCAAACAACAAATGTCTCGTCATTTTGGAGTAAACTAGCCATTGTCAAAAAAATTAGCAAAACTAAAATAGAAAACAATTTCAGTGTATGCAAAGTTAACAATGTCGATTTTGCCCTGTTGCTACTTCGTCCAAGACCTGACATTTCTTGAGATATCTCAATCGATTGTTTTGAACGTTTCATTCCTACGGAACTTAATCAAGCTTTTTCGTGAATATTAAATGATAGCGAATCTCTAAGATTCCAGTAATTTTATTGAATCGTATTTTCAATAATATTATTATCTTTTTTTAATAGAAAACGAATATAAATGTTTAACGGTGTACGGATAATATACCCTTAACGTTTTTCATTTATTCCTTATAGTGCTGCCGGAAAATTTATTAAAACATTTCTGAAAGTTCTAAATCTTATTCGATTTCGTTCGGCAAATATACTGTTTTTTCTAGTGCAAATCGAAATGTGCTACTTTTCGCAACGGAAGCCGAAAAGTGCCAACTTTTGCGGCAAAAGCCGAATCATGCTAGTTTTCGCGTCGAATATCGAACCGCATTGGTTTTCGTGGTGGATTAGAAACGTACTAATTTCCGTAAGAAATTTGAATCGTGCTAGTTTTCGTAAACAGCGTCGATAAACAGACCAGCATTTATTTGTTCATTCTCTTGTTTACTAATTCATACGTTTTTTTTATTTGTGCTAATTACTTTCTTATTTTTATTTTATTAGTAATAATCAATAAAACTTATATAACATATTTATACAAATAAATTCCGAAAAACGGGGTTACATTGACATTACGGGTAACCTTGACCGTTTTTGGGACTATTTTAACAGAGAGCTAGAATACGATTTAAATGTGTTCGCAGCGATGAAAAGATCGAATATTTCCGTACATTGGAATATATCGAGATTATAATGGTGATATTCTTGTTATACGGGAAATTTGCGATCGATGTAAGATCGCTTAGAGCTTGAGAAAGGATTAAATTCACCGGCATTCAATAGGAGACAATTTCGATGGATATTGCGAAACCTCGAAAAATCGACCATTCCCAATGCTGTATCTCCGTTCTCGTTTGTCCCACAGAAAATTGCACGAATAACTTTTTTAAGAGCTTGCCATCATCTCAAGAACAAGCTCAGGACAATGCGGGCAGCTCAATTTTTGTGGCCGTGCCGACATTTCGAAAATCGCGATTTTCAGGACTCATAGGAAGGGGACCGGCAAAAAAACGCCTAGGGTCAAATTATTTTATCCAAAATCTCTTCATTTCATCATATTCGTGTTACGCGGGAATTTTCCGATTCCGAAATGATGCTACAAAGTCTTTTTGGACGAAAACAAATTTTGCCCCCCCCCCCCGGGTTCCCCCAAAACCCTGAAAGTAAAACCGGAATTGCGGAATCGGAAATTTATCGCTGATGACGATTATGACGTAATTTGGCCGGTATCTCAAAAACTCTAGGAAAAAAACCAAACAAACCCGAAATAACAATGTACCCATGTATGCGACGTATAATTTTGATTATCATTTCGTTTTATTATTATCAACGAGTAAATTGGTATCATACTGTAATGATATGCGTTCTTATAAAGCGCTTCGGTGAAACGATATTTCACCGAAGATTTCAAATCATGTGGAAAATGGAAGGTCCAACGAGAGTCCTTCTCCGAGGGGCCACAAATCATTAATTAGTCTTATCAAGTCAAGCGAAGTGATCAGAAGTCCTGCGATACACCGAGTATACTTCAATAAGGGCTATCGAAAATTGACACTCCTGGCTATCTTTCATCTCCTTCACGTCACGGCAACCATAAACGATAAGTTCCACTATCATATACATCTGAAAATAACGTCATTTAACTCCATAAACACAAAATGCCGTGTTATCGCTAATTACAATAATTATAATTTATCTAAGACAATCATTTTCATTTTTGTTCTTCATAAGAATTCAAATTGAAACCCCTTATTAATAATAATAATAACAATAATAATCAATGAATAAATAAATAAGTAAAAGGTATAATAATAAAAAGCATATAATAAACATAATAATACTTACATATATACACATATACACATATACCTATAAATCAAATCAGTTCGTTCTCTATGTTCCATCGTGGATAGGCGTGTCGTCATCCATGGACAATTTCCTGTTCGATAACCGTGCCATATAACGACGTGTTGTACAGAAACACGTTGAACCACGCGTGCGAAAATCAGACGGATCTAATATTCCTCGTACGCAAATAGAACTAGTCCAAATCACCGTTCTTTCGGTCGCAACCGTGACGAAAGAGACTTCGTTCGTGCGTCATTTCTTTTTAACATCGTCGGCGAGAAAATCGGGGATGACAAAAAAAAACAACGTACGATAATGGAATTACAATATCCCCCTTATTGCTCGTTCCAAAGTGTCGCTGGTCTCCGAAAGAGAGGATCGATATTCGATAAATTCCCCGAACGAAGAATATTCGTTAAGGATTACGGGCACCTGTGTGCAAAAAGGATTTGCCCGAATTTATGTCCCAAACACGTGAGGCGAATTTAGACGAACCTGAACGAAAAAAAAAGAAGAAAAAAAACATCAACGCTCTAAAAACCTCGCCCCCTGGCGACTGTTTTTTGCTTTCTTTGTGTGTGTTTTTTTAATCAAGGAGCATCCATCGTTCTTTGCCTACGCTCGCCGAAATTTCGGTTTACCGAAACTTACGAGGTTCCAACAAAAATATTGACGAATGGCCCGTGTTCGCGTTGTAAAATGAAAGCGCCAAATCACCGAAATTAGATTGATGAAAATTTCCGCGAAAATCGATATTGTTAATTCCTATATTTATATGCGACCCGACGGATATCGTTGAATCTGATTTTGACAGAAACGGCCGTCGTTGATTCTCGGGTTTTCGAGGTACGAGGGAAATGAAATACAACCCCTGCACTCGATCAACTTGGAGCTCGACAGTGACTAGACACGACTGTGTTTTCGCACAAATCCTACTCCATGCGTTCCCACACACACACATATATACATATGTATACATATATAAATAGTAAATATCGTTTGTATCGATCTATGTTTATGAACGAGAATTGAATTGACGTCTGTCTCTACGCCCAAAGTCACGGGATCGACGAATACCTACGTACTCTCGTACTAAAAAATATCTGAAACAACTCTCCGTACTCGAACAAACCGTTCGATCAAAAGGGAATAAAAAACATAACAAAAAAAAACTCGGGATTAAATGGCCATGAAAATTGTACGCATATTTATCCGCGTAGCTATACACATTTTTACAACGTATGTTTCATACACCGTGGAAAATCCCGGAAGATCTTCAACGGAGATGGTGTACGAGGGTTGAAAAATCTAGGTGGTCGAATGGCGAAGCAATGACTCTTCCTCCCATCCACCTCCCTCCCGGCCCGTTTATACGCGTCATCCTTTTCCTTTTCCTTCGCTTTCCGCGAAATTGGACATGCACACTTTTCTTATTCCTCCTTTCGGATAGGAAAAATGCGCCGTACGTGACCGCCCATTTGCCGATATCTCAACGGCGAAGCTTTATCCCAAGGTATACAATACACGCATATCGTATAACCGGATATTCATATTTTCCATAGTTCGAGTATTATTAAAGAAACAAAGAGGATAATTCTCTTGTTCAAAATGTAAAAATCGTTGATTCGGTTTTTGGAAATTTGAGTAAAAACGTAAAATTTTAGATTTTTTTTACTCCAAAATACTGATTCTTCGACGATAATGTAAACAAAAATCCCGAATTTTTCTACTTTTGAAAATTCACGAACAATTTTTAGTTTTATTAGATTCAGCGACGAATAAGTCAAAATACTAACGGACGATTTTTATTCCTCCGTATCTATTACGTGTTAAAATACGTCGATGTATTCGCTAACTCGTCTATATTGTCCCTTTGTAAAATTGCAAAATACTGATTCTCCGACAATAAAACAACCAAAAACCCCAAATTCTTCTGTTTGAAAACTCACGAACAATGTTTAGTTTCGCTACATCCAGCGATGAATAAATCAAAATCCTAACGGACAATTTTCATTCCTCTGTATCCATTACGTGTATAAATACGTCGATGTATTTGCTAACTCGTTTATATTGTCCCTTTGTAAAATTGCAAAATACCGCTTCTTCGATAATAAAACAAACAAAAAGAGGCCGAAATTTTCAATTTTTGAAATACAGGAACAATTTTTAGTTTCGTTACACTCAGCGACAAATAAACCAAAATCCTAACGGACAATTTTCATTCCTCCGTATCTATTACGTGTATAAATGCGTAGACGTATTCGGTAACTCGTATATATATATACAGTGGGCAATGATTTCCAACGTAGTACGAGGGCCCGTGGCTACCGCGCGTTTATATGTGGTGGGGGGAAATTGGAAATGCCGCGAGGTGGCGCAGCGAGACGTTGATGGAAATATATGCACGCTAGAGGTAACGTTTACTTCCTGCCGATGCTCGCCGCCTGTAGATCGGGTAAACACATGCGCATAAACATATATAAGCGTCGAGAAATACCGTCGGCATCTGTATCGAGAGAAATTCGAACGATTTCGAAAATATATACGAAAAACCGTTTTGTGCATGCCATCGACGTACTCGAAAGGGATGGAGAGGGTTGTTCCTATCCCTCTCTCCCGTGCCACTCATGCACCCCACGACCCTCGTTGCTCTTCGCGCAAGTGAGAGACTTATGCGAGAAAACCGCGCGTCGTTGCCTCCAGGTAGTTCCGCCTTTCGTAAATCGATTTCCGGTAAGTTAGCACACGAGCGATTCTCTCTCTCTCTCTCTCTTTCCCTGTTTCGCATACATAGACATACGCATATACATAGACACATACATACACACGTTTCACATCCGTTCCATCCCCGGGACCAACGGTGGAACCTCAACTCCGCAAGACCCACCCCGGCGTCGCTTAACCGCGAAAGCAGCGAGCGCGTGTCTACCCGATTTTGCCCCGCGGCCGTTTTTGCGGGCGGTAACGTCGAAATAATAAAAACAAGCGGCGCGATAACGACGAAGAGCGCTATTGCAAAATCACTGCGCACTGTAAATATACACACGCGTATATATAGATAAATAAATATACGTATATATGGAAAGAGAGAGAGAGAGAGAGAGAGAGAGAGAGATTATAAATCAGTGCGAGGATTTCGAAGCGTTTTTCCACGGCTGGGGGAAAAAAGCCAGGAAAAGAACTTCAGCCCCGTTGGGAATAATGAAGGCAAATCGAGATAGTGCGAAAATACCAACGATTTTTCCACCACCAGATGGAAAAATAGAAAAAATAAAAAAGACAAAATATAAACCACCGCGTGTTCGTATACGTGTACCCGAATACTTCGCTTTTTCCTATCAAATTTCTTTCTTTCGCTGCTCAATTTATCAATAAATTATCAATAAAAATAATCGGACATTATCATTTTTGTCATCGATGGATCGACCGATGTGTCATGATCATGATGAAAAAAGAAAAAAAAACAAATGAAAAACGAAAATCCGTTAAAATATTTCACGCGCGGGTTTTCTTTTTTGTTCACGTTCGAGGGATATTTCTGAATAAATGTGCGGATTACTTCCGTATGGAATCTCGCGTGTATATTAGGATTAGGAGAGTCTAACGTAATGACGAATCGTGTCCACACGGAACGATATGCGCAAGATCCGCTCGAGAATGTCGCAAGGAGAGAGAAAGAGAGAGAGAGAGAGAGAGAGAAAAAAGGAAAAAAGGAAGACGTGGTCGGGATTATTTAGGGATGAACAACAATGTAAGCGGAGGAAAAGGGCAAAAGGAAAAGGATGCGTCCTCGGTGGGATTTTACTTGTGGCGGTTCGCGGAAACGGGACAAGCCGATTGAATTGAATCGAAATCGAATCTCTCGTTGGTTTCCTACTATAGCGACAACTCATTCTCTCTCTTTCTCTCATTCTCTCGGTTCTTCTCCCTACATAAATGCATGTATATGTACATTTCTCTCGTCCTTGCGAGCTTTTTTTTGTTTCAGTTTATTTTTTTTCCCCATTTCTCACGTGAAGTTGCGGAACTTCAACAACGACGAAAACGACGGAACGACGGGGGACAACGACAACGATGCTTTTACCTCAGGAAGAAGGAAAGCCACGAGAACGGAGAAGAAGTGAGAGCGAGAGGAAAGCTCGAGAGACGCTTGTACACGCTTTTCCACGTATGTTTATATATATAAACGTGTGCGAACCAAAAAACCTGGCGAGCCTTCCTCACAGTCCTTCGAAAATAAAGCTCGAGCCCGCGAGTCGAATACTAAAAATCCAGAACGAAAGACGTGCTCTCTCTCTCTCTCTCTCTCTCTCTCTCTCTCTCTCTCTCTCTCTCTCTCTCTCTCTCTCTCTCTCTCTCACTCTGTCGCATGGTATACAGCCTTGTCACGAGGCTGG
Source organism: Netelia fuscicornis (assembly GCA_946811545.1). Lineage (NCBI taxonomy): Eukaryota > Metazoa > Arthropoda > Insecta > Hymenoptera > Ichneumonidae > Netelia > Netelia fuscicornis. Next base: position 41,812,938 of record OX328011.1, on the reverse strand, counting down.
ATTTCCTTTACCAAGCACACTCGCGTACAAATATAAGGGAAAAGAGAACTACGTGTGTACAAAAATAAATAAATATATTATGTAAACATTTATATATATAAATATATTTGTATTTCTATTTATATTTTTATTTATTTCTGTATATATCGCATTTCCAGCCTTTCGTTTATTTTCTCACATTTTCTCGCCTCATCCTGGTAAACACTTCATTCCCATACGGATTTACGAGTCGTACGGAAATACCGCGCATTACCTACTCTACACCCCCCCCCCCCCTTCCCGCCCTTACGAAAAAGACTCACCGAGTTGATTAACGATCGGTTATTAACGAGGGAAAAAAAAATAAATCATCCGCCGACCTCTCGGAATGAGGTTTCAACGCGCCCCTAACGTGCGGTTTACTCGTTTTTTTCTTCTTTTTACGTACCTTCTTCTTATTTTTTTCCCTTTTCAATTTTTACCGAGCAATTACATCGTTATTATCGCAAAGCCATGAAGTACCGCGCGCGACCCTCGCGAGCGTACGGGCGCGCCACGGGCTGAATTTAAACGCGAAAGATCCGACCGAACGTAATATAATTGAGGGGCAAGTGTAGGAGCGAAAAGAGAGACAGAGAGAGAGAGAGAAAATATAAATTTACAAGCATACGTACATGCATATACGTATATAAATATGGTAAGAATTGTGTGTTTAAAAGAAATAAGAATTTAGAAAAAAAGAAATAAGGAAAAGAAAAAAATTTGTAGCGCGAGGGCGAAGAGAGCACTCTCGCGGTCTCTCGCGGGGCCCTCGTTGAGAGAGACGTTCTTCAATGCGGTAATGAGAGAACCCGACTCGAGAGAACGTACGATGTACCTACCGCGACTCCTGCCTGTTTATTTCCTCCATTTTACAAAAAATAAAACCATAAAATAAATAAATTTAAAAAAAAAATGAAGATCGAAATTTTGTATAAATCATGGAAAGTTGGGGAGTAAGGATGCATTTACTTTTTTAATTGCTGCTAAAGCAATTTAACCCAATAATTGTAAACGAGGAGGAAGTCAGGATTTTGTTAAATTCAAATAAATTTAATACTAGTATAGCCCGAGCATTTGGGGATAACGCGCGTAAACCACCCCTCGTATACGAAATGTACGACAACTACCCTCCCGCGCACAGACACACACAAACACCCAAACACATACTTAGACATATTTATACGTATGTAAGTCATGCGTTCGCTATTTCGCCTCGTTCGAGAGAACCATGAGCAACCCCCCTCCCCATTTCCCCGGCCCAAAACCCAAGAACCACTGGAAGCGGTGAACACTCGGTCTGGGGTTAGTTTATTCGAGAGTCGTCGTCGACGTCGTCTACGAGGACAAGGAGGCGGACGCATAGCGAAAACGCAACGAGAGAGTATACTTTCTCTGTCCGTTTCTCTCACTCTCACCCTCCAACCCCCTCGTTCTCTCTCTCTCTCTCTCTCTCTCTCTCTCTCTCTCTCTCTCTCTCTCTCTCTCTCTCTCTCTCTTTCTATTTCGTTCTCTCTTGGTATCGTTGCGAGGAATTCGCGAGGAGTTTCGCGAGAAGAGCCAAGAACCGGAGGTACGATCTTGCTCATCCCCCGACCTCGTCAACCCCCCCGCTGCCCCTCCTCACCACCATTCTCCATCTCGCTCTCTTATACTCGCTTATATCGCTTAGAATTTGTCTCCCTAGAAGTTTCGTTGTGCCCTCTATATGACGATGCTCGGGCTTCTCGTATTACGTTCTGGGCTGGTGTAGTACTACGTTTTAACTTATGCGCCTGTATACTCGTTATACATACATATATAGTTTGAAAGTTGTGTTGTATATCGCCGAGGCTGAACCCACGAGCCGTTCTCGGTGACCCAGGAGGCGGTATGCATTCCCACACTTGTACTCACCCCCGTTTCTAACGCATATATATTTCCTTATACGTTTTATTCCTCGTATACCTTTTCTTTATTTTGCTCGGTTTTTTTCTCTTTTTCTTTTTATACTTGTTTTTTCTTTTTTTTTTTGTGCTTTTTCCTTTTATAATGCTTCTCTGTCTCTCTGTCTCTCTCTCTCTCCCTCTTTCTCGACGCAATGCTAAAGACACGGTGTATTTATGGGGCGCACTTCTCGAGAATTTTGTCTCTTCTTGTACTCTCGGTGAGTACGCGCGATGTTTTCCTTCCGGATTGACGAAAACGCTGTGAGAGCGAAGATTACCACCGAATTCCGAAATTCTTATAAACTCCTGTATATTCTTTAACTTTTGTTTGTGTACGGTAACGATTTATTTTCCATTAATTCATTCGTCCGATATTAATTACTTACCGATATTTTTTTAATTATAGATTAATGTTTTCTTTTTTTAAGAATTTAATTTCGATATTTATATTCGCAATCGTTTAAAAATTGATTTTTTAAGATTTGCAGGTTTAATTAAAGTTCGAAAGAAGAGCTTGCGATGGTTTGGACGTTTGATATCTTATCGTTTTCGTATCGCATCTGTAATTTTCGCTACGTTTTGTTATTTTCCCAGCTTCCTACCAATGATTTTCCATTAGTTTTTATACAACGCTGCAGTCTTAGGTTATCCAATATTCTCATCGACTGAGAAATCAATACCGAGTCGAGTTGCGAAATACGATACAAGTGGAACAGAGTTCAATGCGTATATACGCTCTATTATACACATATATATACATATATATTATATAGGATCTCGTTTTTCACATTATTGTTATGATTATACGTCTTTTTATGTCGCTCACGTTTACCAAAGCACGTGAAGACGATCCCCACTGTTCATCGAGCCAGCTCCTTCTCTTTTATTTCCGACGCTTGCATGGTGATATGGCGATATTGCATCGCGATAATGCAAGCGATAAGTCTCGAATGGCACGTTTCGGGGTCCGAGTGTAGGTGTGCGTTCAATTTTACGACATCCTTCGACTCTCACCGCAAGAGGCAGTGCGCCATTTTCTTAAATTCTAAATACTTATGATGAGTCCTTCATTTCTGAAGTTACAAAATATTTCTTTTTTGTCTTCATTTCATTCATCTCGCTTCGATCTGCAATATTGCGGGGAAAAAATTATAATTTTCTATTTAAAAAATCGATGATGACCTTCGCGTGACTTTCGTGTGACCTTCGCGTGACCTCGATGAAAACAAAATCTCCACGTGATCATTGAATGTTTTCCCTTTGGAAATTATAAAATTTCCGTGGTTATTCTTTTTTTCTCGTAATAGGTAATTTTTTTGTCTGATTTTTTGACTGAATAAATAAATATATATATTTAATGCACACGAGGTATGCATCGTGTCGGATACCAGACCAATTCGCCGAGAAAATTTAGCGGTTTTTCTTTAGCACCCTCCGTTTTGCACCCTTCACCCTAGCTCTCGCACACCTTGATTCTACGAAAAATTTGCTCTCACACCTTCACGAACCATCTACTTCCAGGGGCTCCCGCGCGATCGTTCGGTTTTATCGCGCTGCCACCCACCGAGACGAGACTTAACGCCCCGAGCTCTGTAACTACCGCGACTACTTGTGCCAGGCCCCCGGAAAAGTACGAGGGGGTTAACGCGATTCACTGGATTATCTGGGTCACCGTTTTTATCCGGAGAAAAAAGTAACTCCTTATCTCGTCAATAAATATATCGATTGATGACATCTCGGTGAATAAATTCAAATTGCACCGAACCAACGATTTTTCTCGTATTCAAATTTATTCTCAAGCAATAATTATTTTTAACACCTCGAATCGACGGAGAATTTAAATCGATTTTTTTTAAATTCTTATCGACCTGAGAAATTAAGAAAAGTGAGGAAAATTTGAGATCGAAGAAAGAAAACAATCGATCAATTTACCCAAAATAATTTTGTTGAAAATAAAAGAAATTTTCATACAATAAATTCGTTGGAAATTAAAATATCAATTTGCAAAAAAAACGAAGCAAAAGTTGAAAAATAAATCTGTATTGCGTTGCGCGTGCTTTGAGAAAAAATTTATATTTATCCAGACCGAATCGTATCGTCGTCGGTTCGATTAAAATTGATAACCGGAAGCGAAATTATTCAATAATGACTTTCCACTTTATCGAATTGTCGTTGTAGCGACGGTCTCGGGGCTCGTTGAAAGAAAACCAAAAAAAATGTTTTTTCTACAAAGACGTATCAGAGGATTATCCGTTGAGTGATCCGCATTACCCACGATTCCACTTTCGTTTTTTTTTTCTTTTCCTTTCGGTACTTCGCTCGTGCTTTACTACTGTATGAGGGACGGGAGGGTCGCGCAGAGCGAATAACGAAATGGCTATAATACGACTGAGCCCCGCGTGATCCGAGAGTTCCGCACAAAAATTTGCTTACTCCGCGAACACGGGTATTACACACTAACACGCGTCTATCCGCGAGTGTAAATGTCTACGTCTCTATGTGGGAGGATCGGTACGTAGAAACGTACACGAGTCGTTTCGCGCGAAACGAAACTATTTTCGCGATAAGCATATTATAAGAAGGAACAAAAATATTTGAACAAAATTTAATGAAGAAAAATCATTTATCAAAATATTTTTCTCGGTTAATTGATCGTTATGATTATTTTTCCAACGAGATTCGTCAACGGGAAGGCAAAAAATCGTCAGGGTAAAAAAATGTTACATTTTACACGGAACGCCCCATACACGTGTGCGAGAGCAGCGTTATAAGGGTAGCTGCACCTGAATCGCGAGTGTGTAGGTACGATAGGCACCACGTGTAGAACAGTCGTTTCACTACCGGGGCGCAAATTGAACGCCGGAAGAGCGAGGGTCGAGATAGGACAGAATGGAAAAAAGTCAAAATCGTCCACCAAAGATGGAGGTACGAAATGAAAGATATTCGCGCGGATTTTTCACGAATGAAAATTTTGCATTTACCTCGCGAAACGATACGAAGAAACGAATTTAAAAAATTTGGACAAACCTAAGTACACACCCCAAAGGGATGGATAACAGATTCGTATCAGAATCCAAATTCGAATAAAAACTTTGATCGAATGAAAAACGATTTAAAAAAATTATAAGTCAGGTGCCTTTTTTTCTGCAAGTGCCAAAAAAATGTAAATTTTTTAACAATGGCGTGAAACGTCGTTCGATATTAATTTCATCCAAGTTATGGGCTACATGGCGATAAGAAATTATTTATAGCCATAACAATGGCACTTTACCTCGGCTATGGATGGTATCATAATTAATTCAATGTTGTATCATCAATGTTCAATGTTGAACCTTTAACATCGTAAAATTTATATATCTCGGGTAAGGCTGAAAGATGAATAATAGAATGGGTGGTAAAATATATGTCAAAATGGCACGAGGTCGTGTAGTAATTAGATGCAACCCAACTTTCGGTCGAGTGGATGAGTCTCCGAAGTACCTCCCTAGCCGTATCAAGTTCAACGGGTCGAGTGAATTGTTAATTCGTTTGACCGGATTTATAACGGGGTAAAAACACTGTCAGCGCCATCTAGTGTCGCGGTGGGCGAACTAGAGCTTACCGGCTATCTGTTATCACTCCCAAACAATTTTCCCTACGCTTATCGTCCCAATCGTAATCCTCTTCTCGCAAGAAAATAGAAACATCGATAACGGGGAAGAAACGACCGTACCGACGGTAAGTTAAATAGTTTTCCAATTTACCGACTGTATAATTAAAATTATCACTGCTGTTCAAAAGTTAACACGGATGGGTAAAATCTAACATTCTACCTGTCCTCTACATCGTTTACCATAACAAAGTAGACGGTCGAGGAAGTTTGTCAGAGTGATAATTAGGCTTATCATACGTCCCGGTTCAACCGGGATTGTCCCGGTTTCAAGCATTACTTCCGGCGCCCCAGCCGGTTGGGTAATTTGTCCCGGTTGTTTTTCCATATTACCCGGCCTCGTACGTATAGGAACTCAACGCGAACTCGGCTTATGAGAATTAGACCTGCCGTATGAGGCAAAATACACAGCGCATGAGAATTGAACTCTTCGACTGGAGAAGAAAATTCGGTCCGAAGTTGGGGGAACTGGGAAGCAAGTGCGGACAAAGCGTAGGGACTCGTATGCTGGTTGCCGAAATTTCTGTGGCGTATCTGTAAAAAAACGATCGACTTAACAAATTGTTAATAGATATGTTCCTTTTTTGATCTCCCTCTGGCCCTGTCTCGGTTTAGAGCTTCATGATTATGGCAAGCCCAGCAATAATAATGGAAAAAATTGGTCTAGCCTGGATTTTTTATCGACTGTTGGTAAGCACGAGGTTCTTATATTTGAGAAAATACGCTTATCAATAACAGAACCGTTCGTACCCAAAAGAAAAGTTCCTATAAGAATCTAGTGGAATCGAGGTTAAGTCTCCAGTCAGTTGCACGTTTGGTGAGCCTGCAAATTCCTCGATGGAGACCACCCTGTTCGAGAGATTGGACGCTCCAAAAGGGTGGTCGCACATGATCCATCGAAAGGAACTCCACCACTGAGCGAGCTGCTCTCACGGTCTGTAACATACTAGAAAGTGTAGAAAAGAGAAAGAGAAAACTTCGGGAGACGCCAGAGTTCGCTGCGATCGCAATGGGGATGACCGGGAGGGCGCTCCATCTACAGATAACGGCGAAGCTCGAGGCGCCAGTGCTTCGCCGCTACGGGCGGAGGTTCGCGAGAGATGGTGACACCGCGAATGAACTTCTAGGGCGCGAGGGAGACGCGAGCGACCCGAGGAACATAAAAAGTGGATGTAATAAAAATACGAAACAAGTCGAGCAAATGCGACGAATTAAAATCGCGTAACGAACGCAATAAAACGCTCTTATACCAATTAAAAACGTAACCGAACGAATTCTACGGACAATACGGTGAAGAAAGAAAAAAAAAGCCCAAGTTCCAACCATCGAGACGAACAAAACAATAGTTATACCACGCACGAATTGTTACGACAACAAATATTCAAACAAAAAAAAAAGACAAAAGCTTCGAACCTGTGTTTTAACAAGAACGACATCTTACGAATTCTCGCATAACCGACATCCTCGAACCGGTCAACGAGATGAGAAGCTTTCGGTGATGGATCTCGTGAAAAATTTCGCCGTTTGACGTGCAGAGTGTGAGAGAGAGAGAGAAAGAGACTCGTTCGTCGATCTGGTATTTTCCAGCTCATATTATTATATATTCTACGTAAGCTCTCACTCTCTGACAGCGGGCTCGGTGGGGCAGCTTTTATCCCACGAGCCCCCGAGCACACTATCGTACAGCCAGTCCTACTTACAAGGGGTGGCGAACACGAGAGAGAGAGAGAGAGAGAGACAGAGGAAGAAAGAGAGAGGGAGGGTGACAGGCACGAGTGTGTGTGTGTGTTCCTCGTTGGTGCGCCGTGAGTGTCAGTGTGTGCGCGTGTGTGTGTTCTTTATGAGAAAAAGAGATATACGAAGATAGGCTATAGGCCGATACATCATACGTCGACTCGTGCGTTTACTTCGTGTTCTATCGGTCCGCTGAATACACACATACATACATACATACATATATGTATACATAGGTACATATATATATGTATGTATATATTTCTACATAAATATATTAACACGGTACACAAATATTCGCGAATCTTCCACGAGGTGGAGGAAGGTGGGATTTTGTGTTTGCGAAAAGCTCGCAAAGAGAGCGAGCCCGAAACAAAAACGATGACGAGCTGAAGCAATCGGGTGAAAAAAAAACAAAAGGACAGACGAGAGAAGGGACGAGGACGAGGGTCGCGAGGGCGAGAACCGAGGGAAAGAGGAACGAAAAAAAAACGGAAGATATGACGTCGATGAGAAGGAAAAAATATATAAAGACGGGAGTTACGGCGAACGACGGGGAATGACGAGGAATGGGAGGAAGAACGAGGTGGGAAACGTTGTCAGCGAGACGGAAGAACGATAGGTGGGAAGGAAAAGGTTCGGAACGAGACCGCGTGTTCTATAAAGCGCGAGAGATCGAATGAACCAGTGAAAGAGTGAGGAAGAGAGAGAGAGAGAGGGAGAAAGAGAGAAAGAGATAATTGATTCTCGACGTGTGGTGTTCTCACCGGGGAACACACACGGATGCGTGGACATCGAGTTTTCGTCGTGTATATAGGAGGAAAGAGACGTTCGTCGTCGTAAAAAGCTCCACGTATCTAGGAATAGACCGTATATCGGGGTTGGCCGCTGAATTTTTCTGGCGTTACCGATTTACCGGAGGGCAGAAAGAGAGAAGTAAAAAAAAATGTAAAAAACAAAAAGAAAAGAAAATACCAGACACTAAACCGGCATAATGCGGTTGATATAAAATAAATTTAAGGTGCGCGTGGGTCCAGCACTTTTTTATATATATCGAAATATAAAAATAAAAGAAAAAAAAAACCATAATTTCGCCGTTCGTGGCAAATCTCACTTTGACGACGCGATTTTCACAATTCAATGAAAAAACTTAATACGAAACCAAGAATTTACAACAAATACGCAATAAATAAATACAAATAAAGAGGAAGAAGAAGAAGAAGAAGAAACAACAACAACAAACAACAACAACAACGTTGCGAATAAAATCTGAAGTATGCCGTGACAATTTGTACGACAAAGAAGCGAATCAAATAAACTTCATCGAAATTTTTCTACACTTTCAATATGTTTAAAAATTATCGTGATAAATAAAGAATAATAAAAAATAAAAAAACAACCCCAAGAGAACGGGATTACAATTGATATCGTTGAAAAGGAGGATTTTGTCGAGGGATACGTACGAAACGTCGAAATTGTGCATTACATTAACGTCTCATCGACGAATCGTCGTCGCGCTTCTCGTTGGTGGATGCGAGAGAGAGAGAGAGTGAGAAAGAGCTAGAGAGAGAGAGAGAGAGAGAGACAGAGTTCGAGGGTAAAAATCACGTACGTACCGAAAACGCACAAGCGCGCGCGGATACGCACACGCACACAAACATACGCACGCATACACACACGCACACAAACATACGCACGCATACACACACACACACGGGTCGAAATTTTCTCTCGCCAGGGAAGCCACGCGTGTGAGAGAAAAAAAAGCGAGCGAGCGAGAGGGCGCGCGTGGTGGAAACGAGGGAGAGCAAGAGAGTGAGAGAGAGAAAACCAAAGTCGGTACAGCTATTTATAATATAAAACGGTGAATCAACCCAGTGAGCGAACAGTGCGCCGGGCGATCTCGCAGGGTGTCGGAGAGACCGTGAGTTCTCGTCGTTGACTCGACGATGCCACATCGTGCCTCGTTATTCTCTTCCTTTTTCGCGATATAATACTTTCCTTTTTCTTTTGCTTGCCAATACCAAGAAAGAAAAATTTATTATTTTTTCATCATCATTATTATTATTATTATTATTATGGTTTTTTAAATATAAAATCGTACACGTATAAATATATATATATATACATATACATGTGTGTGTGTGTATGTGGGTGTGTGTGTTTGTGCGTGTGTGTGTGTGTGTGTGAGTATTCGTTTAACCGTCGATTTCGCGATAATAATACATCCGTATAGATAGAGACATACATATATGTATATATGTGTATGGCATGTATGTATGTATACATAGAGGAGAAAATTATATAGGGTACATGCATACATAATACCGCGGTCGAATTACTCGAGTGCGTAAGATCGTGCGTGCGTGCTGTGGTTCTGTTTTACCACCCTGGACGCGCAATATATACATCCATACACACACACACACACATATATATACATATACACGGTGTACATACCTAGTGTCATAAACCGCCCCACCCCTCCGCCACTTGGCTCTCGAGAGCTCATAGTTGTGAAAAAAAAGACAATAAGTCACGCGCGTGTATCGTCGTCCTTTTGCCTGGACACTAGTGACACAGACCCTTCATATTTCATATATGTATATAATATAATAAATAATATGATATATTATAAATATATTATTATATATAAATATATATAATATATTATAATATATTGCATTATTATAATATTATATGTTATTAGATATTATATTAATATCATATATTATATAATATTATATAGATATACATATGTGAATATATTTATGCCTGTGTGCACATATTAAAATATATATGTCGGGTTGACCCTCGTGTGGGAACCCTTTTCGCCCCACCCACACGTCTCTCTCAACAAGCATATCCAAAGCTTTTGCTCTCGAAGCTTTCAAACCCCCCCCCCCTCCCCCCGCTCTTTCTTTTCTTTCTTTCTATTTTTCTCTCTCTCTCTCTCGCGCGCGCTTTTTTCACTCTTCGATATGTACTTTGCATATCGAACGACCCTCTACTATGTATGATTAAAGTAGCTTTCCCTCCATTTTTTCCCACGGTTACTCCATTTTTCATCCCCTCTTCCCATTCGGTCTTTCACTCCCCGAACGTGTACCTACTACGAAATATCGAACACCTCACATACGCGCCGTCATAGTAAACAACGATAATGACGATGATAATAATAATAATAATAATCGTGGCACATTTGCCTTAAATTTTTTTTTTTTCAATCCCTCGATCCTCGCCTCGCTCGATTCTTTCTCATTTTGCTTACGTTTATACCCTAAAGCACTCGAGGTTGTAGCCGCATTTGCACCCTCACCCACGTTGCGCCGTACTCTCGGTCACTCGGTCAACGAGAAGCTTGCTTTTTATATTTTGTTTTTGGTTTTTATTTTCCTTTTCTGTCTGTTTTTTTTTGTAGGAAAAAAGTTTTGTGCGCGACAGTATTCACGTTTTCTTCTTTTATTGTTTTTTCCACGTGGAAACAGCTTGTTGGAATATCGACCGAATTACTAATATAGAGCGTTCGATTGTGTATAGATTTGTTATTATCGTCGAATCTGTGCGACAGAAGAGTTGTCGGGACGTCACGGTCGAACTGGGAGATAGGGGTGAGAGATAACGACGAATAGCACGGATATGACGCGTGGAACCGCCCGGCCCACGTGATAGAGCGTACATATGTCTGCATATATGTACGCGCGCATCTTCGCTAAAGGGACGAACGAACCCTCTCGATAGTAGGATGCGGTAAGTTTTATGCACCAGTCGCGCTTTTGCGTCGGTGACTTCCGTTTTTTATTTATTTTGTTTTTATATTATCAATGGACGTTGAGTAATATGGGAAATGAATTTATTTGTACGCCGAGGAAATTGAATTGTCGATCGTTACGTTTATCGATTAATTCGTCAGTGATAACATTCAAGAAATTTGTTTCTTTTTTTTTCGAATTTTTTTCGTTGTCGAGTATAATATTTGTATTGTTCGGATAAGAAGGGTTTTAGCAGCGTCGATCGATAATGTAATTATAGTTATTAATTATAAAGAATAAAATTAATCCGATAAATTGTAATTGAACGATTTTGAGAAAGCTTATTTACGAATTAATCTTTCTGTGTACGATTGATATTTAAGTGCCACTGATAATCGATGTTCTTATCAACGTCGTTATAATCTTCGATAATCGTGTCGTTTGCGGCGCATCGTCAACGTCGGATAATAATTAATCACTTTACTAATGAATTATCGACGTTTATATACGTCACAGGATAAAATCGTTAATATACGATTTTGATAAAATTGCCCTTTTTAATTGCTTATATATATGTATATACAATCCAATTATTTCATTGAAAAAAAGAAACTAATTTTTTTATCTTACTAGAAAACGATGTTATAAAATTTGCAACAGAAATCTCTAAAATTCTATGAATATCATTTAAAACACAAATAAATAAATAAAATAAGTACACGCAAATTTTCAAAGATTTAAATACGGACAAAAATATTTACGATATATCCGAATGGACATTTGTAAAATATTGTAAAAAATTACACAATACGCGTGTGCAGCTACAAAAATTTCCCTAATCTTATCGTCTATTCAGCGTTATTCTCGCCAAGGTAATTTCTTAATATCGCTTATATACGTGTATATATAGGTTTAAAAGTATTCGTTGCCCGAACTACTACGAACGCCATCCTCGTGCATTATAGATACGTGTACTTCACTCTCGAAAGTAGGTTTATCTCGATAATGAAGGAGGCAGCTGTTTCGCTTACACCCTAACGAACACCCCGGGATCTCCTCGTGTCCTAACTTTTCTACTAACGACGACAACGTTTTATACGATACGTGATATTAATATTATACAACCGAGGAAAAGTTATTTTGAAAATAGTCGTTGAACATTTACCTTGGTAATCATTTTTCCTCCGTTAATTAAAGCAATTTAATTCTCATTAATCGTACGTTAGGACTCGAATTTTTTTAAAGCGTGTCAATCGGGGATTCGAGAAGTAGCAAAGAAAAATTCATACGACAAATTAAGACGAGGCCTTCTTTAACGCGGTATTTATCATTCGGCATTCGTTCTGTAGAGGCTCGGAGAGCTATTCTAACCGGAGGTATGTTTCGTGAGTGGCGAACGCTCGGCACAGCATCGGCAGGGAGTAAAAATAAACCCATACATTTTCTCACCGAGGCGATATATATCCGACCCCCGGTACAGTTTGTAAGAGAGAGAGAGAGAGAGAGAGAGATAGCTATGTGAAGTGCGAGTAATAATCCTAATCCGCGTACGTCCCTCAACGGAACGAGGACGTTTTCATCGACTCGACGAGAACGAGAAAAAGATGCGAGTGTTTCGCTTTTCCCCGACGATACAGCAAGGCCGATAGTTCACTCGGGGATATAAAATTCAGCCAATACTTAAGAAGCAATAAATATTGGAGATTGGAGAAAAAGAAAATTTGAGTGAAAGAATATTTTGCAAAATTATTTATAAAGTATACGAATATTTCGATATCGCGATTAATAAATAGTTCGAATAAATGAATATTTAGCAAAATTAATAGTGAATATTGGCAATTTTTTTATCATAAATTTCGTATCAATCGTTAACAATATCTACTCGCATTAATCAACGAAAGTTATCTATTATTTTCCTTATAATTATTATTATTATTATTAAGTAGTTTTATTTGCACAAGTTTGTATGAAAATTGTTTACAAAATTTTTCCTTATAATTATTAGATAGTTTTATTTGCACAACGTTCCACCAAAGTTTTTTTTTTTTATTAAATTGTTCATTATTACAATTATTATTATCCCAAACAATGTCCCATCAGTTATAATTGCCAATTGATCAATCAACATCGTACAAAACCCTTCGTTCCAACGTCATCGAACAGAAACCTCCCTTTACCATCAAAATCGTAATTTCCGTCGATACATAATTCTCTCCCCTCGTCTCAATATTTAACAATCTCCGCACGTCTCGTAAAAATCTAACACGATGCATATTGACCCTTTACCGCGCAATCATTTTCTATAACATTTGTTTCTCCATCCGAGTGAGATAGGTAGGTGCGAGAGGCAAGAGGGATAAAAACAAGGAGATAAAAACGGGGTAGGGAAAAAATGGGGTTAAACCGATCGGTCCATCTCGCTCTATTGTTCTTTTAATAAACGCCGACAGAGGGATGTTGCACGGAGGGAGAGGCCAGGAGTGGGCGACAAGAGAGAAAGAGCGAGTGCCGGAGCAAGAAGAGGGAAGCAAGGGTGGCTTATAGAAATGCTCTTGATGGTTCGAGACTCGTCCGTAGTACAAGGGTCAGAAGGCCGCGGCACAGGCATATCGCGACAGCATGTATTATCTATGTCCTCGTACATACGTGTAACTAACAATCTACCCACCTCTCCTTCTACATACATACATACATATATGTATATGTATATATATATGGATATAAATGGACAATATATGTATATCTGTATATATATATGCATATATGTATGACTTCCCTTTACATATATACATATATATGTGTCATCTATAAAATATATGTGCGCATGACATGTACATTGCCGTATTTCTATATGAGCCAGGTATAGGTATTTCGCGCTCGAGATCGCGTTCGAGCCAACAAGGCAACGGGTGTATTCACCTGGAGGCGCGATCGACGAACCGAATATAATTGAGAACTGTTCGGATTTACCATCAAGTCGACCAAGAGCCCATATATATATACATATACTATATAGATATATACATACATACATACATACACACATATATATATATGTGTGTATGTATGTATGTATGTATTTACATATGTGTGTGTGTGTGTGTGTACGCACGAAGCTGATGGCCCGCGGTTGTTGTATCGCGTCTACGAGCTTGGTAACGACAATAACGACAACCGATCGTCAATATACGAGGCTCAGACTGCGTGTATCTGTACTAGACATAAAATAATAGACGACGCTGTTCGCGTATATGTTCGTCGAACGGAATTATTGGTCATCCGTTATTCTTCTTCGTTTTTTTTGTTCTCCTCGTCCTCCTCCTCCTTTCGGGATTTCCGTAACTCTCGTGTAAAATGTTCACGAGGTGGTTTTTTTTTCTCACTGGGGCAGATACAGATGGAATTCTTTTCGAGCGATGAACCGTGGTACGGTATTTAATTTTTTTGTTCCTTGTTGCTTTTTTTATTCGGTTTTTTTCTTTTTGCACGAACGCTAACAACTCGATATTTAACAGCGAGCGGTCGTGCCCGGAGGATTTTCATTTTGTAAGCTTTTGTCGAGTGTTATTGTTCGTGCAGCGGGCTTTGTCTTTTTGCAATAGGGAAGGAATTTTTGCGCGGGAGATTTAAAAAAACCCTTCGATCGTCGACGAAGATTTATTTTTTATATCGGTAAAATTCAAGGAAAATTGAATTTCAGTCGCAAGATTCTTCTTACTCGAGTTTTTCACGAATTTTAATTTTATCGAATCACGAACGTTGTTTCGTCTTGATTTTTGTTTTTGTCTTTTTAGTTTCTTAATTTTCATATCGGTTTACACGGAATTTTAATCGTTCATCGGTTTCGGTTCGAAACCGGCAATTAAAAAATATACGCTCTCGATTAACGAAAAAAAAAACGAAATTGATCCAGAATTTTAATAAGACGAAGGTGAAAAAAAGTATGAACCGAGGTTAAAATTGCAAAAAAAAACTTGATACATTAAGGTCGATCAAAATTCAAGATAAATTGAAATGAATTTTCTTGTTCATAAACCTGAAATGATTAAAGAACAAGAATTTTAGTCTTCTCATTGAAATATTATTGAATTTGAAAAGAAAAACTTGATTGTATGTCGAAATCGATGTTTTCATATTTAAACCGTCGCGTTTGATAAAATATTAAAGCGACGAGCATTTCGTTACGTCGATGATACAAATAACACATAAACACGCACACACGCGCGCACACACACACACACACACACACACATATATATATATATATATATATATATATATATATATATATATATATATATATATATATATATATATATATATATATATATATATATATATATATATATATATATATATATGTGTGTGTGTGCGAGTGTTTCCTTGACGATAGCACGTGTTCCTCCCACTTTTCTGCAAGTAATTCCGGCAAGATTCTATAGTGTACAAAAAGTCGTCGGGTCGGAGCAACAGGTTGACAGACTTTACGAGAAACGAATGGGTGATATACATATATATATATATATTGCTTTTTTTTTAGTTATTACCAATAACTCGTCCGAATCGCTCTCGACGATTTCGTGAATTTTTTTTACCGTCTCTTTTTCCACTCTGTCTTTCTCTCAGTCACCCTCCGGCGCCGTCGAAAAAAAAGATAGTGCACGCAACCTCGCAAAAAGCACAGAATCATTCGGGAAAAACTATCCAGTAGCAAGCTGCGAAGAGAATGAGAGAACGAGAGAGACGGAGAGCGAGCAAAAGTTCTCTCTCGTCGTGCGAGCGCACTTTTGCGCTCTGGGTCTCGGGACCAGTATTTAGAATCACTAAATATAGCGAACGGAAACCCAGCCGCGTGAACGTGCGCGGGCTTTTGCCTCGATGGACTGCACGACAAGAACGCTAGAGGAACTTCTTGAGACCGTCTCTCTCTTTCTCTTTCCGTCTGTCTGTCTGTCTCTTGGGCTCGCGCTTTTTCGGTCTGTCTGTCTCTCTCCCTCTCTCTCGTCTCATTTATATATCGCAATAAAAAATTCGTCCCCCCCCCCTCCCACATCAATTTTTCATCTCGAATACGACGTTTTTTTCTCGCGATATCTCAAATACGATCTTAAATTTGAGGCACGTTTCTCGAACAAATGGAACACGAGTTTGTGACTTTCGAATTTACGAATTCGTCTCGTTTCTCTCTGACTGTATTTCGTATCTTTTTGGAACCTGACGATTGTTTGTTGACGGTGGCGATTTTGTTCAATTTTTCTTTTATCGTTGAAATTGGATGATTTTTATTTTTTTTTTCTTCTTTTCTTTTTTAAGTTCAATTTTTGTGACGTTATTACGTGAATTTTGGCACGAGTATTTTAGAATTCGCGATAAACTGGGTGAAGGGACATTTCGCGGAAGACTCGAGAATTTCTGACTTGTTGACACATTAAACTTCCCGGTCGGAGTGAGATTTTTCTTTTTCGAGAGATGAAACGTTCAATTTACATTCAAATTGAATTAAATAAAAAAAAAGTCAGTCAAATTGAAAATACGAAGAATTCAATGAAAATCAAATTAAAGAACAATTAAAAATTCAATTGTACGATATGTGCAAGGGAATTTTGAGTGTTGTGAAACTTTTTTTAATTCTGTTAAGCAATTTAACTTAACATTATTTTAGCTACAAAATTACGCATCCATAGAAGGCCACGTTGATGTCGTAATTTGATTTGATATACTTCTCCGATATCACAAAAGCAAAAAATATGAAAAAAATTCATCCCCACTTACTTTATTAAAAAGAATTTTATCCACGAAGTTTATAGCTGTGTATCATTTTCTATTTTGCCTATCGAACTTCCTTAAGTTGCAGATAACAAAGTTAATTAACAAAATAGAAAAAAGGAGCCATTGTTTTCTGGAAATCCGAAAAAAAACAAAGCGTTGCGAATGAATGAGTAAAAGAAAAATATTAACAAAAAAAAACAATGAAACAGAACAAAAATGAAAAATTATGAATTTTCAAAAAAAAAACAGCTCTGGAACGAAGCTCGCGAGGATAATCTTGCCGTAGCATGCCAACGAGGTGCGACATCAGCAGGAGACGCGTCGCTCTGATTACGCGTCGATCGTTCGTTAACGGTGACCGCGATTGGCGGTTACCAATTATAATAACGACGATAAGACGACGTGACTACGACAGTACGAAAATAGCAAAAAATACGACGAGGAGACGTCCGAAGGCCCGAGAAAGGAGAACCGAAACAATTGACACGAGTGACCGATGAACACGGGGAATAATGGTGGTGACTCGTCGGGTCCCGGTGTTGCGGTCGGTAACGGGGCCCGTCCCGCGAGTTACCCAAACAGCGGCCAGACACCGACCGACGAGAGGACTGGCCAAACGAGCAACGTCACCGGGACGAACGAGACACCCGGTAACGATGGTACGACTGGTCCCAACTCTGTACCAGGCTCCAAGGCAGCAGCTGCTGCCGCCGCCGAGAAGAAACGTCCGGCGAGAAGAGGCAAACCACCTCCCGATCGTCCTGTCAGAGCACTTTTTTGTCTACCGCTCAAAAATCCACTTAGAAAATTGTGCATCGACGTCGTCGAGTGGAAGTATCCTTTTTTTATCATCGGTATTATTATTGTTTTTTAATTAAGGAAGTTCTACATATTCGGAAGCCCCGATCTGATCTTCTTTGCTTCGAATTGACATTTCTTCAAAACTATTCAACATTTTTCCATGGTTTTTTGTAGTTTTGTTCAGAAAGACTTTATTGATAATTGTGTGTAGGATTTTTGTGGGTATTTGAAATAGAACAATTTTGGGACCTGTTGAAATTCGTAAAACGTTGGTTTGAAAAAAAGCCTATTTTCAATGTATCTTTTCTACGGAACCGTACGTCCGATTTTGAGCATTTTTGTTGTGCGTGTATATTGACGTGTTATAAACAATGCATCGAGCTATTTTGTCGATATTTTGTTTCAGAATTTTTTGACATCGTATTGAAATTTTATTGAAATTTTCGACCAGGTTTGTTTACCTTCAAATATATTTTGCTCGGTCGGAATCATTTTTTCAAAAAAATATCTCGACACATCCTTCCTTTAGATGTACTGGTTGCATAAAAAAAATGCCGATACGATGAGTAGATTTCAAGAAAAGGTATATTGCAGGTGAAAAAAACATAACTTTTCAGGAAACACGATTTTCTGAAAAATATTTAGCTTACTTCCACTTTTTCAGAAAAACGTGTTTCTAATGAATCGTGAATTTCTAATGAATTCAAACGGTAAATTAAAAAAATATTTAGCATACTTCCACTGTTCAGAACGTCGTGAAATTTGAACTACACATGAAAAAAAAAATGTACTTTAGGAAAAAAAAATAGAAAAAATGCATTTTTTGACGCTACTGTATGTCGGGGGAATCGAAAATTTCAATAAAACGTCATTAAGGGAGGGGTATTTGTATCACGAGGGAGGAAATTTGTCTTGAAACAAAATAAAGAAAATTCGTTAATCTCAGAAAAAAATAATTGATCGAAAAAAGAAACTTATTTCTGATGAATGATTCGCTATTAGGGGTAAAATACTTATTTCTGTCATTTGAATGCGAGAATATTTAAAGAAAAATTAGAATCGAGATGATTTACTTTCTGATAGGAAATTGGATTTTGTTCGAATGAAAAAGAAAATTTTTGGATTATTTTGTTTGTGTAGAATTATTTTGAACTTTCTAGTTTTCATTCGAATAATTGAAGCCTATGTTATTAAGGGATGGTGAATCAATATTATCGTCGATTCACACTATTTTATTTATTTTTTTCAATTTGTGAGATTTATGATCCTTGACCCATTTTCTAACTTGTCACAGACCCTTCGAGTGGGTCATTCTTTCTACTATATTCGCCAATTGCGTAGCTCTGGCAGTTTATACGCCCTATCCTTGCAGTGACTCTAATCAAACAAATCTTTACTTGGTGAGTCCGCAATTATGTAATTGCTATTTGAAACAATTTCATTCATAAAATTAATAAACAGTCATAAAAAATTTATTTTCTTCTTCAGGAAAAAATTGAATACGTCTTTCTAGTAGTTTTCACCCTCGAATGCGTCATGAAGATAATAGCTTATGGATTCGTTGCCCATCCGGGAGCATATCTTCGAAACGGATGGAACATGCTCGATTTCACCATCGTCGTAATTGGGTTAGTATTATTAATTCGGATTCCGTTGTCTCGATTATATTGAGCCGGAAGGAATGTCTCGAAACGATTATTTTTAATTATGAAGACTTGAACTGCTAAATTATCTTACAAATAAATTTAAACCTTAAGTAAAATATTTATTATTTTTATTTAGTTTCAATTTTTAATGAGAAATTGGTTTCTATTTTTTTATACAGAATGGTGAGTTCTATATTGACGATGTTGATGCAAGAAGGCTTTGACGTAAAAGCTTTGAGAGCTTTTCGAGTTCTGCGACCACTTCGTCTCGTGTCTGGAGTTCCAAGTACGATTCTAGGACGCTTGATTCATTAATAATATTTTTTTAAATTTATTTTCATCCTTATATCGTCGTATAAAATTACAAACCTTTTTTCCAGGTCTCCAGGTTGTTCTGAATTCTATTCTTCGGGCTATGGTGCCATTACTTCACATCGCACTTCTCGTACTCTTCGTTATCATAATCTACGCTATAATAGGCCTTGAATTATTCTCCGGAAAAATGCACAAAACGTGCCGTAACAATCTCACCGGTAATTAATTGAGCTAACCGTCGTTGAATAATTAATCGTCGATTATAGATTATTCACAAATTCGACTAATTATGCGATATTGATTAAATTTCTTGGTAAACTATATTATGATTATTTGTATGTTTTCGTTATGTGTAGAGGATATTATGGAAGAGCCACATCCATGTGGCGAAGCTGGTTTTCAATGCAGTTCCCTCGGTGAAGAATATTATTGCAGTCGACAATATTGGGAAGGTCCGAATAACGGTATCACAAATTTTGATAATTTTGGACTTGCCATGTTGACCGTCTTTCAATGTGTCACACTCGAGGGATGGACCGACGTACTTTACGACGTGAGTGTGTTTTCAATCGATTTATAAGAATTTATTTCTCGTCCAATATGACGTAAGTGTAAATATTTTATCAGCGTTATAAAATATAAAATAATTTTTGTGACTTTATTTTTTAGATCGAGGACGCTATGGGCAGCACATGGCAGTGGCTGTATTTTATATCCATGGTAATTCTCGGTGCTTTCTTCGTTATGAATCTCATTCTCGGTGTGTTATCCGGGTAAGTGATAAAAAAGATTTGATCAAACTTATTTTTTTCATAAAAGTCACAAAAAAAATCTGTTTATATTAATTTAATTCGTTTTTATGACACATTTAGTTTTGAATTATTCATGGAATTCATAATTGTTGTAATTGTGTACTGTGACCCAGAGAGTTCTCCAAGGAAAGAGAGAAAGCCAAGGCTCGCGGTGATTTTCACAAATTGCGAGAGAAACAACAAATCGAGGACGATCTGAGGGGCTACTTGGATTGGATAACTCAGGGTGAGGATATCGACGCCGAGGCTGATGAGATGCAACAGATGCAAGATGGCAAACGTATGTCACGATCGTACAAATGGCTAAGCGAATTTAAAAAAAATTATTTCCACGATAAAAATGGAATTTACCAATGAATAAATTTTGCAAAATTTTAGCCAAGCAACAAAGCGAAATGGAAAGCACGGATCGTCTCGAAGGCGATGAGGAAGGAATACAACAAGAATCAGCATGGAAACGAAAGAAACGAGATTTAGATAGGTAATTAATTGTTTCGATTTACTCGAAATCAATTCTATTTAAGATTTAATTCACAATTAAAGAAAACAATTATTGAAATATTAAAAAAAAAATTTATTTGAAGGTTTTGAAGTCGGTATTGAAAATTCTATTTTAGAACTGTTCTTTGATCGATAGAACTTATTACTTTTCGCAGGGTCAATCGTCGTATGAGAAGAGCGTGCCGAAAAGCTGTAAAATCTCAAGCTTTTTACTGGCTCATTATAGTCCTCGTATTTTTGAACACGGGTGTATTGGCGACCGAGCACTATCGACAACCAGACTGGTTGGACGACTTCCAAGGTTTCTATATATTTGATTTATTCATTTATCTATTAGCATTATCGATTTAACGAAAGACATTGTAAAAACAAAAATTCTACCAAATTTTTAGAAGTCACAAATACCGTTTTCATCGCTCTATTCTCGTGCGAGATGTTGCTCAAGATGTACAGCTTGGGATTTCAGGTAAATAATCAAATTTGTTTTTTTAATTATAATTTATATCAAAATCGTTCAACGTTTTCTTGTTTTATTCTTTCACGCAGGGTTACTTCGTGTCGTTATTCAATCGTTTCGATTGCTTCGTCGTGATCGGTTCTATCAGCGAAATGATACTAACGTATACGGAAATCATGCCACCACTCGGCGTGTCTGTACTCCGTTGCGTCAGATTACTCCGAGTCTTCAAAGTCACAAAGTCAGTATTAATCGTAATTTTAATTAATCACTCATTAACTGAATTTATTCATAATTTATTAATAATAATGATAATGGAATTTCTAATTAAATACCATTAGTCCCAAAGCGATAAAATTAATTCTATTTCTAGGCAAACAAACGTTTATTTATCGAGCATACATTTCACACAAAATTCAGGAATTGTGATAACAATTTTTTTATAGATATTGGCGATCCCTGTCGAATTTAGTGGCATCGCTCCTCAACTCGATACAATCAATTGCCTCGCTTCTGCTGCTTCTCTTCCTATTCATCGTTATTTTTGCATTACTCGGAATGCAAGTATTCGGTGGAAAATTCAACTTTGACAATCTTCAGGACAAACCAAGGAGCAACTTTGATAGTTTCTGGCAAAGTTTGCTTACTGTCTTTCAGGTCAATTATTATAAGGAGTTTTTAATTTTTTAGTTGAAACAAGAATTTTATAATATATAAAACGTACGGATTTATGAATTAAAGTTAATTTCGAATTAATTTTAGATCCTAACCGGTGAAGATTGGAACGCTGTGATGTACGTAGGAATACGAGCTTACGGTGGTGTCGCGAGTCACGGAATATTGGCATGCGTCTATTTCATTATCCTCTTCATTTGCGGAAACTGTATCCTTCTGAAAAGATCAAATCTCGAATTAGTCCAATTTTGTTATGAATTTATTAGATTTTTTTATCAGAATAATCGAAAGATTTTAATGTGACAAAATTCTGTGATCGAACCATGATTTTTCTTGACTGTACTTAATCCTCGTTATTAAGACATTCTATTGAACGTCTTCTTGGCCATTGCCGTCGACAATCTCGCCGATGCCGAGTCATTGACTGCGATCGAGAAAGAAGCCGAGGAAGAGGCAGGGAAAAATAAATCGCACAGTGGCTCACCGACGCGAGACGAGATGAGCGTCGACGACGGTGGTGACGACGGAGGTGACTTAACAGGTGGCGAGGACGAAGGTGACGGTACCGATTTCGAGCACGATCCAAACGAGACGATGGACGACTACGAAGCTGCCTTAGACGGTGATATGTGAGTAAAGAATTCATCTTTTGTATTAAAATAATTGAAAAGAAATTAGATAGAAATTAGAACTTGTTCGATTTAGGTCAAAGGATGGCGATGAGTCGAATCGTCATGGAAAAGTACGCTTGAACATCGATTCGGACGACGAAGATTTGGAACGAGCAACTGACGACGAGGATGAGGAAGGAGACGGTCATATGGACATGAATGGTACGTTCTGTAAATAATAATAATCAATCGATCAATTTTAATGAAATCGTGATTACAAACGGAATGATTAATTGTTAATTATTTCATACGTTTGCAGATGATGGAATGGGTGGTGAGGAAATTTCAGCACGACCACGAAGGATGTCCGAGTACAAGCAGGGAGGAACGGAGAAACAGCCGATACCACCGGGCTCCTCATTTTTCATATTTTCACAGACGAGCAGATTCCGTGTTTTCTGCCATTGGTTGTGCAATCACAGTCATTTTGGCAATTTCATACTCGTTTGCATCATGGTATCGTCTGCTATGCTCGCTGCCGAGGACCCACTCAGAGCTTCGTCGTACAGAAATACGGTAATTATTTTTTGTATCGATATCCCCATCGAGCTTTAATCAAATATTCAATTCGAAATTATATTCAATTTGTTTAATATGTAAAAATTTATCAT
This sequence comes from Netelia fuscicornis, assembly GCA_946811545.1. Taxonomy (NCBI): domain Eukaryota; kingdom Metazoa; phylum Arthropoda; class Insecta; order Hymenoptera; family Ichneumonidae; genus Netelia; species Netelia fuscicornis. Next base: position 41,789,599 of record OX328011.1, on the reverse strand, counting down.
CGTTCATTCGACTAACTTTATGAATCTCTCTCTTTTCCTTCGTAGATATTGAATTACTTCGATTATTTCTTCACGTCGGTGTTCACCATTGAGATATTCTTAAAAATGATATCGTACGGTTTCGTGATGCACGACGGGGCGTTCTGTCGTTCGGCGTTTAATCTACTCGACATGCTCGTTGTTTGCGTGTCCCTCATCTCGATGGTCTGGAGGTATAGTGATGTTAACGAATGCTTGATAAAGGCATTAATTGTATTTTTGTATCTTTTTTTCCATCTTTTCTTTTCTTTACTTTCGTAGCTGATACATCTTTGTTTTCTTTCTTTTCTCTCTCTCTCTCTCTCTCTCTCTGCCTCTTTCTCTCTCTCTCTCTCTCTCTCTTTCTCTCTCACACACACATACAATCTCTCTCTTTCTCGCCCTCACTCTATAACTCTCTCTCTTTCACTCTATTTTTCTCTTTTTCTCACTTTCTTTTAATTGCTCTCACACCTTGTCTCTCTCTCTCTCTCTCTCTCTCTCTCTCTCTCTCTCTCTCACACACACACACTCTCTATCACACACTCTCTTTCTCTCTCTCTCTCTGTCTCTCTGTATCCCGATCTCAAACTTAAACCCTAGGAACCTTTCCCCCAGGTCTAACGCTATATCGGTGGTCAAGATTCTTCGAGTTCTGCGTGTACTTCGGCCATTGCGTGCCATCAATCGGGCCAAAGGCCTCAAGGTATTTCAACGTTTTTTTTATTTAATCTGCTGTTTAAGTACAAATATTAATAGCTATCTATCTATCTATCTTTCCATCTGTCTCTCGTACTATCTAGTATTTCCCCAATGTCCTCGTGAAATATCGATCGTGCGGTCACGGGAGTATCGTTGCTTTGCCACGTTCCCCCCTCGATACTTCCGGTATATTGCCATATCTGTATATAGCGGTATATAATTGTAATAATTTCGCAACGGCCAGAGAAACCGAAATGAGCGCAAGATGCAAATTGGGTTAGTTGGGTAACGTAGGAGAAGGTGAAGGTTCCAAAACCCTTTTTTATACCTTTATATAAAACAAGTATATACATAAATACGTATATTTATTCATTTATTTATTTATTTATTTATCCATTTATTTATACATATATCTATGTTTTATATATAGCGTATAAAAGGGTACGATTATTAATCGAATTACAAGGAGAAAGACAGTGGCCATAGAGGAAAAAAGAAAGGGCCAAAAACTTATGTGTGAAATTGTGTGTGTGTTTTTTTTTCCATCGTCGATCGAATAATCGCAGTATAATTATTTGATTAATGTTGAAATCGTAGCACGTAGTACAGTGCGTCATCGTAGCGGTAAAGACTATCGGAAATATAGTCCTCGTCACCAGCCTCCTGCAGTTCGTGTTCGCCGTCATTGGCGTGCAACTTTTCAAGGTAGGCCGTTCAGGCTGAACGGTGTTATAACACTTTGACGGAAATAAGAATTAAGAAAATAGAAATGAAAAGATAAAAAAGATAAAGAACCAAAATTAGAGAGAAAAATATGTCAACGAAATGTGCGATGTTCCTTTTGTTTCCGTGAGTTTAAATTTGAGTTGAGATGCATAGGTGCGTTCGTGTATTCGATTTTCGTATAAATTGTTTTTCTTTTTTATATAATCGTTTATATAATCGTATAAAATCGTTGTTTTATCTTCTCATCCACGGGAAACTTTTTCCCATGGAATTCCATCTCGAGTTACATTTGTACAGATGTATTAACCCAGATCCCAGTTAAATTTACTGGTTGAAAAGAAAAAGAAATTTGAAATTTCAATGACAAAAAATTGTTTCAATTAACAAAAAAGCGAAAAACCGCTAAATTCGAGTTTCACGAATAAACAAACGTGAGAATAAGTCCGTGAAGTGTCCTAATCGTCCTCGCTTTGTGCTCGATAAATTACAAAATGAGGAAAAACAAAATTTTTCAAATTGAATCCAGGAACGCATCTTGTGTTTTTTTCACTAGAGTGTTTACACTTGTGTTTTGTATCATTCCAACCCCCTCACCCCCTCGCCTGCCAAACTCGTCGTCGCCCACGCCATATCAATATAATAATAAAACTAGGTCATTTTCTTATTTCCCCTCCACTTAAAAGGAAAAAAGCAACCACACATACACATACAGAGACACATAGAGTGCACACGTAACAAAATTACCTCGGCGCCATTAGCGACGGGAGAAATAATGAAAAATACACAAAAAAAAATTGACACGAATCACGTTACACACGATTCCCGAATCAATGCACCTTTGGGTACCCCGAATGACTTGGCAATACTTATGATTCTTTGAGACTAATTAATTAATATACCCGTAGAGAGAGAACAGTTTGCCCAATTCCTCCGTATAATATATGAATATAGATTCATAAAATATATTTAAATATATATATGTCGAAGACGAATACGAATCTCGTAAAGCGTGTGAAAACGTGTTAACATTAGTTCCGCTGATCGTCGTACATTGACTCCCACCACGTAATGCATTTTATCATTCGAATAATAATAATAATAATTTTAAACAACAACACCAACAACAACAGTAACAACACTATCTTTTGATATTTGCATAAATAACGTTACTTACGCGTGTAAAATTGTTTTAGAAATTTTTCTTTCTTTGTATGACATAATTTATATATATATATATATATGGTTTATTTATATTATATATTAACTATTATATACATTATATATAATATTAATATACAATAATAGAATATATTAAAAATACGAATATCATTAATATATTATTATGATATTATTAGTATATTAATAATATATATATTATATTATTATATACATTATATATAATAATATATTAATAATATAATAATAATATACTATATAATATAAGACATAATATAATAATTTATATATATATAAATTATGTAATACAATTTCATAGTTGAGATAATTTGTTGATTGTTCATTACACGTGTACGTACGTTTACGTATGTGTATTAAAATACAACATAGTCTACTCTATTATATTTACTATATATATTATAGTATATAGAAGCACGTTCGATGTTACCTAATGCGTTATGACTGTACTACCGCGTCGCTCGGAATCTACGAAAATCCTTTCGAATCCCATCGACCTCACGATGTTCTTTTTTTTCTATGATTTAAAAAAAACAATTTTTTTTTATTGTTCCGTTGTTTTTTTCTCTCTGTATCTGGTTCCTCTATCTGTTCTCCCCCGCCCCCTCACCAACAGGCGACTGGCACTGTTGCAGATTTGTGAAAATAATTTATTTATTTATTCGTTTTTTTTGTTTCGTTCATGTTTCTTCCGAATTTCTCACTCGTTTATATCCTTTAATTATTATCATATAGCGAAAACAAACAAGAAAACAAAAAAACAAAAAAAATGCATGAGTTGCGATTTTTTAGCGTTGCAGTGGTGTGCCGCTATATTAACACGAAAGAACATGTCCCATTCGCGTATCATCGTATCGACGCGTCGTTTCGGTCTCGTTGAAAATCGCTCGCGATGTCACATATATATATATGTTTGTTCCGTTTTATTATTTTTATTTTACTTTACTGCTCGTAATAAAATGGAATTCGCGGCGAAAAAGAATTAATCGAAAAATTGGAAAATATATTTCCGTTTGGAAAATTAATACCGACGGAAATTTAAATCGACTTCGTGGCGGCGCGGCGCGACGCGCAACGGTGAAATTTGGAAACATGAATCGTTTTTTGTTTTTTTTTTTCGTTTTTTTTCTCTTTTACATCTTGTTTTTTTCACGTCATAATTCGAAAGCTTCGGAATCCCAGAGGTGCATTGCCGAGGTACAAACACAACGTGCACCCGACCGAGCGCAAAAATAACGAGATAATTTTTGAATATATCGTTTTTCTTTTTCTTCTATTTTTTACTTTTCGTGTCAGAGATAAATTAAGTTTACTCGATGAAGGAAAATAAAGAAAATTGTCATTAATCGTCGATTAGGAAAAAAAAATACGTATCGCCAGTCGGATCGAGACCGAGGACCTCGCGATAATCTCATATACCGGGTGTCCCAGAACTTTCGCGCCTTCCGGTACCCGCGCGTGGTTGACGATACCACGAATTGACGTACGAAATCCAGAGGCTCAATTCGCCATAGTTTTTAAACGAGCAGCATTCTAATTTGTACAATCGGCGAGTTGGAATCCGGCAACTTAGATCGTCTCTCGTTTGAAAACTATGGCGCAATCGAGACTGGAATTTGGTAAGTGAATTTGTGGCACCGCCAGCTACCCGCAAGTACCACGTGATCCGAAATTTTTTCGTCACCCGGTATATACATATATATATATATTTATATTTATCCAACCTCATAATTTTTGTATTATCACTAGATATGTGTAATGACTAGCGACACCTTTATCCGTGAGAAAGAAAACCCTTGACCCTCGCCGCCCTACCCAACTAACCCGATGCAAACAAATTTATTATTGCGAGGACGTCGCAAGAACAAAAACAACCCGCCCCAACCACCTTTCTCTCTTTCTTTCTCTGTCTCTGTCTGTCTGTCTGTCTCTCTCTCTCTCTCTCTCTGTCTATCAATCTATCTATCTCTCTATCTCTACTTCATACATACATACACACACACACACACGCACACACAAACATATGTATATATATATAATATACATACATATATATATATATATGTGTGTGTATGTATGTATGTATGTATCTATATATATCTCTCATCCACATACGTATAAATGCTAATGTATCGATTTTTTTTTCTTATGTTTCCATCTGCCTCTCGTACCGTCCCCGCGTTGAACCGATCAAACAAACAAACAAAATCCCGCTGTGCTCGCCTCACGCGCCCTGCTCGCCTCTCAACCTCGCAACTATATCCGAAAAAAAACGATCGAAAAACTGAAAAAAAAATCTTAAACACCGACAATCCAATAAAAAAAAAACCAAAAACTGCGTATACAAAAAGTACGTGGTGAAATGTGTGATTGTCGCCATTAAAACGATCGGCAACATTATGTTGGTCACCTATCTCCTACAGTTCATGTTCGCTGTTATCGGGGTACAGCTCTTTAAGGTAAAAGACAAACAGAACAAAAAACAAAAACAAAAAAAAGCGAAAGAAGTACAAAAACTGCACGCCAAAACGCACAAATATAAATTAAAAAAGCATTCGATTTCTTAGATATCTATCGTATTTGTTGTTAATTAGGCTATTGGCACGCTCGCATAAGCACGAATATCGAAATATAAAAGAGATATTAAGATATAGAATTATTTATTACGTATCGTACTGTAGTTTATTTATATTAGCTTACCCGATAAACGCTGTATAAACATGGCTTTCTTTTTCACTGCGTGTACCAGCACAAAATTCGTACAAGTCTAACTTAAACATCTCTTGCAGCAATAAAAAAAAAGAAATTAATACCGTCGAGAGAGTGAGAACAAAATATTTTTATTTTTACGCTCCCGCAGTTTTCAAACGAATATAAAACTCTTGATCTTTTTTTAAGCCGCTTGCTCGAGCTCGGACCAATAAAGAAATTTATTTTTAAGATCCGTTTGAAATTCAAGGATTCGTTTAAAAAATTGGAGATATCATTTAAACAATTAAATAATTTCGGAAACAATTTTTAGAAAATTTTTGCTAGAACTTTTACTATCTGATTTTTATGTTTTTTTTTTTCAGCCAACGGTAATTTGACGAAAATGCTTTAAATCATTATAAACGTTTTTTGTTTTCTTTTTTTTTACTTTTTATTTATGTTTCGACGGTATTTTTTTGGCAAGAGATAATATCGTTTGTATTTTAAGATAAAACACAGCCACCCTTCGCACGCTCTGTTCGATTAGTTGTAAAACTTGAAATGTCTATCTCTCGGTGTTACCCCCTCGTCGTTTATTATTACAAAGCACGTGACCCTCTCTTCCACTCGGTCTTCCTCCCATCGACCTCCCGATACGAGCGACAGCATACAAATTTTTTTTCCATATCACCTTGTATACACCCTTAACTCAAATCCAAAAAAAACACCTCCACACACACAACATGTATAAGCATGTTCGATTTGCACAAAATTATTCAACAACGAACCAAAAAATCGTTGTTAAAATATATTTTCTGAGAAAATTAATTGGCACATTGATCCCGAAAAAATATCATCCCTTTATAAACAAAATTATCAATCGAGATTATTCTTAATCATTTGAAAAAACGAAAAACTCATTTTTTAATCGTTCATCTCGTTTACAATGATTTTTTCATAAAATCATGTCCAACTAATTTTTCTTTAAATAGTCACCATCCCCGGTTTTCAACTAAAAGCATGAATTTCCTACCTCGATACTCGATCGCTAATTACCGGAACAAAATTTAAAAAAAAAGCAGTCAAACTTTCAAAACAACAAAAATTTTCGAAACTCGTAAAAATCTGACGATTCTATCTACATCGCGTCGTGCCGTTGCCACGTATCCAATTTTATCATTCGTCGCGATTTTTTTTCTGTACATATGTACATATATACGATACACATATCTCTGCACCCCGTAACGAACAAAAAAAAGTAAACACGAATATTGCACGTCTATGAATTTTCTATTCTCACGCGTTTTCACTATAAATCTCTGATTAACGAAAAGAAATATATATACAAAGCTAACAAAATAACAATAACAATTACGTGCACGCTGAGCGCGCTTGGACCTAAAAAAATTAATTTTTTTTTCTTTTTTTTGTTTACTTATAAATTTGCATAATCGCTTCGAGAAACAATAATTCGATATAATCGTCGCTTCTGCAAGATGCTCGTTGTTGATACACTTTTTTAACCCGAATTTATGCATCACCAATAAACAAAACGAAACGAAAACAAATTTTAATCGAATATCTGGTTTTCTCACTATATCCAGGGCAAATTTTTCATGTGCAACGACGAATCGAAAGTCACGGAACCCGAGTGCCAGTGAGTTCTTTTTTTTAATTGTCGTACTTGTTGTTTAACATTCGTTGTTTTAATTTTAATTAATCGTGCTAATTCTTCATTTTTTGTTTCATTTTTTGTAAATTTGAATTATAGCGGCACGTATCTCGTCTTCGAGGAGGGAAATATTAATAGGCCTGTGATGAAGGATCGTTTGTGGAAGAGAAATCGTTTTCACTTCGACGACGTTGCCAAAGCGATGTTAACACTTTTCACGGTATCGACGTTCGAGGGTTGGCCGAAGTAAGAATTATCACGACGTGAACAATTTTTTAAATAATTTTTCACAAGTCGATTGGTAAAAATCAATTCGATATGATTGCAAAGAAAATTAATTTGATCGATTTAACGGATGCTCACCCGATTAATTAATTTTTTTTTACATTTTCACAGCTTATTGTACGTGTCAATCGACTCGAATCGCGAGGATTATGGTCCAATCCATAATTTTCGACCGATCGTGGCTGCTTACTACATCATATACATCATCATCATAGCGTTCTTCATGGTCAACATATTCGTCGGTTTCGTCATTGTCACGTTTCAGAACGAGGGAGAACAGGAGTACAAAAATTGCGAACTTGACAAGAATCAGGTTTGTACATGCGTGCAATTTAAACCTCAATAGTCACACTGGATCCACGGGACCCAGGCCTTTTTTTTATCTGGAACTTGACTGCTCACTAAAATCCATCAATTGGGTTTTGCGACGCCATCTAACGATAGTTTGGATCTTCAACTTCAATACCGAGAACGTAGATGTTGAATCGGACGGTTAATCGGATTTCCGTTTCATTCTTTCCTTCTAAATCGCACCTGCGTAGGATGAAATAAATATACTTTTTGAAAAGTCCACAGAAACCGCTATGCCTATTTCAAAGCACATTGTTACCAGATTATAAAACCATTTTTTTTGTGAATTATTACAAAAGTTACAGCAATTTTTGTAAAAAAAAAAGTCATTTTTCACGAGTTTTATTGCACAATTTTTGTTACATGTTTAAAATTCAATTTTTTATTTATAACCAAAATCCTTGTATTAAACAAGGTTGAAATTATACTTCACTATTTTTTCATATCGCTCAATACATTATTTCATTATTTGTAACAATTTAAAAACGCCTGGGTCCCATAGATCTAGTATGACTATAACGTGATTCTAGCTAATAAGCATGACTACTAAGGCTTAAGAGTCAATGTTACAAGCGACGAGCGATTCGAAAACGCAATTCAAAATTTTCTTGAGGATATCTAGAGAATTATAGCAATATTTTTGGGAAAATACAACGTTTAACCACTTTTTGTCGTAATTATCTACATGCTTTTGAAATTTTAATGCAATCGGTTGCTCAGTTCCGAAGAGAGTGAGTACGAATCGCGTTTTCGAATCGTTCTTAACGTCAGAACAAATACTAAAAATATTCGTGAATATTATTGCTCTTTGAATAATTTTACTAATTATTTTACTTATTACTATTTTATAAAGAATTTAAAGAATTTCACGTAATGCGATTATTAATTATTTTTATCGAGTTACAAATTCTCGTGATTTTAATAATCCACAATTATTCGACGATTATTTTTCACAGCGTAATTGCATAGAATTTGCTCTGAAGGCAAAACCCGTTAGACGCTACATACCGAAGCATCGCATACAGTACAAGGTCTGGTGGTTCGTGACTTCGCAGCCGTTCGAGTACACGATATTCACCCTCATTATCATAAATACCGTGACGCTCGCAATGAAATTCTACAATCAACCGGATCCTTACACCCACGCCCTCGACGTTCTCAATATGATATTCACAGCTGTATTCGCCCTGGAATTTGTCTTCAAACTGGCAGCATTTCGTTTCAAGGTTGCTCAACAATATTATCGTTTGTTTGATATTAAAACAAAAAAAAATGTTTTCCATATTGTTGAAATATATTACGTTTTTTTCAGAATTACTTCGGCGACGCTTGGAACGTGTTCGACTTCATCATAGTTCTGGGTAGCTTCATAGACATTGTCTATTCCGAAGTCAACGTAAGTTATTAAATTTCCCAGACACCGAACAAAACGATGTTGACATTCTTCAGGTTCCAATCATTGTAAATATTGCACATATACGTAGAAAGAAAACATTCCTCGTTAGATAAAAAAAAATGTTATTTCGCAGGATCGTCGACATAATTCGTTTTCGTAGTGCCACGAAACTCCAGGCATTCACAGTTGACTTATTATTTTTAATTATTAATTTTTCATATTTTTCTGAATCTTTGTTCGTCTTTTTTAGATCTTTTTTTTTTAGATTAGTCCTCCTCGAGGGTAAACGTATTTTTTCACAATTTCATTTCTAGGCACGAGTGCATGCCAAGGCGGGAGGTTCACTCCCAACGAAGGTGCAACAAGTATGTATGTGTGTATGATAACGTACTCTCGTTCGAGACTGTGCGTTGTGTGGGTGTCTTCTACAAAGCTGTTCCCCCAGTCCTCAATTAGAAACCTTAGATACGATGATTAATTTCGTAGATACAGTTCTTTCTTTGTGCACGTACGTCACGTGGTTCAGGTATGAAAAACATTAATTCTCGAATCGATTAGGACAAGGATATAATTTAAATGCTATTGTAACAATCGATTATTTCAATTTTCTTATTTTATGATTCGAAAATCAATTTTTGATCATCCCTGATGTAGTGTACCCCTATATTTTTGCAACTGAATGTATCCTCATAGAAATTTGTAATGTAGATGTGTGGACGAGTGTGCGTGTGTGTGTGTGTGTGAACCCTGAATACCCATAGTTTAAAAAAGCGATTATACAAATGTACGTGACTAATTAAGTCGCTGGTATAGTATGCCATGTTCCGAACTGGATAAAATACTATTTCTCCCTTCTTTTGACTATTAACTATTGTATTCTAGCATCGATCTGGTTTTGCCATTTATCGAGGAGTACAAAAGTTTGCATAGAATAATTAATATTGGAATTTTAATTAAGAAATTATACTATTTTATCCAGATATGCCAATTGTATTGCCCTAAACATAAAGATACCCGTCTATATAGAGCTACCGAAGGATTCGACATGTGAAAGTCCTCGTCATCGACACACAATTGGGTATTCGATCAAGGACGTGATAAATCGATAATAAACAGGAAGGCAAAATTTCGCGGGACTTTTTGGTGGAGAAATCCTGCAGTAGTGAAAGGGGGACGTGAGCGATCCACCAAGAATTTGCACTGACTCCATACTACCTCGTGACAAAGCTTATCTAACAATCTCCAATGTTTTGTTGGACCCTTTTTTGTTACGTTTTATTAAATGGATTTTTATACATTTTTTGAACAATTGATTGTGTTTTACGTCGGTGATGGATTGAATTCCGAGAATCCCCTTATCTTTAGAGATCAGAGATAAGGTTGACCCGAATCTGATCGTTGAAAAAAGTTTTATAATTTATATCGAAAGAATAATGACGAACAATGATTTTTCGCGAAATGGAATTGAATCGAGAAGTAACGTGAATATTTTTTCAGCCCGGTTCGAACATCATTTCCATCAATTTCTTCCGGCTGTTTCGAGTGATGCGTCTCGTCAAACTTTTGAGCAGGGGCGAAGGTATTCGTACGCTTCTTTGGACCTTCATCAAATCTTTTCAAGCTCTCCCGTACGTCGCTCTCCTCATCGTCATGCTTTTCTTCATCTACGCCGTTATAGGAATGCAGGTATGTCCTACCAATCTCGCAAAAATTTTGGATAGACGAATGCCATTAAAATAGTTATGAATAAAATAATCGTAAGTAATTGGTCCTAAAAAATTAGCCAAACTATTAATTATTATACAAAATAACAACAATAATAATCGTTTTAGGGGAATAATTAGGGTCTTAGTCCAAAGTTGATAGCAATTTTTTAAACATTACTCTTATTTATTTATCTTTATACGACTATTTCAACCGAACGATAATGCGAAACATTGCTCATTTCGTTTCAGGTCTTTGGAAAAATTATTCTTGACAACGAAACTGCTATACATCGTAACAACAACTTTCAGACATTTCCTCAAGCGGTTCTGGTACTTTTTAGATCAGCGACGGGTGAGTAGAAAACGTAAAAAGCTAAATTGCTCATTTTCAATTATCAGAATGAGTTTATATAATTTTTTGTTTATGAAACTTTTTCAGGTGAATCCTGGCAAAATATCATGCTCGACAGTTCGTCACGTCCTTCCGAAGTCAAGTGCGATCCAAAGAGTGACGACGAGAACAATCCAGCTGGCTGTGGCAACGACATTGCATTTCCATATTTCATATCTTTCTACGTACTTTGCTCCTTTCTCGTGAGTATTGTCATTTTTCATTTACGTTACAATTTTTGTCACATCTTTCTTTTCGATATCAAAGAAAAGAAAGGGGAATCACACATTTCTCTTTGCAGATTATAAATCTATTTGTCGCCGTTATTATGGACAATTTTGATTATCTAACGAGAGATTGGTCGATTCTTGGACCACATCATCTTGACGAATTTATACGTTTATGGTCGGAATACGATCCGGACGCGAAGGGACGCATAAAACATTTGGACGTTGTGACGCTTTTGCGAAAAATTTCCCCTCCATTGGGTTTTGGAAAGCTCTGTCCTCATCGAGTTGCATGCAAGGTATTATTTTTATTTAGCAATAACTCGTTGATCCATGATATTTGAATGATTCGAGGACTTCTTTTTTTTCTTGCAACACATTCAGAGACTCGTGTCGATGAACATGCCATTGAACAGCGATGGTACTGTTCTTTTTAACGCGACGCTCTTCGCCGTTGTAAGAACTTCGTTGAGGATAAAAACGGAGGGAAATATCGACGAGTGTAACGCTTCGTTGCGAGCTGTTATCAAGAAGATATGGAAGAGAACGAGTCCAAAACTTCTCGACCAAGTTGTACCACCGCCAGGAGGTTCGAATCAGAAAAATTGAATTTATCATTTAACCCTTTAACTGCGGCGCGCTCTGGGTCGAATCCATCACTACGAATAGCGCGCTATTCGCATGTTGCAGCGACTCGACCCCCGCCGTCTTGAGTAGTGACCAAAACAGTACCCGGAAGTTTTATAGCATTCTTGAGTTTTTTTTTAAGATAATAACTGCACATAAATTACTAATATTCATTTTTATTTGTTTTGAGTAGCATATCTTAAGCTATTTTAATTTACTTAATCGATGGACTCGCCAGAGCGTATGTATACGCCCGCCACAGTGAAATTTTCGACATTTATTTTTCATTTAAATGAACTTTAGTAAGAGATAAAAAGTGAAAAAATTAAATGTTGATTTTTTTAATTCTAGATTGACGAGAGAAAAAATATTTGATTGAAATGTGCAAATTACTATGTACAGCATTTTTATTTAGTTATTTTTATTCGACATTATAGTTTTCAGGTTAATTAATTATGTTTTATTGCCATTTTTCTAGTCGACGATGAAGTGACGGTGGGCAAGTTCTACGCTACCTTCCTTATACAGGATTACTTTAGAAGATTCAAGAAACGCAAAGAACAGGAAATGAAGGACGGTGACAAAGACTGCCAAAACACAGTGACCCTGCAGGCAGGATTGCGAACGCTTCACGAAGCTGGACCGGAATTGAAACGCGCTATTTCGGGAAATCTTGAGGAATTGTTAGACGATAATCCTGAACCTATGCACAGGGTAAAAGTTTCGTTAAACAAAATTTATATATCCATATTAAACAAAAAACACAAAATAACTTCTTTTTTTTTTCACGTTACAGCGAAATCACTCGCTCTTTGGCAGCGTTTGGTCCAGCATGCGACGGGGTCATCAAAACTTCCACAGGGCTAAATCCCTGAAGGCGAACGCCAATAACGCTTCCAAGGTAAATTCGTCTTTCTCTCTTTTTCCCCTTTGTATCATTCAATTTCAAATCTATTCAATTATTTATAGGCATCGCCGACAAATTCGATCGACTTTTTGCCATACTCGTCGTTGCAGAGAGCCGGTGTGCTTGACGGTGCAAATCCTGTTACGGCAAGGTCTCATCAAGTTGTGCCAAACGCAGCCGGGTAAGTTCAATATATGATAATAATACAAATTTGCTATCGCCAAAATTAAATAATTATTATATTTTAAGGGGTTTGAGCGACAGTGCTATGAATCAGCTAGTGATGGACTCCAGACTGACGGGTCTCGAGGAGAATATACCTCTTCGACCGCTCGCCGTATTTGCCGATTCGAGACTCCAACCGTCCAACATTCAGAATCCATACAAAGTCCTGGAGTAAGTAGAGCAAACAATTTATTTCCATTTTTCTCTTATCTCTCGACCCACCCTCGATCGTCGACCTATCGAAATGAAAGAAAATAGATTTATTTCGCGCAACTAGCCTCGCGTTACGCCCGCGTCTCCGTCCCTTTGGCGCACATATAACTATATACCTACGTTTTGATTACATGTGATATCGTATATTTAATGGACGTGACAGTTTGTGTACTCGCTGCTCACCTAGGCAGTCGACTTCGCGCGTCACATTTGTATATCTTAGTGCATGCCTGAATGCTCTAAAATCAAGAAAAAAATAATTATCGATGTTTTAATTATTATTTATTGTTTTTCCATAAATGAATATCTACAAATATATATACACTACCGGCGGAAAGTTTCCGGACAAAAGTTGAAAACAGTGCCGGTACGTTTTTTTATGCCATTTCGCCGGTAGTTGGCCTAGGTCAATTTAACCAACGTCATTTTAAAGAGCAGGGTTTTCCCTTCATTTTGGCCTTTTAAAAAAAATTTGACGATTTTTTTTACAATTGGCACACAGTTTTGAAAACGGCAATTTTTGGTCGTTTTTTTGTTCTTTTGCAAGTGGACCCCGTTTACAGTAAAAAAATTTTAACGAATTTCTTTCACAATGCTCATAAAGGGGGAAGTCTAAGCTTCAAGTTCATGTTTTAGAAAATTGTCTACGATTTTTTTTCACAGATATGTCGTTTTTTGAGAAAAAAATGGACAATTTGAAAATTGCTCCATAGGACGAAAACAATGAGGTTTACAACAAAATCTCAAGATGGCAAAAAGTTGTATTACTTCTTGCTGAGTTTAGGAGAATTTTTTCAGATTTTTTTTCGCCTATTTCCGGTCAGTTCGATTGATCTGAATACTCTGAAAATAATAGAATTAAATTTTTTACTTACATATTAAACTTTGGTGTCTTCGGAGGTTTCTTCGGCGATGGAGTTTCTTCGATGCAAGTAAAAAATTTAATTCTATTATTTTCATGGTATTCAGATCATTCGAACTGACTGGAAATAGGTGGAAAAAAAATTTCGGAAAAAAAATCTGAAAAAATTCTCATGAACTCAGCAAGAAGTAATACAACGTTTTCCCATCTTGAGGTTTTGTTGCAAACCTCATCGTTTTCGTCCTATGGAGCGATTTTCAACTTGTCTATTTTTTCTCAAAAAACGACATATCTTTGAAAAAAAACATCGTAGACAATTTTCTAAAAAATGAACTTGAAGCTTAGACTTCCCCCTTTATGAGCATTGTAAAAGAAATTCGTTAAAAATTTTTTACTGTCAACGGGGTCCACTTGCAAAAGAACAAAAAATACGACCAAAAATTGTCGTTTTCTAAACTGTGTGCCAATTGTAAAAAAATCGTAAATTTTTTTTTTAAAAAGCCGAAATGAAGGGAAATCCCTGCTCTTTCAAATGGCGCTGGTTACATTAGCATAGGTCTACTACCGGCGAAATGGCATAAAAAAACGTTCCGGCACTGTTTTGAACTTTTGTCCGGAAACTTTCCGACGGTACTGTATGTATATATATTTGTTTATTTAGACAGCCCTGAAAAAATAAATGCGTTTACAAACGGGCAGAGTAGTTCTCGTCCTCACCGTCAGAGGCTCTATGTGCATTTAATCTTTTCTTACTGATGAAAGATATACGTGTTCTATTATTACTAGTACATTCGCGATTATTTCCATGTATAATTATACGTCTACGTACGAGTGTCTGTCCCTCTATCTGTATCTGTCTATATGTGTCTCTTCGCTCTCAGCAATCTTAAAACTGTCGTGTATATTTCTCAATTACCGTCTCCAACGTATATTTTTATTAGTTCCTTTTTTCATTGTCGTTATTACATCAAATTCTTTGTTTTTCATCTCGTCGTTTTACGCTTTTGTTTATTGTCATACACGATTTCAGTGGACCCGGTAGCGGTAACTACCTTCATCCGAATAACGAATATGGTAAGGGAATGCTGCTGTTAGGGCTCTGTTAGTTTTCTTTCATTTTCTTTTTACGTCTTCTGATTTTTTGTTTCTAACATTCTTTTTTCCATATGTCTGCGCTCACTTGAAAACATGCTTTTGCAGTCAGCTTACTGTGTGTAAACAAGACTAAACCAGAAACCTCTGGTTCTTAATTGCAGCATTAATAAGAAATCACTAATTGAGCTTTTTTCATGTTCATTTACACCCAATTAACTTTTTTTGTGTTCTTTGATAATTTTACTTTCCTGAATGAACAAATACACACCCGTAGCATGACTTATGAGAACTAGTAGCCCTAAAAAGGAACAAACATACAAAAGCACACAAAAATACTAATCTCACGTACACATGTAAGACTCAAAATATGGGAAGTACGTTTAGCCATTCTATTTTTCGTTCGCATGATTTGCACAAGGTAGAAGACAAAGATCATACGAATTCTTGTATCTTCGGATTGTGGATGACGAAAATTCATGCGATGCCAAGTTCACGGTAACTCTCGAGAATAGACAGAAGAGTAAAGAAACCCTCCAACCCCGCATATTGCCATGACGCGTATATAAAAAAAGAACAAAACACAATTAAAATATAAAAAAAACAGGAATTCTAACTCTCTAACGTTTGACTAAAACAAACCCAAACCCGTTAACTTTTTGCCTACCCGCGTGCCCGTCACGTACGTCATGCGCCAATGTGGATTTGATCGCTCGGAGCGCAGTCTTCAGGACGGAATCGAGCGGCAGTTGACACCACCGACACCACCGCCACGAAGGAATTTACCTACGGCAACATCAACATCAACAACAAAAGCATCGACAACAGGAACTGCTGCAACATCGGGAGGAACAATTGGATTCACGAAAACAACAGAGCGAAACGACGACGACAACAGTACGAGCACCGACACAACGACGAGCCTCAGTCCAAGCCCGAGTCCGAGCTTCGGGTCGTCGTCGAACGGCGCTGCCTGTTATTATTCCTACGCGTCACGAGGCTGCTGCGTTGACTTAGTCGCCTGGAGTCATCAGCACGGTACGAACAAATAACGAAAAACAAGCCAAAATCTACCAAACCATCGAGGATGAAAAGAACAAAGAAACAATTTTATGCTCGTGAGACCTTGGATGAGGAAAAAACACTTGAAGAACGAAGTTGCACGATTGCGAATCTTGTGACACAGCTGCTCGACCCACAGCTCGGTCATTTCGTTCGCGATATTAATTTCGTACGACAATTTGTTTTTACCTCATCGCCTGGCTACACTTTTGACCAATTCGAGAAGGACCCTTTAACTAGCAGAAAAACGATACAAACGAAACGAGAAAGATTTGAGAAGAGAGAAAAGGTTTTTTTGCGTCTTTGAAACCGGACCGAGAGGATTTCTGTTGATGAAATCAATATTTTGAATGAAGTTAGGAAAAGATTTGGCTACTTGATGATTGAATTTCGTAATAGTATTGACGACGTCTCGTACGAGTCTTGTGCGCATACGCTGATGATCGGGCATGCGTTGATGATTGCGCCAACGAATTCAGGCGACTATAGAAGGAATATGTCCATGCTTTCGATTCAAGCGACAAATGTGTCACCCAGTTTAGTTCTGTCACCCAGTCACTCGCGTCACTGGCGTCGCTACAAGAATGTGTTAGGTCACACAGGCACGTTCATGTATACTTTACCAGCTTCAAGGTGTAGCTCCGCCTCTTCTCTCACCAATCACGTACGAATCATCCACTGCTGCGACGCCACGTGGCAATTTCGGGCGGAAAAAACTTTGCTTCAATCGGTCTAGAAGCATAATCCTTCGGTAGTCTTCTGAATTCGTTGATCACGCATACGTTGATTACCGAGCATGCGGATAAGAACAAAAGAAGTCCGAGTCCAGTTTGTCCATTGTATTTCCACAATCGCTTCAAAAATCAATTAAACACGAGTCTAGATCTGAAAACATAATGAGAAAATACTGTAAAACGAAAAGAAAAAAACCAAACAACGTACCAATGCCCAGCAGCCTTGCAGTCGCACGAAGACGACGAGGCTGATACATCTCCGGACGACGGTGGCTGTTCGACCGCTTCCGGCAAGCGTAGAAGACGCAAAAAAACAAAAAAAAGCAAGCCAATATTTTCCAATGGATCCAAAGACCGTACAACGATGTCGACTGGAAGTGCCGCGACGACAATGACGATGCTGGCGAGATCTTCGTCCGCATCGAAAACCCGAAAACTGCGTGAAACAGCGGACGAACAGGGTGTCGGAATGACGAGTCTTGGGGCTGATGTTGTCGCTGGAAGAAATCTCAATAACGGTGACAGAAGTGTCGCGAATGGTCTTAAACTCGCGCAGACGCAGGCGATCGCGGTTGCCGGTTTTCTCGCTGATGTTGACGCAAGACAATGGCGCGTCTGCGAGTCCTGCTTCTCGCACAGAGCTTCTTTCCACGGCAGAGGTGATTTCGTTCACGAGAGAAAACGGAAACACAACTTTGCCATTTTTGTTTTCTATGCCAAAATGATGTTTTCCCGTTATCTCGACGGGTATTCATTCATAACAGAGTCGGGCAGTTATCGAAATATCATTTTTCAATATTTCATCTTAACTTTCCATTGCTTTTTTTTAAGGCAAAATGCGATTGATGAATATCGCGACTTGAAAAGTGTCGATTTTTTAAAGAAATGTTCTCGTTTTATCTTTTTATAACGCCCGATTCTATTCTATCGCACCACTACACCTCATTGCACTGTTTCACTATTACGAAATGGAAAAAAAAGAAAATTAAAAAACAATCGCTTCGACTCTCACTTGCCAAGGAAAGTAACGAGCGAAAGATAATTATACGGCGAAACGTTTGAACCGGTGGTCGTCGATCGTCGCTCGATACGGCAATGCATGACGTTCTACCGATCGAACGTAAAAAGACGTTTCTTATAATAACACAATATGAAGACGTAACGTGAGTTATCCTCGTGTACTAATCGCAATCCACCCAACTAATCGAGAGTGGAGCGTTTTTTTTTGCTATGGCATGAACGCGCTTTAAACTTAGCGGACGAATAAAAAATACCATAAAAAGAATAAATTCTCAAATTCGATCTCTAAAACAGTGGCTTCCAGACAAATTCACCGCAATTTATATTTATTCTTAATTGCTATCTTGCACAATACGAATTTGGCAATTTTTTTGACGAGAATCCTACGTGGTAATCCACGTATACCTCGGTAGTACAAACGGTGGCCGCGAGAGCGCTACTCAACGTACAGTGCCCGCTGGCGGGAAGAATTTGATTTGACCGATGTACAAATTGCATCGTTAGTTGGGTCGATTGTTAGAAGTGGCCATTTTGTTTTCGTGTCACTAATATAAAAATGATTGACGATATCGTAAACAAAGAGTTTACGAATTCGCCAATGCATTGAACAATCTCATAATAAATGTCGTTCGTTCGAATGTGATAAGATAATAATGTTTTCAAACTCTTATCTCAAATAGTCTCTTGGGCCGGTGAGAGCAACGGAGGTGTCGGTACAGAACGCCTTTCTCATAGCTTGCCCGGAAGTCCGGCCGATCGAAAGCCCAATTTCGAAGTAATCGGAAGCGCCGAAAGTCTGGTTGGACGTGTGAGTAAACAATTTCTCTAGATTGTCATGCTCACATTCCTTTTTATGGGAAAAATCAATGTAAATTCCAATATATTAATTATGAAAATTTTAATATTCTGACACTGATTTTTCCCATTAATCCGCAACATTACATTCATTTAAAAAACAAGACAATTCTCATAATGAAGATGAAATTTGAATTCCGTCTAACTAGGAATTCTGACCATAAGGCAAAATTTCAATGCCAAAAGTTAATATCATGAGCAGCAATAAATTTTTCAAAATCTCTTGGACGATATCCGATATCGATCGATTATTTAAATCCAATTTTATCATGAAATTCTTGTTTTACAACAGGTATTGGTGGAGCAGGGTCTTGGTAAATATTGCGACCCCGATTTCGTGAGATACACGTCGAGGGAAATGCAAGAAGCTCTGGACATGACAAGAGAGGAAATGGACAGAGCGGCGCATCAGTTGTTACTACAGGAGAGACGAGGGCAGCCGCTGACTTATCAGCTTCAAGAGGGTATGGACCCGCACTGGAGTACCTCGGGTCAACAACAAAGTCCGAGAGAAATAGCTTATCAGCAACTGCGCGAACAGCCATCGTCGTTGGAACAGCAACAACAGCAGCAGCAGCACCAGCAACAGCTACAACAACAACAACAACAACAACAACAATATCAGCAACAACAGCAGTATCGTCATCAACAGCCGCCATCTTAGCGACGTGAGTGGCGCTAAAATGGCGTCCCGCTTACGAACATTAGTCACAATTGATTATTCGACTGAGTAACGAAAGGAGATAAAAAAATGGTCATTGTCGGTTGGAAAACAAAAGATTTGCCTACCGACAATGCCCGCGGCGAACCGTGTTAATAAATTATTATTATTACGAAATTTACTAGCCACGGGATATAACCTCAAAAAGTTTGTACATGAAGTATAATTAATCCGGGGTATGTTCCCGGACACGGCCAAAAAAAAAAACAAAACGCACCGGTGAACACAAAATTCGATCGGGTAATCAGCGTAGTGCCATTTTTTCTTACGGTGTGTAAATTGAAGAGAACGTTTTTTTTTAAATTTATTCAAAAGGACACGTCTAACGGTTTTCGGCGTGATATGCATTGGCAACGAACTTATTATGCAACAAGTATTCTAAACAAACTCGATTGTCGTAATGTTGTACAGAAGTTAGGAAAAAGAAGAAAGAAAGAAAACAGAAAAAACCAAAAAATACAAAAAAAAGTAAAACAAAGCGCCACGTGTCTGGACGGATAAAAAGAGAAGTATAAATGAACAGAAAAGAAAAAAAAAAGAAGAAACGCGACGGATCGTTCATCGTTTAATTTCGTTCCATCAATTTTCGCGACGAATTTCTCGTCCCCGAAGTCTCGTTGTTAAATTTTATCATTGCGAAGGGAATGATGAAGGTGAAGAAGCCAGAGAGATGAAACAAAAAATCCAACGCTATTATTATCCGATAACGAGATTAATAATCTTATCGATACTATTGCTACTACGTCTCTTACTCTACTATTAAAAAACAAATATTAAAAAAAAATTAATAAATGAACACAAAAAAACAACAAAAAGAAGAAGAAAATGAGAGAAGAATGAAAAAAAAACACTACGACACGATATCGCTACCCGTTTCTACCGTACGTAATTAATTACCGGAGTAGTTACTATCGCCTCGTATTATTGATCGCACCATTGTTACTAGGATCACATTATTATTGCTTAACATAATTATTATATCGACTATATCATTATTGTTATTATCGACGTCATCGTATACTCCTTTTAATTATCATTATGATGAATTATTATTACCTATTATTATTATTTTTATTATTATTATTATTATTACTATTGTTGTTGTCCGTAACGAAGATTTTAAGAGAGAATAACAAGTGCCTAAGTATCTATAATAACTTATTTCGGACCAGAGAAGATCTTTATGAATATAATAGTCAAAGTATATTACTACGATTATAATTAATTACTCGAATACGAGAGAGGGGGATATTATAATATACGGAAGGATCCTGTGCATTTCTCGCGTACTTTATAGGGGTATGTTATACGAGCGAGATTATATATCCGGTGAAAGAAAACAAAAAAAAATGAGAACGGCTCTAGAGCCTCTCCCTCCCCGTTTCTATATACATACGCGTATTTAATATGTATGCCATTATTCGAAGATTTTTCAACGAGAGGCAAAATTGTACCATACGTGAACGACGGGTGTGGACATAATTCGTCGAAAGTGTCGAATAGCGAGAGAAAGAGAACGAGCGTGAGAATCATTAGGAAACATAATAACTATATACACTCGATTTTATCGTACTTGCTTTTCGACGTTGTCCTTCTTGTATTTACGATGTATTGTCTAATGTCTTTTTATACTATTGTAAAAAGTGTTTACAGTTTAAAGATGAAGAGAGAAAGAGAGAGAGAGAGAGAGAGAGAGAAAGAGAGAAGGAAAGAGAGATAAACAATGAGATCTACAAGTTCATAGCGGATTTAAAAAATAAACATAAAAAAACGAATCCATCTTGCGGAAACTACTACACTGTACGGAATGTACTACTGTGATCGATCGGTGACAAAAAACAAAAACAAAAAGAAACGAAGCAAAGCACGGAATAAAAATAATCAAGCCCGAGCAATTGGAGAAATAACGAACGCATTGAAATTTGGTTGACTTAGCATTCTCGAAGTGCGCTATGTATATATACAAATTTTTAATGTAGTGCAAAGACGAGATTTTGAGCCACGGAGTAACGTTTGCAACGGGCAAGGAAAATCCCCCATTTAAACATACGGAAGATATACGTTCGATTAATTAAACTCGCCGTTTTGCCCTTTCCATACTAAAAAGAAAAACAAAACTCAACCGACCAAATATCACTGACGAGTGCCTGATTGCATGTCCACAATCTTATTTCCTTGCCCAACCTGTGAGTTTAATTAATACCGCAATTAGCATACGCATATGTTAGCACACAACATTATTTCACGATGCACACAAGATGGGAAAGACGTCAGAGCGAAAGAAAAAATTAAATTTTAGCAACATCGTTTTCGACGACGAATAACAAAAACACGCTTATTGTAAAAAAAATTGTTCGACAAGATTTGAGCCACGAGTTGGAAAAATATGTGTTAGTTAAGCAAGAAAAAAAAAAAACGTAACCTGTAGGCATCCTGCAGCCTGGTGTAGTCGCGATGGTTGAGCGTGTATCTCAGTCTTCGCAGGCGTTGTGTATTAACGATATTGAACCTTTATTAGAGGCCTGAGTACTTTCAAGCTTATGTGATCCGCAGACGCATAGGCTGACGCATATATGCGTCCTTAGAGCTCAAAGGGTTAATTTGCTATTGAAGAAGTAACGCGTGTTAAATAGGACTCGTGCATGCTCGACGCATCGTGACTTTGTGGAATACAGGATGCGTGTAAAACGGTGCTCATAGCGTATTACCATAATGTCGAGAATTATTAGCGACGGAAGAACCGAGCTCGTCGAATAAGCCAAAAATGGATTTTTGCGACGATTCAAAGTTTGCGACGATTCAAAGTTTGCGACACGATAATTTACACGTATTTTCTTATATGAGCCGTTAAATTGTTATGACCTCTGGCGCTGTAATGCGCGGGTATCCACGAAACATTGGCAACCGTAGAAGCGACGGTATAAGATCTGATGACGAATCCTTTTGTAAATTAGCTGCGAATAAAGAACCGCGCAGTTCCGTCGGTGCTTAGAACGATAGAAGAAACGTTTAATTGTCGACGACAACCGTATCGTCAGGACTCGAAGTCTCGATGCGAAATTAATTTCGAGATAAAGATAAAAAGATTTGGAGAGAAAGAGAGATATCCGCATGACCATGGTTCAGTTTAGATGATGATTGTAAATAGGAGAATTTACATAATAACGTAATTTATGGGACTTTTAGCAAATTTTTTCGATTTATTTAATTCTAAGTGAAAACAAAAAAAAATATATATATATAAAACGCGTGAGGAGTCACAGATCGCGAGATGATTCTCTGCGCATCGATTTTTGTGTAAGGACACTGATCCTCGAGGATCCCGGCTCGGTCGACCTTTGCACAGGTGGCTTCATCGATACAGCGACCGTATCTTGCCGGTTCTACGAATCTTATTGCATTCGACCTTGATATTATTATCATTGACCTTGCCGAGTTTTTAAGTTAGCCGAATGCTTTTGTTCGAACATATTTTAACCTCATAGACCAATGTCGTAACGAATTTTTACTCTACACACGTTGAAATATAAATAGGAAAAATAAATATCGGTGTCAGCCGTACAAAGAACTCGTGTATTTTGTCAGGTCGCTGCCACGGTGTTGTCATCCAGTTCGATGAGTCGGGCTCGTCGAACGTACGAGGATAGAGCGATCATGTACATTTATTAACTATCGTTCGTTTTATCCTTTTGCACGGAATTTACGATGAAATCACGCGAAACGCAAAAGTCGACACAGATTTTCCTGCCGCGAACGAAAAAGGGAGAAACAAAAGAAGTTTAGAACAGAGAATATAAAAGTAAATCAGGAAAAAAGAAACACGAAAGTTGAGGGAGTAAGGAACAGTGTGGAAAGCAATGATTCTGCCAAATAGAAACGATTAAACACGAAGTTTGTTGTGTTGCTGTTGTTGTTGTCGAGATTGTGTCGAATTAAAGAAAAAAAAAAAACAAAAATACATAAGAGTTTGGAGAATCTTACTACTTTAATTAGAGTTTCCTTAGTGAAAGTTTTACGTCGCTAATGAATAATCCAGGATACGATTCTTTGCCGTGAACATCACTAAATAATTGCACTTTAATACGTAAACGATACAAGAAATTTCACGACAGTTACTACTTTGAGTTTTTAAGAAGACTGTCGAAACGTGCCGCTTACAAGATGGCGACGCCCGTATGACCAACGGGAAGACAAAAAAACTCCACGAATGAAAACTAGAGTCTGGGGATTTTTTATGGCGCTAACTATGAAATCTAAAATGGCGCAGGCTAACAAGCTCTCTTAGGTAAAGAGTTTTTACACTTGGCTCGTGAAGAATATGTTACAAGAATAAGAAGTCCGAAGTATATAGTAGTCTGAAAATTGCCTGGTTATAATATAATTTTCAATCAATCGTTCATTCTCGTTGTATCACACGTATATTTCTATTATTTTACATGTCAATATACAGCCAGTGTGTTTGTGTGTGTTGAGTGTATATATTGCGTCCGTTGACAATCGAACGTTCACGAAGCGCCAGAAGTACATTGCCTGTTGCTTCTCGTCGCAAGCGTCACAAAACTGTATGTTATCTTTCATCTCAAAGGCGTATTCCCGCAACAAAAAAACAACGTTCCAACGAACCAAGAACGTTAATCAGACAGAATGATTTTCAATGAAACAAAAAAAAAGAATGTCAACTAAAAGGTGAGGTAAAATAAGTCACTATTATTTCATAACTTGAGCTGCTTTTTTCGCTTTGATGAGCTCCACCAGTTCCTGTAACGTAAAAACAACAAAAATTAAAAAATGATTTGCCACATGGTTGGATTAAATGACGGAAACAAAAACTAGAAGAATACGAAAGTAGTTTTAGGAATTTCCCTCACCTTGTATCGTCTCATGCACTCTTTCTTTGTTCTGGTTGGTATGCAACTGGCGATTTGATCCCATCTATCTGGTACAGGCGCAGAGAAGGTTTTCAGCGCCTGTTCCAAGAGCTTTTGTTCAGCTGGTGTCCAGGGCTGCGATACTCCGATCGTTTGGTGTTGCTGTTGTTGGGGCTCGTCTTTCCTCACCTCGTCGGCAGTGCCGTTTGAAATTGGATTATCGAGACGCTCGGTAACTGCCGGCATTCTTTCATCGATAGCTTCTTTGCTCTTTTTTTCGGCGATAAAATTATCGTAAGCTTTCCTATTAGCTTGTTCCTTCATACTCGATTTGCTGAAATCTGTCGATTGAAGATCTTTGGCTTTGGCCAAAACTTCCTTGGCATCGCGAGTTACCCCGTTCGATGAATTACCATGCTGATTTATGAAATTTGCTACGACCTCCCAGCGTTGATTCGTGCCGGCCGGAAAGAGATTTACGGCTTTTATTAGCAATTGTAAATCATGTTCGGTCCAAGGAATCAAATGTGCCTTAACTTGTTTCTCGGGGGTGGAGCGCGGGTCGGTGTTCGTTACTCCAACGCGTCTCTCGGCATCCATTCGCTTCTCCGTTTCTCTCACAATGTCGATAAAAGCCTGACGTCCATTTGCTTGCAAATCCTTGATCGTTTCCTCGAGCTGAGTGAGCTTGAACAACTCGCAAATTTTTTCCACGCTCTCCATGTTTCTTATGCTCTCTGCCGGGCTATCCGCGAAATAATCGTTGGTTTTGCACAAATCCCGTAGAGCTTTACGCTCCTTCTTTAGGGCTTTCTTTAACACTTCCCTCTCCTGCTTGAGAATATCCATCCGAGCTTTTTCCTCGGCATCTCGACGTTCTCGCTCCTCGCGCTCCTTCTCCGCTGCCTCACGCGCAAGTCTCTCTTCTTCCTGCTGACGTGCTTTTGCGGCCTCTTGTTTGGCACGTTTAGCTGCAGTTTTTCTGTCCCTGTCGTCCTGTTGAAATTTCTTTATTCTTGGATCAGCGTTGTACGCTATGTCAACCAGTGAACGTATGCGAGCCATTTCTTCTTTCTTCCGCTTGGCTCGCGTTGCCTTGTTCTTCTTCTCGATCCATTTTCTCATGTCACGGCTGAAACATAAAATACAGAGAGTACAATCGAAATATCTTGTTCACGTAAAATACAATGTGGATAAGATGAAAATGAGTTTGTATATAATTTACTCTTGTCCGCTCTCCTTGTCCTCCTCGTCGAGATAGGAGTACTCGCGCCACGATTCAAACTCGTACCAAAATGAGTAAAATCGCTCGACCTTGTCGCGTGATGTGTTCATATCACCCAATTGTGGTACTGGCTTTTTAACCGACCACCTGGCATTATCTTCAAACGCACGTCCCATCGTTTCGTAAAAATTATTTTTGGCATCTTTCTCATCTGGCAAGTCATCACTGAAGTGCGAATCAACACTATCGTAACTTCGACGTTTGACTGGATTACCGAGCATTTCCCAGGCACGTGTTATGCAGGTGAAGTAATCATCATCTTCACGTATCTCCTCACCCATTGCCTTCCTCTTGTCAGGATGATGTTTCAATATCTTTTGCTTGTCTAAGATTAAATTGGAAATGTCGAATTTTTACATTAAAAAATCATTAGACTTTGATTCGACTTGAGTTTAATTTAACGCCAATTACGAATTTTACACATTTCTGGCATTCGTTCAATTTTTGAAATAAAGTAAAAATTTACTTACACGCCCTCTTGATTATATCCTCGGTTGCTTTGTGTCTAATTTTTCTCAGGCCCAGTACAGCATAATGATCTTGTTCCTTCCACTCTTTGGGATCCAAAGATCGCAGATAATCAAGATCATCTTCAAATTGATCTTCGGTATTTTCTTCATCATCCGAGGATTCCGAGACTTGTCCGGTTTCTGTGTTGCGCTCAAATTGAGTCCTTAATCTCGTATGACCCGCTGCATGTAATACTGACACTCCGACAGCTTCGAATTCTACCTTGCGCAATGCTGTACAAGAGAAAAACAATATTCCGATTCAACTCTGAACATACATAAAAAAAACATTAATGATGTTGCGGCCACGAGGTATTCTTGCTAATGAGTCGAAAATTTCTAGGTTCCGTGTACAATATTACTCAACAATATATGTAACTGGCAGCCAGACAGACTTGTCGATGAAGAGCCAAAAATATAACCTCCAGGCCTAGTATGACAATACAAAGATACCCGAAACGTTGTTCAATCTTACCAGATATCGTGTTGAATATAACGCATTCGCCCATATCCACGGTCTGTGTCATTGTCGAGGAAACGAACGATAATTACTTTCAGTTTCTAAATCAAAGTAATATTATATGATATCGTGTTCGTCGAGCACAGTACACTGCAGCACGCGAAAAATTGAAGCATGGAAACGCTTTTGCTGCGAACCGTTTATCGTGCACGATGCGCGTTTGTTCGCCAATCTGCCAATGTTCTCTATGTTCAATTCACACCGTCTGCTCGTTGTTCACGCGGCTTTTGGTATGGTTACACCAGAGATTAGGGACGAGATCGGCAACGCTCGACAAGAGTTGAAACCTCAAGAGTTGGTTCTGCGACATCTGACTGGCTAAAAAGTGAACTTTTTTGTATCTCCGTTAAGTTGGCCGCAAGCTATCGTCGTCATCACGGTCATGGAGACTAGAGTAAAGGAGCCCAAACGCAGTGTTAGAAAAATGGTCGGAAAAAGCGAGGAACGATCCGATAATTGCACCGCCTGGCGGCGCCACTTCTGCGGGAGACCGTCAAGCGCGGTGATTTTGAATCGTTGCCCAGTTCGACACCCCGCGTACGAGCACAGGTTGCCCAGTTGTGATGAAACAATCTGGAAAAAATAATAAATTTAATATAGTTTTTGCATCGCAATTCACGATATGAATGTTAATCGCTCGAGCAAGAAAAATTTCTTGCTCGAAATTCGAGCCAGCTCCGAGGGTGAAAAATAGACGCCACATAACATCACAGCCCCAAGTCAATTAACACTTAATCCACGAATTATAACAACAAATTTCTTCTTACCTGCTTGTTATAATATCAGTTCCACTACACTTTTTTTTTGTTTTTTCGTCGCCTTCCAACGTTAAATTTCGTAAAACTCTCTACAAAAATTGTTTAAGGGTCAGATGAAATGACAGATGTTATATTTCGCTGGGGTTTATATCCCGCTCACTTCATTTCATCACCAACGCCATACTTCACAGTTAGCCCAAAGCGACGAGAGCGCTCACTGTAGCTCAATTCGAACTAACATAGTTCCTCGCTTTTTCGGGTAATGTTTGTTTGGGACGATTTCGCCATAAGCGTTCGGGCTCCTTTACTCTAGTCTCCATGACTGAATTAATCACATCGATGCATCGGTCACACGTGCTTCCTCAATCTTAAAAACCTTAAAAACGGTTAGAAATTATACGTCGCTTCTTGCATTTCCATTGGAGAGTGCAATGTGCTCGGATAGATAACAGATAAGCTGTTCGTTCTCCTCGACCATATAACTATTTTTCAACAATGTTGACAACGAAAACTTTCTATCGAAAGACCAAAAGTGGAAATATATTCAAGGTATTGTTTTTCATCGATATTTCATAATATAACATTCAGCTTATTAGGTTATACAAGGACTTTTGTGCTCATTTACAGATCGTCAGAGAACATTACCTGAGAGATGATATATGGTGTGGCTCCGAAGTATGCGACTCTTGTTTACCGACAAAAAAAGATAGCCTTCTTACAGGAGAAAATGCTGGTGCTAAGAGTACTCTTTTTTCTTCGCCTTATTATTTGCTTCTCGATACCAATGTAGTTCTTGACCAGGCAAGTATTTTTCTCAGGAGCTCTAATGAATTAATAATCTTTTCGAGGTGTGTTCAACTCATTCGGCTCCTATGTGTAACAAGTGCCAGTGTGGTTCAGAATTAATGGCTATAATACATGTCTCACATGTGCTTATTTTTTTCCATCTGATAATGTACCATGGATCAGAGTCGTGTTACATTATTCAGGCCCAGTTTCCTTACTATGAATTTCGCACGATATTGATGGTTCACCCAATAACAGTAATTTCTACTTATCGAGCTTTTTTTGCTATAGATACACATTTTGGAGGAAGACCTTATTCAAAATGTAATTATATTACAAACAGTATTGGAGGAAGTGCGCCATAGGAGTTCCAATGTCTACAAAACACTTAAAGACATTATAGCTGACAAAAAAAGAAAATTTTACATATTTCTCAATGAACATCACAGGTAATTTTCTATTTGAAAGATAATTTTTTTTTCATCTTAAAGATGATATTTGATGAGGTACGATTATTTTCGAAAAGACAAGTTTGTAGTTTGAAATTTTAATATGTTCTTGGCATGTGCATAATCCTGGCATATCAAAAATTGTTAAAATGTTAAAGGGACGTCAACAATATTGTACAATGTACATAATCATGTCTTATTGAATTCATGTTCCTAGTAGATGATCAAACAAATCATACTTTGACAGGGCACTTTGTTATGAAACTGTAAGCACTTCAATGCTTTTCATTCACAAATGTTGGTTGTCCCAACTTTTCAGCTTTTTTACAGACAGCAAATTTCTGTGAATTATTTTTTCTAATCTACAATATAACGGTTACATGTGATGAGCTCAAAATAAAAATATATGCCCATATTTAAAAAATGAGTCTGATTAATCTCATGCAACGTCTGTCTAATTAGCAATTTTTCATTATATTCCAAGGTTTACATGATTTTTAATTATTAAAAAAAAAGTGTCCAATAGCTCTAATTTTCATAAATTTTTAATTATTTTCTCTGGCCAATGTAACAACTATACCACTCTCGAATTACATTTGCACGAGCATACACTTGCATGAAGCAATGAAAGATCGACAGTTTTTGTATACAATTCTAGATAAACCTTGGTATGCCAAGAATTTTTTCCCTATTGTCTAAGCCAGTATAAAACCTGCTTAAAAACATTTTAGTCGTAAAAGATATTTTTTGTCCTTTCACAAATTAAGTATCCGCACTTCTTTGTATATAATTTTTTATTTCTATTATAGAAAGACTTATGTTAAGCGTAATCCGGGTGAAACAGTCAATGATCGTAATGATAGAGCAATTCGTACTGCATCACTTTGGTACAACTGTCATCTGGATATGCCAAACAGGACTCCGATTAAAGTTGTGGTGCTGACCGACGATAAACTTAATAAATCAATATGCGATTCGCTTGGAATACCAGCAGCAAATAGTATTATTTACAATTTATTCATTAATCATCATAAATTTATTGAAAGAAAAGGACATTGAAAGAACTTATTGTTATTACTTTTGAATTACAGTGGAAGAATACATTGGATCTCTTGAAAATTCGGGATTCCTCGAGGACAAATTGGCCAAACGAACTTATGGGTTAGGAGGAGATTCGAGCGAGCCACTATTTCCATGTCACTTGACGCCAACGGAATTGTACGAAGGTATTAAGAATAAACGTTTTCTACAGGGAAGTTTTCTTGCATCGAGAGAAAATTTTCTCGAGGGTAGTGTCAATGTCGAGGGAATGGAAAAAATGGTTAGTTTTGTTTTGTACAAATGTCAACTTTTCTTTCTAACCAACCCCAATGATATATTCCCTCTATAAAATGTTGTAAATTCTTTAGGTATTAGTACAGGGCCGTGTCGGTTTGAACAGAGCTGTAGACGGCGATATAGTTGCCCTGGAATTATTTCCCGAGGATGAGTGGTCGGTACCGAGCGATCTTTTACTTCAAGACGAGGCCATCGTAGACCCTGGTGACGCCATAGATGATGAGAATGATCTGATCGTGCAAAAGCCAGCAAAGAATATTGATCGTACGCCAACGGGCAAAATAGTTGGCATCATCAGACGAAAATGGCGTCAATATTGTGGTATATTGCTGCCAAATCCGGTCAAAGGGGTAAGCGCGATTGAATAATAAATAAAGAAAAAATAAGTAGCAAATAGTAGCGTAATTCGTTCGTATGGAGGTTAAACCTTTGTACTTTTTGAGAAAATTTCATATTTCACTTTGTCAGAATGTCAGACATCTCTTTGTACCGGCCGAGCGTAAAATACCGAAGATCCGAGTGGAAACGCGACAATCCGAGATGCTTGCGTCCCAAAGAATAATCGTCGCTATTGATTCGTGGCCACGAAATTCGAGATATCCGCTAGGTCATTTTGTGCGTGCCCTTGGTAACATCGGCGACAAAGAGACGGAAAACGAAGTGCTGCTTTTGGAACACGATGTGCCCCACAGTCGATTCTCCGATGCTGTGCTAAGCTTTCTTCCCAAATTGCCATGGGTCATTACGGAATCCGTGAGTACGCGGTTTGTCATGTCTCATGAATAGTGCTATCCACCGAGACGAGCAGATTCGATATTTCTATTCTAGTTTAGTCAGTCTCATTTATTGTGCTTCCCACTGTTGCCACTGATGTGACCCGAATTGCAGGACATTTTCAAATTACTGAATGACCCCCGTATAGTAAAATATCCATTTGCGCTTTAAATTAATTTTCAGCTTTTGATTATTGATTAAAAAAGCTCTTTTTATTATCTCGCATTAAAATATTTCCTTCTATCCAGAAAATACTAATCGTGTCGCATCATTAACGCATAAAGTCTGTCTGTCACCTAGCGAATTCGCTGCTACTAATCTTTGTTTCGATATCTAGTTATCGATGAAACACTACAATGAAACTGTTCGGTGTGAATTGTCATCAGGCCTGATCATGAAATAGTAGTAGTATCGTTTATTTCAACTGTACAGTATTTTGCGTTTTACAGCCCTTCCTTCTTTCCATCTTACTACTATTTACCGCAGAGATATTAAGGTTGTTTAGAAGCAGGGTGGGGATAGATAAGAGTGGGGGAGATTTCTCTATTCTTATACATTGGGCGCTGTACCATTGTTTTTTAGGGCCCTGTAAGCAATCCATGAATTATTTTTTTTGTTTACTTGATAATTATGATCCCAATTTAGATAAGACTGAGTTTTTACCGAAGTTAGTAAGATTTCTTAGATTAATTTATTTTTAGATGTTTAAAAATCACAATATGACAATTTTTTTAAATCATGCATAATCGTGGCAACCTTGAGCTCCTTTAATGCCCATGCCCAGTATCGTACATATTACCAGCTGACGTCAGCGGCCGACAAAACCTCAAAAAGTTACTTATGACATTGCATCATGGATAACGAAAGTTGAGAAAACAGTGAGAGTAAAATGAAAGAAAAAAATGATGCAAGTGAAAATATACACAATACAAAAAGAAGATTTATGTGGAAAAATAGAAGGTCCTCTGCCTTGTGCCTCTTCTTTCTCCGATAGAGCGTTGCTATCTCGGTCAGACACTCACTCTCTCGAAGTGTATGTTGACACGATTTTTCGTTTTCAAACACAAAAATCTCTATGAAAAATCTCTAAAACCGCATGATTTTAGCGCTGATTGATGCGTAATATTCCGGAGAATACTGAGTCAATTTTTTAACAAAAGTTTATAGGCGCGAACAAATTTATCGTGAGTTTATTGAGATCGCGCATAGCTTTGCCCATTATAGGCTGTAGACGGATGCTTAAAAGTGAATAACTTTGTGATTTTTTATCTCCATTAATAAACTCCGAATTGACTTAAAATTTGGCAGGGCCATAGTTTAAGTATTGATCTATCAACTGTTTAAACTTCAAAATTTTCTCATGAAACGTAATTTGCTTCTAAACAACCTTAAGGGAGCTTTCCAGTGTGATAGCCCGAAAAATCGCTGTTTTTCGCGATTGTTTTTTTTTAAAGAAAAAATAATCTAATCGGTCTGGTTTTTTTTGTATATTAATTGGGTATTGAAGAATACAAAACAATTTTTTAAAGATCGATTTATTTATTAATTAATATCTATAAAAATGATGAAACAATTGTTGCAGAAAATGCACTTGGATGTGGTGTCCACGTTGGGGGTCAGAATTTTGATCTGAAACAAAAAACACAAAAAGATTATTGATCGGTATATAATTGGCTTTCGTGCTATGGAGGCTTTTTTTTTTTTTTTTTTTTTTGCAAAAATGGTGCCGGTTTGAACAAAAAGCATTTTTTTTTTGGCAGTTTTTTTTACAAAAAAATAGGAAGATGTCAAAAAAAAAAAGCTTCCATAGCACGATAAACAATGACGTTAAGAATATTGTGTAAAAAATTCAACTCGATAGCTTTAAAACTCTGCCCTCCAAGTTGGACACCGTTTTGAAAAATGCTGTTTCGAGAAAAACGCGTTCAAAGTTTCAAGTGAGGAAATTTTAGGTAAATCGTTTACTTACGGTCATCAGCGATGCCAGGTCCATACAATATCCCTGTTGCTTCTTCGAAAAGAGTGTATACTATTCGATAAAGCAAAAAAAAAAATTTTTTTTTGAAAATTTCACACTGGAAAGCTCCCTTAAGGAAACACGTAATATTACTAGCCTACTCAAAGCACGACACTCAGTGCCATTCTCACTCCCGCTTCCATTCTTCTTGTTTCTTCCCCCTTCATCCTCCGCAACCCCCCGCTATTTTCATACGCTTTCAGGTACTCGCAAATCGCCCTCACCGGTGTCCCTCTTAAAGTATCTTTGATCCATTGCTCCAACTTTTGGCCGACCCTCCCTTCTCTCCAGGTGTTCACCCCCTAAGCCATTCCTCCTTTATCCTCCCTCTCGCTACCTCGCATCTCTAAATACGTTGTGGATTCTCATCCTCCTCGAAACAGATTCTGCGCAGTTTCAGTTATTAAAACCCTTTTTTTTCACTTTCCCTACATTTCCGCATCTCAGTCTGGCTCGTTGCTCATTCCCCCCCCCCCCCCCCCCCTATTTCTTCGTTCTCCCAATATTTCTCTCTCTGACATCTAATCTTTGTATCATTGCACGTGGCACAAAAGGACGGCCTGTCTGCATTTATCCAGTCTCCTCGTACGTCCTGTTCCAACCTTCTTCTTAGCCCCTCACTCAAATACTTGCTGCTCAATGCTCGCTGTACTTCTTTCGTTTAACCACAGCAAGTTGATCACTACACCATCCCCTACGTTCTCCATTGCCTTTTTAAACTCCTTTCCTCATTTCGACGGTTGCCCATTTAGTATGTCTTTCTTATTCTCTCTCTGAGGCAAACCTTCGTTCATCTCTCCTCTTTCTATCTTCATTATCCGCAGAATTTAACTACTTGCCCTTCTCCTCGCCTCCACCGCCACGCTCCGTTTGCCTGATTCCAACTTCCTGATCATGAAATTATTAAATGCGTTCGACACCACAGACAATGCAATTATCTGTAGATCACTGATATTATTCTCCATGAGCTTATTCAAGCTTTCTTGTTTGCCGAAAATAAAAGTTTAAGCGTACACAGTTGTATCGAAAGTATACTCGAGAGAGATAATAACTGCTGATTGTTTTTATATAGGGATTTCGGTCCACATTCAAATAAATACTCTTTAAAGTCCTGGCACTTTCAAAATGAGCGAGGATTTAAAAGATTTTTCTGAAAAATGACAAGGATTAAAAATGTATCTTTTTGAATGGGACAGTTAAATTCCATAAGAGATAGTTAAATGTTAAAGTATTTTCTTTCATGGTGTTTGATCGCTTGAGAAAAAATACACAGTGTTTAGACAAAATTTTCAATTGTTCATATATGTCAGCTAAAAAACTTGTGTTTTGGAAACTTATAAATGGAATAACGTAAACAGTATGAGTGAGAGAAGAACATCATAAAAATAGAATTTATTGACTTTTCAATGAGGAATTGAAATACACGATAAGGAACATGGGTCCCATTTGAAGCATTCAAATAAACCATGGCATAACCTTAACGACCCTATCCAAGATCAATCATATATTCCTATTTGCAAATTTTGACCTCGAAGACTCTTGTCAAGATCAAGTTCAAAATCGTAGTAACGTACGCCTTCTTAAGTCCGACAATTTTTGTATTTAACGTGTCCTCAGGAAACGCCTTCGTTAAGAGTTATTCATACCTTTTCCCTACCCCATATCCTACAATAACTATCGAATTTAAGATTTTAGAGATCGTCCCTTTCTTTCGGAGAGCGTTTTTCTTTCCCGGATCCGAGAGTTTTTAAAGAAACGAATTGATAACTTTGTGCACCGTTTGCCGGCATGTTGGATTGGATAGTGAAACACCAGTATTTTTATCTATAAAATTCAATAGCTTTAGAGATTCACAATTTGTGACCTCCTCAGTTTCTTTGTCTTTATTTGAAATTTTCCAAATGCACATACATCGCTACCGCGAATTTTACAAATCATAATTAACGCGTGTATACGTACAATATAAGGTCTTCACGAGTTTCATCGTACAATTGAATACGACTTACATGTTTACTTTACAAATTGTTGGAATGCGAAAGAAGAAATGGAGTTCTTCAAATGTATCTCAATCGAGTTTTCGTCATTCGGCATTGATGACGTTTTTAAGGGTATTGTGCATCTTTTCTCGACGCATTATTCCTCCCCCTTATCTCAATTCGTATAAAATTAGGTTGACCAGAACAATGTAAGCAATAATCCCATTCAGACATAAGCATAGCAGTGTCAAAGATGAGCGAATGAATCCCCGAATCAAGTCAGTGTCAAACATTTACCAAGTTAATCACTAGAATACTTAGACATTTTTTTAATATCCATATATGTTAAAATAATTGGATTGATGTCGAAAAACCTATTTCCACGACAATGAGTAACTTTTTTCCGATGAAATTTCAATTCCGCGTTCTTCGATCGCATTTTACAACAATAAGTTCAATTAAGTAAATACACATTCGTTACACAGTCCAAGCATCGTATTTTACGTTTTTCATTACGTTCAGATTTAAATAAGTTTTCAAAAATGCATCGTCTCTTATGAACAACAAAGCGTCTGATGAAAAGAAAATTGATGTTTCGATTTTCTAAAAATATTACGTTTTTCCCGGCGAAATATGAGCCTATTTATGATTTAACGCGCTCATTATGGGATACTGTTTAGAAATAATATTTCTTTACTTGGCATATCAACACCGCCACATATTTGAATGCATCTAAATGATAATGGTGAATATTATATGTACAGGACGTGGCTCAACGGGAGGATCTACGGCACTTGGATATATGCTCCGTAGATCCGCCAGGTTGCACGGACATTGACGATGCATTGCATTATCGTAATTTGGATAATGGCAATATAGAAGTAGGCGTACACATCGCTGACGTGTCGCATTTTATAAGACCGGGTACGGCTATCGACGAAGAGGCAGCCTTTCGAGCGACAACGGTTTATCTCGTTGACAAGAGAATTGATATGGTGCCAGGTAAAGAAAGCTAAATACCATTGAGATTCCTTTTTATCATTAGCAGTCGGTCGTTGTATTAGCGGTGAAGGCTTTACAACAATTGAAATTGTAACACAATTCTTCCATAATCGATTCATCCACGATGAGTTTAAAAGAAAAGAAAAAAATGAACTTTTTTAATTCGACAGTTCAAGATTAAGGATTGCCCTTTAACCCTTTGAGACCTGAGTACTTTCAAGCTTATGTGGCCCATAGGCGCATAGGCTGACGCATATACGCGTCCTTAGAGCTCAAGGGGTTGATGACCGTTTTTTTACAACAATTATTGCGAACGATTATTTTTAAGGACTGCTGAGCTCGAATCTGTGCTCACTTCGAGGTGGCGAGGAAAGATTTGCCTTTTCTTGCATATGGGAAATGGATCACAATGCGAATATCATAGAAACAAAATTTTTCAAATCGATTATACGCTCACGTAGAGCTATGACCTATGAGGAGGCGCAACTCAAGATCGACGACAGCACGCACCAAGATCCGATTGCACTATCTCTTCGTGGTCTAAATGATCTTGCGAAGAAAATGAAAAAAAGACGTTTGGCAAATGGGTGAGTGATATTGAGATAAGAGACAAATATTGAATGGAATGATTTTGTTGTATTATATTATTAAGTTATGTTCGTCATTTTGCAACTAGAGATTTTTCTTTTACGGCAACAAAATTATGCAATCGGGCAAAAAATAATTCTGCATGATTCCAAATATTTATAGATTTACCATTTTGGTAATGATTTCATGTTTGTGCCAATGTTATCCAAGTATGACAACTTTTTGGACAACGTTTGCCGGTTGAAGAAAATATTGTATATAGCTTGTATCAATATAATCGGCGTTATTCAATTAAAAAAGAATAAACCAATATTACCGGTGCTTTTATTTTATGCTACTTTACTGATGTTTTAATACGAAATTTGGCTCCTTTTAGGGCTCTCGTTCTGGCGTCGCCGGAAATTCGTTTTCAAGTGGACAGTGAGACTCACGATCCGATCGAAGTCGAAGCCAAAAAGATTAGAGATACCAACTCTATGGTCGAAGAATTCATGTTACTCGCGAATATTTCAGTTGCGGAAAAAATCGTCCAAGAGTTTCCTGAATGCGCGATGTTACGAAGACATCCGGAGCCGCCGCAAACTAATTTTGAGCCTCTTATCAAAGCAGGCAAACATCAGGTTCGTTAAAACATTTTTCTCTTCTTTTCAAGCGCAACGATCGAACGCTACGAGTAGAATATTTTTATTCAGAAATTGTGCCTGCTATTTATTTGCCTCATTTTTTTATCATGTTAATCATCTTTTACACTCGACGGGTCGATTCAGTTTTTGAATTTTAATATTTTCAAGTAAAACTGTGGTGGTGATTTTTTGTTGGTAGTTTATGATAAAACAAACTATTTTTTTCAGGGTTTCGACATAAAGACGAACTCGGGTAGAGAATTAGCTCAATCTCTGGAAGATGCTCACAAAGATAATAATCCATTCTTTAACACGATGTTAAAAATTTTGGCAACTCGTTGCATGATGCAGGCCGTGTACTTTATCTCAGGAATGTTGCAACCAGCAGAATATTTCCATTATGGTCTGGCTTGTCCAATTTATACGCACTTCACCTCGCCGATCAGACGGTAAATTGATTTTAAAAATGATGTTTCGATAGTTAGTGATTGTGGACCACAATCACTAACGTTCCAATGGGATGTGTGTTAATTTCTTTTAAGACTTCGTACGCCCCCCCCCCCCATTCTTTTTTATCAAAAGCGAGTTTACAAAAACTTTTTTCGCTGCAGGAAGAAATAATAAGTAAAATCTGCAAATCATTGATTCTCATGTTCTCACACTTGTATAATGTTTGCATAAAAATGTCACCAATACGAAATCATAAAGGGAAAAAGAATAAGTGGATGAAAAACTATCGGTAGTTAAAACTTTACATTCGCATAGTACTATTAATATTCGTTTCTAATTTAGTGTACGGTTTCACTTGGATGATTTTCCGGACTTACAATGAGAAAGGTGTGTGTCTTTGGCACAAAAACAATTGATTCTTAACATTATGATTTTCAAATAGTGTTATTTTTCTCGAATGAAGAATGTGCAATTCGCAATTGACAATCCTCCTTTCTACAGTTCCATTATATTAGAAACATATTCGTATTTTAAAAGTATGAGATTGGAAATTTGTTTACGCCATGAATACGCTTTAACTCACAATCAGTCCCGAATTTGTTTCATGCAAGTAAAGTGATTAGCGAGAGATTTGAAAACTAAAAAATGAAGCATTTTAATGTGGAAACACATTATCACAGCCTAAACACACATTATTTATCATTATTTTATTATCTGCAATTTTTCTTTGATCTGAAACGTTTTAATGTATTTATAATTTATTTCGGTGTCTCATAGAGGGGAAGCTTTGTTCTAGTGAAAATAAGCATAATTTTTATAATAGTGTGTTCACGATTTTCAAATGAATTAAAAACCCATAGAAAATTATAGCTTATCGAATCGGCGCGCGTGCGTGGGTGTACAGTTTCAAGATTAAAAGTGACAATACTCGGAGAACAATGGATCGAATCGTTCATATTTTGCAATATTCTCAAATTGTCGAAAGACGATCGATTATCACTCCATCTTTATGGGTTTGGCTTAAAGATCAATGGATCAGCCAATAGGCCCGTGAAAGCCCGGAGTTTATAAAGCCATTGGTCGTAAAGCGGTAAAGGGGGGCTGCTAGTGGAGGAGCGAACATTACGAGGGGGCAGTGGAGCTCGTACCGACAAATTATCAAACATGGTGAAGTCCCATAGCAAAGTAGAAAAGGCACCAAAAAATCTTTTAATATATAACGCACATCTTCTCGACGTGTGATCGACATGTAGAGCTCGCAAATAAATCCGAGCTCACGATATACAGATATTTTTGTGTATGTTTTTAGATACGCGGATATAATTGTACATCGCCTTCTGGCAGTTTGCATCGGTGCGGATGCGACTTATCCTGATTTGTTGGACAAAAAAAAGAGCCACGCTCTTTGTCACAATCTGAATTATCGGAATCGAATGGCTCAGTACGCTGGACGTGCATCAGTTGCGCTCAACACCCACGTAAGCCCGTTTTGCCTACATTCTTACACGTTTACACCCGAATACAACTTGAATCGAAAAATCATAAATACGACAACGATTTTTGATGAAATTTTGTTTTCCCTTTGGCAGTTGTTCTTCCGTGAAAAAGTGGAAAACGAGTCGGGTTATATTCTTTTCGTTCGGAAGAACGCTCTTCAAATTCTGATTCCGAAGTACGGACTCGAGGGAACTATCTATCTTAATAAAAAGGGCGAGGTCGGGCCAGTGAAGTTCATCTACGACGAGGAGGAACATACTCAAACTTGTGGCGATATAGTTTTTCGTTCTTTCGACCCGGTTACCGTGCAATTGAGCCTCGACAGAACGAACGTACAGCATGAAAAACTTGTGTTGAAACTGGTCAAGCCCGAGGTGAGATCTCTTATCCTATTGAGCCAATATTATAAAAGGTAAATGAATTTAGCGGACGGTTGTGATAATTCGGTCATGGAATAGATTCCAGGATTTAGTCTGCCTAGCACGACGGGAACGAGTTGCGAAGTTACGAAGAGGAAAATTGACGATGATAAAAATGAAACGACGGCGGTACGAACACCGATAAAGAAGAAAGGGAAAAAGAAGTAAACGCGATACACCGATAAAGCGTTTTCTTTTTGATACAATTGTCATCCTGCAAAGCACAACGCAATGCCAACTCTCTTAATAACAATGAAACAATATTTTTATGGCGTCCACGTTTTGTTGTCAACTATCTTTAATAGCTGGAATACAGTAATACGAAAACATTTAACTAGATGAAAAAATTGGTCGGACGGACAGTTGAGTTTTCATCGAACAAGATGTAAGAAAAAAAGATGTGGGAACGGTCGCAGTTAGCCAACTGAATTTTTGGACCCTTTTCGAGCCTAACATTGTAAGAAGATGGATTTTTGTACAGAAGGCGCGTGATAATTATACCTTCTCTCCGCAATTCCGCGCCTCAATAAAAAGTTTCAATAAAAAATCCTTACTTTCTTCAATTGTCTGTTTTCGTTTTTCTTTTCTTTTCTTCCATTTTCTAATGAAAAAATGAATTAAGGTAGTTCTATCGTTTTCTTAAGATTTTGTTGAAAATTTGGATATATCTTCTTTAATGTCATATGTACGTGTGTAATAATTTTTGGAAGGTTTTACCACGCGGAAGTTGAGATATTGGTGAAAATCCGAATTTTCGGTAGTCTCTCATAAGAGCGCGTGTTAAAAGTTGCATTTTCATCCATAAATATCTTGGCTTTTACCCGATGAAGCCTTCTAAAACGTTGCATACATTTTTATACAACATCAAAGAAGCTTTATTTAGTTTTTCAAAAAAATCTGAAGAAAAGAATTTTCGCAATGTTTGTAATTATTCAGCAAGTACAAATTACCTTGGATGACCTTGAATTTGGAGTATGTTGTTCTTTAGTCAAATTGCAACAATTTTTCTTTACTAACTCGAGCCCTCGGACCATTTTGTATGTGAGAAAAACTGAAAAATAATTTTTCGATTTTAATGTCACGATAGAACTACCTTAACAGAAGGAGAAGCCAACGATTTACTTTATTCTATTTGCATAGAGCGCACACATTATTTCCAAATATGAATTGGTGATATTTACCCCTAGGACGAAATATGTCTAATTAAATATTTTTAAGATAACGAGGTAATTTACAAAGCAAAAAGAACGAACGGAATGTTGGATAGTATGTACCGGTGTAAGAAGTACTGAGTGGAAAACTCGTCGATTCGGTGAATACGCGGGTGGGAGAGGCGCGCGCGACACGGGAAAATCATTGGCGTCTTGAACTCTGCTGGTCGCGGCATCCCACGAGAAGGAAGGGCTATCGCGCATTGTGGTCGGCGCAACTCCCCGTAAAAAGCCGGGTCTCGCGTCGCGGCGTCGTTTCGTTTCTCAGGGGAGCCCAGCGGTGCTGCCCAGCGGTGCCCGTCCGGCAGTTCTCGATCGGCCGTCTCCGCGTTCTCGGTGTGTATCTGGTCCTTGCGTGAGACTGGTCGTTGGATGCGTGGCGGTGCTTCCAAGCTGTTTCCAACCTGGTCCTTTAAACTTTCGACATCCGTCAAATCTTCCGTCAATATATATATATATATATATATATATGTGCCACCTACCTAACGTCATTCGCAGCTTCGAACGTAACAATACATATTATACACGTTGTGCCATACGTTTATTCGCAAAGTGGTGAAAAGTGTTTCGCGAATCTTACGAAGATTTTCAAATTACTTATTTCGCTTTCGCTTTCATCGTAAATATATATATATATAATTATTGAGCCGTGCCGAGGACGCACACGCATATACAATGAGGAAAATGCCCGCTTTCGGCTTGACCCGGATCGCCACTGCCGTCGTGATACTATTTTTATTATCCCTCGGTAAGTCTCATCATCATCAATATTTAACATAATAATAATCTTAAAATATCCATGTTTTTGTGAGCGAGAAGTAAAAAAATAGTCTCAATGAACAATACGCACGTGGGCATCTGCGAGAGACAACTTTTTTAACTCATAGTTAGGTTGGGCCAATTCGCCTCGGCTATGTTTCGTCTCGCCACCTGTGGCGCTACACACACACACATGCGCGTGCGCACGCACTTACGCCCCACAATTCCCTACGATTTTGTGAAACGAGTGTATTAAATAAAAGAGAATGTGCGCATGGCCGTTGCGGCATTTTATTGGAAAATTCACGTACGTACACACCTGTTGCGACGTACTTACTCGTGTATATGTTAAAATGCTAATGAGATATTTGACGACGTAGTTGCGACAGAGAAGGCCGGCCGAGGCGTGCTTGTTACTTTTTCTATGAAAAATAATTTTAATTACCGTCGACAGCTAACATAACCACAATTATAAGAATCTCATGACACATAACGCAAAAATGTTACATCGAATAATCTCTGAGAATTG
The DNA here is from genome assembly GCA_946811545.1 of Netelia fuscicornis. Lineage (NCBI taxonomy): Eukaryota > Metazoa > Arthropoda > Insecta > Hymenoptera > Ichneumonidae > Netelia > Netelia fuscicornis. The sequence continues at coordinate 41,747,564 of OX328011.1, read as the reverse complement.
AGAGGATTAATCCGAGGCGCCCTATACTATACTATATTACCTACTGGATCGTCATAAGCTATCACGATCACTTGTCATGCCCGGCGATTAGCCGATATTACGATATTAATTAAGATGTCCCAAGTTGTTGCGTTGCTGTTACATCGCGAGGCACGGAAAGTTGTTTGTCGTGAAATTTCATCACACGATGAGTGGGTTGGTAGGTAGATGGTATAGACGCCATTTAAAAAATTGAATCTATTGTGAAATATTTATTTGCAATTTTTCTTTTATACAGTATTACGAAAGGGTGTCTTCTCTAAACGTTTTTCTTTTTGTACAATATAGTAAAACAGCGACATTGGGCGAACGATAATTTTGAATAATTTTGCAAGTTTTAAATATCTGTTTACAAATTCGCAGGTCGGCAGAGTTCGTCCATTACGGTCTTTGAGTATATTTTATTTACATAGAGTAAAGGACTGAAGTATTATTTGTTGTACAAGCTATAGTTATTGTACCTACATGAGATATTCTTTTTTTTACGTTTATAAAATTCGCTCTAAAACTGACCGATAAAAAATGTGTAGATCTTCTTAAGGTAGTCCTATCGTTGGGTGGGGGATTAAAATTTTATTCCCGTTTTTTCTCACATTGGAAGTGGACCAAGCGTTAAAGTTCATTAAGAAAAGTTGTTGCAAATCGACTAAAGAACAACATACTCAAAATTCAAATTGATTCTACGGAAAGTTTATTTGTTATGTAATAAACAAAATCATGAATTGTTTTTTCCATAAGATTTGTTATAAAAACTAATCGAAGCTTCTTTGATGTCATATAAAAATGTGTGCAATATTTCAACAGGCTTCATCGACCAAATGATCGAGATACTCGTTGTATAATGTTGCGATATTTAACACGGGCTCTTATGGGAGATTGCGAAAAGTGACGATTTTCAAGAATAAATATCGTGATTTTTGAGTCGGTAAAAGCCCCTGAAATTTTGCACACATATATATATATATATATGACATCAAAGAACGTTTCTGCAAATTTTCAGTGAAATCTAACGGAAACGCTGTAACGATAGGACTAGCTTAACAAAGCTGCCAAAAATCCGATATACCGATGACGAAAAAATAATATCTTACGACTTTACGAGATATTTTTGTCAAAAAACTGTTATAATGCTTTTTCCGGCTGGAAAAAACAGATGGAAAGAGAGGCGAGGCTCGTATATACGTAGGAGGTACCTACGTACACGGCGGAAGGGATCGCCAGGTGAAGGATTTCAGGTAGAATCGTTAGTTATTTCGAGGACTACGGAAAGACGCGCGCAGATGTTACTGGGGATACTCGTTGGTCAGTAAGAGAATTTCGGACGTGTACGGCCGAGCGCTATACATACCGCCCCTATCTATGCAGAGCCATGTGAGAGGACCGCATACGGGTAATTTGCATCATTTTCCCTGTACTTGGCCCATTTTCGCTCAAGAGTCGTAAATACGATTCGACGACAATTACACACGCATAATTCATCAACCATGATCGTTTCAGTTTGAAAATCTTGTTGTAATCGATCGCATGGAGGATCGGAAGATGACCCCGTTTAGCTGATGTTATTGGCACCGCACCTTAAGAAAAAAGCGCATAGGTATATTAAGACTATTAAGACTGATGGGGCGGTAAGCTATCTCACCACCATCTGTCTATCTACATACACATACAGTAGCTATATTTTCTCGATGGTAAATATCAGTGAAAATAGGCTTCTACATTTTTTAGCATACACTCAAAGTACGTGGCTATTTTCTCAGGTCATTATTAATACTCGTTAGAAGGTTTTTTAAAATTCTTATTACACCCGTTGATTTAGAAACCTTGGACTCGTAAATCGAATGGAAATGAGACTGACGCGGTTCCGAATGTCCATGAATTTGAACAACAGTGCACTTCCGCTTCCACCAAGATTCTTCCAACCTTAGCCCATTCGCGGATGAATTCGCCAATCGGGTTATCGAATAAAGATAATTTAAAACGCGAGTATACCGAGTCTCTACAAGTAAAATGGTAAAGCTTGAAGTAATCTTCGAGCCAAATCTGCGATACATTTGAAAGATCGTCCGAGTCGAAATTTGTACTGCTTCTTTTGTTCCTTTCAACAACCTCCGTTTCCTTTGTAGTACCCTGGAGCTCGAATCTGGTCTTCTCGCGGATCCTCCACAACTTGTCTTCAAAGCCAAGTTCGGAAAATCTGACCTTCCCGATCCTCCTGGCAATGCCAACTGTGCAGGCCGAGTCGCGGACCCTGCCCCTTGCATCCAAATTTCGTATTAAATATTTAATTGTCGCGCTGGCAATGCCGCCAGAGTCTTCGACAGATGGCTACGACTTCCACGGACGGCGTTGCAACATATTTGTATATATCAGCCGCGGGAATTAGTTTAAAGGAGAGTCGCGCGTCGGTACCTACTAATGCTGACAACAATTTTATAATATCCTCAAAGGGTCTCCTCCAAATTAATGTGAGGAATTTGTTGTACCCTTTTCCTCGCACACATACAAATATGTATGTATTTTTGTAGATATATTGAGACATACAGAACAGAGTGAGTATTGGGATCTGACATGGAGGCGTGGTCAAATTCAATATGGCGCAGACCGGGGTGCAGTTGCCTGTCAAAACTGCGCAATAGTAGACTTACCGTGAAAACCAATATGGCGTAGAAGAGGTTGCAGCCAACTAGTCTTAACATAGCGTAATAGCTTTATTTTTTCCTTTCCATTAGTGATATTTGTAAATGGTTTGATTCCAATCCCGGCAATCGAAATTTCCGAGAAGGCGAACAAATTTTTTGGTATACGCACCGGGCATTTTTTTGGGGAAACTATGGAACGTCAGTTCACGGTTTTTTTTTTAAAGAACTCTCTCATCCACATACGGAACATTCAATTCTTTTTTTCGATGGGTTGCGAGATGTAAAGATACCTACTTCTGCCATTTTTTGTTCAATTTCTCAAAATTACTGATATTAATGATTACGTTGTAACTTGAGCAATGCACCCCGGTTTTAGTTTCAACGTGTACCACCAGATGTCTCACGAATTTTGTCAGATCCCAATAGGTACCTGTGTATCTTTGTATTGTGCAGTATATACACTACCGGCGGAAAGTTTCCGAATTAAATTTTTTACTTACATCGAAGAAACTCTGTCGTTGAAGAAACCTCCGAAGAGACCAAAGTTTAATATGTAGGTTAAAAATTTAATTCTATTATTTTCATGGTATTCAGATCAATCGAACTGTCCGGAAATAGGTGGAAAAAAAATATCGAAAAAAGATCTGAAAAAATTCTCCTGAACTCAGCAAGAAGTAATACAACTTTTTGCTATCTTGAGGTTTTGTTGTAAACCTCATTGTTTTCGTCCTATGGAGCAATTTTCAAATTGTCTATTTTTTCTCAAAAAATGACATATCTTTGAAAAAAAAAAATCGTAGACAATTTTCTAAAATATGAACTTGAAGCTTAGACTTCCTCATTTATGAGTATGGTGAAAGAAATACGTTAAAAAAAATTTTACTGCCAAGGGGGTCCACTTGCAAAAGAACAAAAAAGCGACCAAAAATTGTCGTTTTCAAAACAGGATGCCAATTGTAAAAAAAATCGTAATTTTTTTTTAAAAAGCTAATATGTAGGGAAATCCCTGCTCTTTAAAATGACATTGGTTAAATTGGCCTAGGCCAACTACCGGCGAAATGGCATAAAAAAACGTTCCGGCACTGTTTTCAACTTTTGTCCGGAAACTTTCCGCTGGTAGTGTATATATGTTAGGAACATACTGTACAGCGTATAGCAGGAAAAATAACGATATAATCTGTGGATATGTATGGGGCGCGACAGCAGTACCTTCTGGTTGATTGTTGAGGATCCACCCTCCTCCGCAACCCTTCGTTGACTCTAAACGTATAAACCTTCTCCCATTTTCGAGAATCTCGGCGGAAAATCCGTGAATACTCTCTAACATACGTTTTGAAACATCCCGCCCGATTCGAGTTATTTTTTCGAACCACCTGATAATTGTTATGCGGGCGTGCTCTTTATTAAATAAAAGGTTAAAAGAGAAAGTAATTTTCCGAAGGACGGAAATCTTTGTCAGGATTTTGTAGGCATTGTTTCGTGCCTGGTGCGAAGGTAGACCACCCGAGTTCTCGAAAAGCGGTCTAAGCAACCTTGCCACCAGTGCTCGGTGGCAACTGTACCGATCTAATTACCGGACTCTGGCTCTCTCCTTCTCCCCTCCCCTCTTCTCCCTTTTGATTCTTCGGATGTCCATGCGGTAATTAGTAGAACAAATTTCAATGGCCTTTTTCACTTGGAACAAATTTCACAGTCTTCCTAATAATGGTCGAGGAAAACTGTGGCTAAAGAGCAGCCAAAACTAGTCAATGAATATATAACGATAAAGACAGTAGATTAAAAATGTTGGTAACTGGGAATATTGAGAGTTGCGCGGAGGGCCTAGAGTCTGATATGTTAGGACGAATATTGATACGGGGGCGGGCGGAATGTACCGACCATGCAGGTTGGACAGCTCGAGTTCACCCGGATGATTAATTAATCATTTCTTTTTTTCTAAATTGTCGCACAAGTCCGAGAAATAATAAAATTTTGGAAAATCGACTTGGTCGCGCGATATTTCGATCCAAAAAAGTAAGAGTTTCGTTTCTGATTTGGAAAATTTTGAAATTTGTCAAAATACTGAAAGATCGCTGTCGATAAGGCAAGACTATTGGAGCGACCGAAATAATTGTAAAAAATATCTAGATCTTGGTCAACATTTTTTCTATGATAGTCCAGAGATCCGAAAAAGCGAATCGCTCAAACTGACATCGTGTGATATCAAGAGAAGCGATGGAAATAATTTGGCGTAAGCCCTTTGCAAATAAACGAATACCGTCAATAAATGGATCGATCAATTAAAAAAAATGACTAAATTACTCCTTTTGAAAGAAAGAGGATCTGTCGTTTCGCCAAATAGTCGCGACCGAATTGGCCCACTCTATCCCGGCTTGGATCATATCGAAACTCTTCAATCGGCTCGGTAGACCAAAGATTAAAAAACTATCCGCATCGCGTATGGGTAGGGGAGAGCGGGGTAATGGGAGCCCTTGTAAGAAAGGTACTTACACCCGTATATTCATAGTCGTTCCTTACCTTGAGAATTAAGGACGTCTCCGTCGAGGACGTCTTAAATCTTCGAGGCGCCCTTGTTTCATAGAGAAGCCTCCAACCTTCATCCGAGAAGGAAGCGGTTTTATAGGGATATTAGTGACCTCTTGGTGGCGAAACCATTTTATGATGTTTGCTACTCACTTCACGTGGCGCTTCAGAAGTTTTATTTTATGTTTGGAGTGGGATTGGAGTCAAATAAAAAAATTAATCGCGAAAATACTACACATTTTTCCGAAAACGATATGTTTCGCAACTGTTTACGTGCTCCATTTTAAATTGTTTTTAATGTTAACTTGTAGACTGGCTGTCATCTCTGCGTCATATAGGTCACAACTGCATCGACGTCAAGCGCAAGCGCAAGCGTTGGCTATATGAAATGAAACAGCCAATCACAGTGCCGAAAGTTTCCTCAAGGGAGCTCGAGACCTACCTTGAAATAAGGAGACCAATAAGGCTCCTTATTCTGTCGAGGAAGGTCTATGAAACGCGAAATGAGGAATAAGGAATCCTTGTTCCTTAAGGAACGACTATGAATACGGGTGTTAGAAACGTTTCCAAAATTTTGGAAAAATAAGACTGTCATGCAGTTTATGCCACAATTCTCTATGTACCCTCCAAATTTTAAGGCGATCGGTTGCTCAGTGCCGGACAATTTACGGATCCCGTTTTCGAAGTGCAAGTAGCTCGTCGCTAGTTACACTGTCTCTTAAGACGACATCGCCGATTTCACATATGGTTAGTGCATAGCTCCCATTACCCGCCATGGCGGGTAATGAGAGCCAAAGACACATTTTTGAAAATTCATTTTTTCACTACCTTAAACAATTACTAGTAAGTTTCTATTTCATAACAATGAAAGTTTCCTAACCGAAGGAGTGATCAACAGTGAAAAACGTCAATAATACCTTTAATAAATTACTTTTTTTTTTTAACTTTTCCTTAGACGACTCCAATTCGTCCGTTCTCCCCTACAACGCCCGATATCGAGAGGAAATTAGAACGCGGCTAATTGTGAAAACAAGTCGAACGTTGATAAATATCGGCACGTAAGGAAAGTAGGAAAGTAGTCGTAAGCGCATATACCGCCTCTTAAACTCGGCATACCAAAAGTACAAAATGGAAAATTTATAGTTCCGAATATCGATAAATGGATATTTTGTCTACGCGCCGCAGCTTTTGACTTCTGTAAATGATAAATTTTCCGACAAGTAGGTACCTACCTATATTCCGTTACTATAAGATCGTGCGTTACGCAACGACTCACGTTACTCTGCATTCGGTTTGCCGCGTGTTTCCCGCGGTACGTAACATTACTTTCTTCCTCTAGTGTCTCGACCAAGGTTAAAAACCTCGTCCAATAAGACTACTTTTCCAATTCTCATATTTCAGGCTTCTTTTTCTCTCGCTACGAAAAGTATTTTTCGTCGCGAACTAATTTTCAGTTTGGTAGTAGTATCGTAAAATGAAAAATAAATCGAATAGTAACCTTTCCTTCTTAACGTTTATTCCGTTTTTTTTGTTCACATTTCTGAATTATTTCCTTATGTATGAGTAAACTCGCGCAAGAACATAAACTATCGATTATTGTAGGTTTTGCAATAACCGCGAGGACCTTTGTAAAATAAAATATAAATCACCGATTACCATTTGAGAATTATTGTTTCTTCGTAAATATGAATTATTTGCATCGTAACATTTGTGTTGTCGCAATGCAATAGCAGCAAATGACGATCCACATTTTTTTTCGTGAAAGATCGTTTGATCTTCCGTTCAAAAGCAGGATCGAGCGAAAAACGATGAATCAAGCCCCGTTTGTCTTTGGTCGCAAAATAATAAGGGATTCTCGACGATCGAGCGAAAATCCAACTCTTTCGGTTTTTCAGGCAAGGAAGCGTCAAGATTCGGAATTTTCTTCGCCACCGGGCAACCAACCGATCGCCTTGAAATTTCTCGCCGAAAAGTAGCTAAATGTTTGATTTTTCCAAAATATTAACACGCTCAGTGCCGGAGAAATGCAGTATGGGATAAGGTAGAGCGACGAGTCTCGTCCGAGAAGTCTCGGCGAATGTGCGAAGCGGACTTAATATTCTCGATAGCGATAGGACGAGAACGCGTTTATTCCGAGACCTCGGCCAAGCCACCACACTCGGGTGGACAACGAGAGCGGCAAACGGCGAGAGTAAGAAACGGGGGGTCGGGGTATGCGAGCGGTGTCCGAATTTGTATCCAGGCCAGTCGAATAATCGTCACTCGCAATTCCCGGTTTATATAGCTACTATCTGCTTTTACCTCTACCGATAACAACATTCGAGAAGACTCGTTCAAAAAATATCGATGTAGAAAATCGACGTCATTCATTTCATGTTTACGAGCGTTCCATTTTCTATACTCACTCGTTCTCCCGTATGGACGCACGGATGCGTCCAACAATTATGGAAAGTCCTCGTCTTTATTACAAATCATTTCATTCGAAATATAATTTTATTTTATCGTTACGCTAGCTTACTACACTAGAATCGTCCATCCCTCCCCCGTCGTCGTTCCCCGAGCGCCTTTGCGGAACTGCGAAAAATTTGGGCCAATGCGGTTACGTCGACGAAATATCATCGGTTTTTTTTAAAAAGTTGATTCTCTGGGAAACGCGTGTCACCGGGAGAACGAACCTACCCCGCTCAACAATTCGACACGTCAAGCAATCCGATGATGACTAACCGATGTACTCATTGGTGCAGCGGTTCTATCAAGTGTTCCTTGAAACCGTGCGTACGTTGCTAATTATGTCAGAATGTGTCATGATTTCGTAAAATGACGACAGAGTGTAGGAAGGATTAATGTAAATATTAGTATTCCGTAGTTGTTCAGTCGAATCGGTTTTTCAACGAATTTCGAGGATCGCGACATGACTCGACAGAATCCGAGGGACATTTAACGCTCCCACGGACCTTCGTGTCTGCCATACACGAACGTACGTTCGAATCCAAGGAGGGAGGGTCGTCGGCGATCCTAAATACGAAAAGGGGGTCGGTCGTGACTAAAACGCCGTGGCCTACTAACTATCGTATCGGCGTAAATCGGTGGGTCATAGCTTTTTTTTTCTCCAAATCGTTTCAAGCTGGTTCATGCCCGAGGAAAAAAGGCTATCCCGAAAGCCAACGCGTCCAAGAGGCAGTGGAAAAAACGACTGGAAGAGACTCTTGTCAACGCAACTGCCAAATTGCATTGCCTGGCTTTACCACCAAACAACTTCTCGTTGGAATTCGTTCGACACGAAAGGGCGTATCGAGCGCGTCCCTTTTATTATAGTAATCGCGCAATAGAATATCCCATCGAGTTTTTTCATTTATTCTCCTATCGGTGAGTATTTATTTTTCGATTCAAACGCGATTTAGTATATGTGTTCAAATTCATAACGTCTCTACAAAAAAAAGCAAATAGACACCACTCTGTAAACGAATACTCGGACCTTTGTAATCTTCGTTGCTTTCGCTTATTGCTCAGTGCCTTCGAGGACCGAGTAAATTCGATTTTTGGCTTTCTCATAGAGAAAAGCTTTATCAATGGGAAATCAATGTGAAAATTATGAATAAGTATGTCGATGTTTACCTTAAAAATTATTCGAACCAAGGGGAGAATTATGCATTTTAAACGAGAAATAAATAGTAGGTTGTTCAAGAGAGAGAAAGTGCTTGAGAGATGGTCGTCGTATTTGTCTCTGTATTATTCGCTTTTTTGTTCGTGTATTATAGAAGATGATGTACAAAATACGTAACAAAGCTTGTTGCGGGCTTGCAGGCCGAACCTCCTTTCAATCCTGGTAGGTACCTACCTATATAGATATTATTACCAAGTTGCGTTGAAAGAGTCGGGTATGCCGTGGTAAATAAATCGGAGCACACGGAATGATTTTGAATTTATTTTCGAACCGGCATATATGTAACTCGGCTGGGTCGACCCAGCAAGCCGAGAGTCGCCAGTTGCGAGCTGCTTCGCATACGGCGAGAAAGATGGAAAGGATGAGAGGGAGGGAGTGGCAGAGGCGCGGCGGGCCGGCGGTTCTGAGGGGAAAGTCTCGGAGTCGATGATGTCACGAATGGGAAACATTCGGGAGAAACCGTCGTAGAAACATACCGGCGGGGAACGCACGCGCGCGCGGCTTGCAGCCGGGGTATTAATGAGTCGCTGGGAGATAGATGATGTCATCGAGGGACTCATCATCGAGAGCCACCATCCAAATCATTTTACGAATATGGTACGGGCCGAGCCTCGACGCCCAAACTCTTTTCTCACTCGAATATCAAAATATGAATAACGAAAGCTTCTTCCGTATATTTTTTCCTACAGCTGTGACATCATTTTTTTAAATCCTTTCGGTTACGCCATCCCAATTCCAAGTAAGCTGTACATTACCGTGTTGCTAAATTCGTTTGTTTCCATTTCAAGTTGAAAATAATCCTTCGTTAACCCACTGGCTACCACGCAAATTTAGCGCGTCTTGCCCTGGGCACCACGGTTTTATTTTAAAGGAAACACGAAGGAAACACTGCGAGATATCTCGTAGTTGACAGTCAATGGGTTAAGAATATTTTGACACACGATCACCTATTTTTTGCCACGTGTAAATAAACAATTCTTTCAAAGCCGATAAATTTTATTCCAATGAAAACACGCGCAATGAAATTTTGTTTTTACGCCAAGGTACTTTGAAACGTGCATTAACGATGTCTCGAAATAACGTTTATTCCGATAACGAATCTTGTATACGAATGGGGCGTATACTTTATTGGAAGAATTTTTTTGGCGACGATGACGCGTTCGATGGAAGCCTCGATGGAATTGGATACTTGGCTCTGTGTTCGTCCACTCGACGATTCGATGAATGAACCTATAATTACACTTACTTACTCGTGGACCGATATTCTATACGCTCGGTATTGTACCAAGCTTCTCTCCTTCTTCGTAACCTTTAGGGAGGAATTTATTGTTTTTTTTATCGGCATATAGTAATAAATTGCAAATCTCAAAAAAACACATTCGTCACAACGTAACTACGAATATATTATGGCTTTTAATTAACTTTATAGTGAAATTCGAGTCCTCGTTCGATCGACGTTATGGGCGTGTCTCAAACAAAAAATTAAAAAATACTATTGAATTTTACTCCGTCATTGAAATGGGTTCCTTTTTTATCGATTTGGTAGTACACTCCCCCATGAATTCGGAACAGTGACAGATAACATTTGGCTCTGCTCGTGCAAGCTGCAAACTAGTCGACGGTTTTTTTTTTCTTCTCCCTGGAACTGTTTTTCATTTTTCTAATGGTAGTAAAAATTCATTAAACTAATAATAGATGTTTATCGTTGATACTTTTGTATTTTATTATTAGTCTGTACTGTGTGACGTTTAATTTTCTTTATTAATTTGTTTTCTCGTCGATTCGCTCGGTAAAGTTATGAAATTCGATGTAAAGCCACGCGTATCACGTATACTGTGGATTCATTCGTGCAGTTAAAACACATTTAAACAAATTGTGGAATATAATTAGTAGGGGAGAAAAAGGCTGGGCAGGCACGAGCGCCACCCAGGTCTACATCTTGAACGTATCGAAACGTTTTTCCATACGATAAGGATTAATTCGAGCATGCCCGCAAACTTAAGGTAGTCCTATCGTTACAGCGTTTCCGTTAGATTTCACTGAAAATTTGCAGAAACGTTCTTTGATGTCATATGTATATGTGTGTGTAAAATTTCAGGGGCCTTTATCGACTCAAAAATCACGATATTTATTCTTGAAAATCGTCACTTTTCGCAATCTCCCATAAGAGCCCGTGTTAAATATCGCAACATTATACAACGAGTATCTCGATCATTTGGTCGATGAAGCCTGTTGAAATATTGCACACATTTTTATATGACATCAAAGAAGCTTCGATTAGTTTTTATAACAAATCTTATGGAAAAAACAATTCATGATTTTGTGTATTATATAACAAATAAACTTTCCGTAGGATCAATTTGAATTTTGAGTATGTTGTTCTTTAGTCGATTTGCAACAACTTTTCTTAATGAACTTTAACGCTTGGTCCACTTCCAATGTGAGAAAAAACGAGAATAAAATTTTAATCCCCCACCCAACGATGGGACTACCTTACCATAAAGCGTCACAAGTACTCGCCTTGCCCCAAAACTGAAAGCAAATGAAAAGATTACTGCGGCCACACGCGCTTATTCCTAACGCACCGATCGACGCTCGAACCGAATCTTGGATTCGATTCGTGCTTGCACCTTCTAATGACTTGTCAGCGAGACTTTTCAACGTCGTATGCATTACGTACATGGACGAAACGTTAAAAGAATCACAATATCACCGGTCGAATCAATGAATATTTTATAGGTCGAATATTTATGGGCTAGTGGCTCCATCGGAGAGTCATTCATGAAAGTCGATTGATAGTTAGGAACGTTGCTCGCGAACTCCTTGTGACAATTACGGCAGTTCTATCGTGACATTAAAATCGAAAAATTATTTTTCTGTTTTTCTCACATACAAAATGGTTCGCGAGCTCGAGTTAATAAAGAAAAATTGTTGCGCATTGACTAAAGAACAACATACTCCAAATTCAAAGTCGTCCAAGGTAATACGTACTTGCTGTATAAGTACAAAAATTGCGAAAATTTTTTTCTTTAGATTTTTTTGAAAAACGACAACAGCCGACACAAAGGCGAATGGAATTTTCGCCATGAAAAATCTATTACCATCGGCCAAAATATTTTTGATAATTTTTTCGTACGATATATAACACCAAAAATATTGGTTAGTATTCGTTCTTCGCATCCGTTGATCTACTCGGAACGAGGATTCGCTGTGTGGGCTTGGTAGCAACGCGCGTCTATAAATACCTACGTAACGTTTCTCCAGACCCTAAGTTTCCTTTATACATGCGTTATTCTACATCGCTTCGAGTACGCATCCCATCATAGAGCACGGTATTGCCGGCCAATATAGTGCAACCGGCACTGCCACTGGGGTATGCAATACCTACCGTATTGAGTTTCGGTATTGCCCTCTAATACCAGGACTTTCCGGCACTAGTGTATCGGTTTTTTAAAACTCAAATGGTTTTCATAAATTGTCAATGAAATGGAACACGATCAAAACAATTATAACAGCTTTAGTCACACCCATTCTAATTTTTATACATCAATCTTGATCAAATTTACACATTACCTTGATAACATTTACGTAAATAATATTTCACTTTTTTCTCACAGTCTTTGCCTTAATACTATCAAGTTTTAATCACTCCTTTTTAATATTGCTAAAGAATATAATAATAATAATAACAATGATAATAATAATAATTACTTAGTTCAATATTCAAACAAATCTTTATGTTTGGTCTTGATATCCGAATACGTAAAGTATCTGAGATCGGTCGGGGTCCACGCAATTACCTACTAAAATTATTAAAAACCGACAACAAAATTAAGTCGCGTCAATAATTTGTGAACTATGTAAGTACTCACATACGTCATGGCTTTAACCTGTAATAGGCCTAAGTAAGCCTTATTGGTTGTGCCCGAAGATTGACTTCGTTATGAGTCTTTAATTATCGACTTTGTCTCACGCGTAGAGATAAAAAACATATGGAAAAGTTATTGCAGTAGATAAAAATAGGGTTTGCTTCAATAAGGGTGTTCTGGTATTAGAGTTGCCAACGTCGGGATTCTAATAACGTTGAAATTCATCCGAGATCCCGGTATTACGGGACACCGGGATACCGATTTTCATGCCCTAATCACCACCACCACTACCATCACCATCGAGATGAGCTACTGAGGGCGCTCGTTTCGTAAATACGTAACTCCCGAAATTACCATAATAGTTTTCAATATTATATCCAATTTCAAACGTAATGAACACGCTAAATCTCTCGGAGAAAGAGTTTGTCTGTTCGTCATCAAGGCTTCTGAAGAGTATGTAATACCTGCGAATGGACATAAATTCAGAGCCTATGATAAATTTCTTCTCTATACAGTCAAAGCTCCTTATTCGCGAGGGATACGTTTTGTAAATATGCCACGAATATACAAACCGTGAATACGAAAGGCTAATTTGTATGTGTTTACGTGGAGATACGTTCCAAGCTCGTATAAAATATTATCATAAAACTAATTTAATGAAATATTTTTTAACAATATTAATCCACAACCCTCAAAATTTCTCCAACACCAGCGACTCGAGCGTCGATCGAGTGATACTAAAAAACGTATAGGTAGGAAGTAGGTAGGAAATAGCTGTGACCAGTTAATTTCATCTGAAATACGGATAATTTCATCGAATCACGGATTACGAAAGTAAAAGTGACCGGTCGAGAAAAGTATTTTTTTTCATCGTGCATATTTTGGCATTATAAATTGTAAGAAACAAATTTTTATTTATACATTTCACAATCAGTTTAGAATATTATTATGGCAGTTGGAAGTGCTGAAGAAATTTATTGCTTCGATTGTATGCAAAAATAGAAAATACTTTTTTCTAACTAATTTCAAGTTTCCCTTAAGGGTTGTTGGTAACAAATTTTGAGGTGAACAGTTTTATGTAAAAATTGTATTATTCGTTAATGAATATTTCCTAAACACACTGGCGAAAGGAAAGCCGAAGTCACTGATTTAATTTTAGAGAAATAAAAGGATGAAGTTTAGTAAAAACGTGGCTCCATTGCATTGCTTAAATGGAACAAAGCCGTTGCGCTCGTATTTTATTGAGTACATCGTTCTTACGTATGAAGAGATATAGTCAAAAAACGAGAATTCGGTCAATGATAATATGTAACACGATTTTAGTGAAAAAAAAACAGATAGGTCATCGGCTTAATTAACAAGAAACCAGGTAAAATATACGACCATATTACGAAAAAATCAAGTTCAGGGAGACATCTGCATAGAAACGTAGCAACGTCGTAAATGCGACTCAGCGCGCCAGTTTCAAACATGTCACAGTCAAATAGGAGTGACGAGAGCTTTTTCGCTAATTTATTAGATCAAATATAAATTATCAAATGGGTAACGTACACATATTTTTAGTTATGCATATATATTATATAAACTATGTATGTACATGGAGGCGTACGATTCTTTAGAAAGGCAATTAAATGCAAGCGATAAGAACATGATTATTTATATTTATTCAATAAAAAATAAACTTTCCAATCATCAGTATGAACGAACATAAACAAAACATAAATATTTATTAACATTGTTCAACATTTTTAACATTTGAATAAAACGTTATTAATTTTTGTGAATTATACTCTCAAGAAAATCCGTCAGACAGAGGCGATGACTTTGTGAGTTTTTATAACTCGAGACTTTCCGTTAGTTTCTTGACTAAATAATATTTCAACACCGGTTTCTCTATTCGATAAAAATACATCAACAAGCGTATTGAAATTTATGCCCTCTGAAACCATTTTTGTCCTCGTCTGAGTGGAAATAACACCTTCCAAAGGAGTCAGAGTTTTTAGACTTTCCCGCGTCAATTTAGCACGAGCTTGTTGGGCGACGATTTCTTTCGCACATTTTTTTTGTTCTATCAGAACGTTTCTGAAATTTTTAATGTAGCAACGAGTTGTTGCAGGACTTGAACATCATGTACTGCATCGTGAGCTCCTTCGTTTGAAATTTTTAGAAATTCTGAAGCCAAATGCGCTTGGCTGCAGTCTTTACTTCTGCGAAGCACTTGTCCAAAAATCGGTAGGGTATCAGTAAAAGCCGATATGACATTACCGAATTTTTCGGTCATCTCTTCTCCTTCAATAGCCTCTAGTAGATGCACGCTATCAAATTTACAGCTGTGTGCCAGAAGTACGCTTGGCCGCCCTATCCGATCTCAGTGTTAGCTTTTTTTAGTACAGAGTTCTTAGTACAAAGCTCTGCAGATAAATCAGGCTCCATAGCTTTGGCGATACCTTGAAAGTTCAGGCAACAATTATGTTGATCCTTGGGTATTCCGAGATCACATTTCCGGCGATTTTTCCATACATCTACCAATGTCGGCTTATACAAACATTCAGCTGACTCCATTTATTCAAAATTATGTCAAATTTTCGTATTCACTCTCGGCTGATAGGGTATATATGGAAATTTTGATACGACCGAGCGGCTGTGGAGTTGTTAAGGGGTTGTTCTGATTTTTGAGGCAAAAATTTTCAAAAGTCGTCAATTTTTTTGCCTCCAAACTCAGAACCCCTTAAACTTACACACCATTTTCTGTAGAACTTCCAAATTCGCAATCGTCATTTCGCGTTCTATTTGCACAGTGTCCTCGCAACTTTTCTTTGCAACTTTTTCAGACACCTTTCCAACTTTTCCTTCGAGCTGCTTGAATTGGTAATTAGTTAGGGTTGGAATATTGAGCGTTGCCAAAATACTATTTAGACGAGTATATCCCATGCCGCTGTGCAATATACCTAAGAGTAAAAATCGACACATTACATGAATTTTCCGTGCGCAGGCTGCAGAATTAATATTATTATAACACCAAAAATATTCAAATTAACCGAGTAATCGAGTTGTTCATCCTTTGTTTCTCTCTTTGTGAGTATCGGTTGACACTTCATTCACGAGAAGGCAGTGATGTCATCGAATATCAAAAATCGAAGCGAGCCCTGTGTGCCTTTCTTTTGTAATGTACTTTAAAGAAAGTACTTCTTTACAGGAAACACAAATCAATTTTTCTACGAATACAGATAAATTGATAATCCGACGACCCTCGATGTCAATTGGTTCAGGACTATCAGCATTTTCGTCACACGTCATTTTCCTTTTTTTCACAGCCAAAGAGTTTGCGAGCATACTGCGATGCTTATAAACGCAAGAACTTGTGAACCGTCCGTTCCATTGGCAAGATTACGATTTTTTCGAATAATTTTTCTAATTATTTTCATGCTTCTCCATGTTAACCTTCAAAATGACGGATGACGCAAGTAAAATGTAAACATAGGGTTATAGGTCCCACTGCATCCGATCCATCGACGTATAGTATCGACTCCGCTTAGGCCGGTGAAATGTGTCCGGCTGTTAGAAAGAGATAGCGACTGAAGGAGGTTAATCTCTGTCTCTTTCTATTCAGGAACGTAACAATATGATTTAGGGCCCTTAAGAGGCAATGTTACTGACGACGAGCCACTTGCGTTTCGAAAACGAGATCTGTAAATTGTGCAGCACGGAGTAACCGATCGCCTTGAAATTTGGAGGCTACATAGAGAATTATGGCATAAAGTACATGACAGTCTTATTTTTCCAAAATTTTGGAAAAAATTTTGCAAATTCAGTTACCAACGGAAATATTTTTCGAAAATTTTGGAAAAATAAGACAGTCATGTACTTTGTTCCATAATTCTCTATGTACCCTCCAAATTTTAAGGCGATCGGTTGCTCAGTGCCGGACAATTTACGGATCTCGTTTTCGAAGCGCAAATGGCTCGTCGTCAGTAACACTGCCTCTTAAGAGACAGTGTAACTAGCGACGAGCTACTTGCACTTCGAAAACGGGATCCGTAAATTGTCCGGCACTGAACAACCGATCGTCTTAAAAATTGGAAGATACATAGAGAATTGTGGCATAAAGTGCATGACAGTCTTATTTTTCCAAAGCTTTGGAAAAATTTTTGCAGTTTCAGTTACCACCGGAAATTTTTTTCCAAAATTTTGGAAAAATAAGGCAGTCATGTACTTTGTTCCATAATTCTCTATGTACCCTCCAAATTTTAAGGCGATCGGTTGCTCAGTGCCGGACAATTTACGGATCTCGTTTTCGAAGCGCAAGTGGCTCGTTGTCAGTAACACTGCCTCTTAACGCACTGGGCCAAATAAAATTTTGGCGCACGGGCTTGTGCATTGAGATTTGGAATAAAACGATATAAGCTCATAAAATAGAAATACCCAGTTAAATGAACATAAATTAAATTAACAAACTTAGGAACCGAAATCATTTTTTGCGACCACAAACAAGCGTTAGATAAATAAACAATAATTAATCATTTTGTTACCCGCAACCAAAATTGCCACGATATTTTTGTAACATATTATTGTAATTTTCAAAATTTTGAAACTTCAAATTCCTGCGAAGCTTAATGTTCTTAGTAAACATTGAAGATTAGTTAGGATAAAAGAAAAATGTACATAAATTATGATTTAAAAAATGTTTTTATATATTTTTAGAATTATAGTGCGTATGACATTTTCATGTTATAATGCATTTGACGTTTAACAAGAACCAAAATTGAAACGCCTATTGGTTTGTAAACAAAACGTGTTTAGTGCTCTTCGATCTTTTCCTATAACCTTGGGCAGTTTCTACTTTAGAATTTCCTTCATGATGCAGTCGTACTTTGAAAAATACTCTGACGATTTGGACATAACAGTTTAAACCGGTATTCATCTGAACAGCATTTGTGTTCTCGAGTACAATGCGTGGGATATATTCAAGTGTATTTCGTATTAACAGATTCATAAAATTCTCCGCTTTGAAATCATTTTGAGATCTAAACTGTTGTTCCGCTATTAGACAAACCTATATTACATTATGAGAATGATGAAAATGAGTTCGGCTGCTGGATCCATCGTAGACTAAACTTAAAATGAAACAAAACCCAAACAAAAGATAAAAATATTACATAGAAAAAGTGACGTCATCCTATCGTTGGGTGGGGGATTAAAGTTTCATTCCCGTTTTTTCTCAGATTGGAAGTGGACCAAGCGTTAAAGTTCATTAAGAAAAGTTGTTGCAAATCGACTAAAGAACAACATACTCAAAATTCAAATTGATCCTACGGAAAGTTTATTTGTTACATAATAAACAAAATCATGAATTTTTTTTCCATAAGATTTGTTATAAAAACTAATCGCAGCTTCTTCGATGTCATATAAACATGTGTGCACAATTTCAACAGGCTTCATCGACCAAATGATCGAGATACTCGTTGTATAATTTTGCGATATTTAACACGGGCTCTTATGGGAGATTGCGAAAAGTGACGATTTTCAAGAATAAATATCGTGATTTTTGAGTCGATAAATGCCCCTGAAATTTTACACACATATACATATGACATCAAAAAACGTTTCTGCAAATTTTCAGTGAAATCTAACGGAAACGCTGTAACGATAGGACTACCTTACGATAATCGTCTCGCTGTGTCGCAGAGGGAATAGATATTATAAAAATACATCAACAATTTATAAATGTGCATTGTAAAAGTGCACGGAGATTTCTCGGTATACATCAACGATCTCCTATGATCGTTTGTATATATTGACGATGTTTCGGTGCCCTAATTATATTTATAATTGTTACCGTGGAGGTCCCACGATGACTCGGTAATACTTACGTGTAGGAGCTTCATTTCCTTCTCCATTAAGAAATTCTTCTTTATTAAAAGTTTCATTAGCAATTTTGTCTTCCTTATTCTTTGTCTCAGTCGCCGATTTATACGCTGCAAACATTCTATTTTTCGTTAACGATCATTTAGCTCCTGCTTTACAGTCTCCAAATAAACTTGCACTATTGTTGACGATTTTGAAATCTCTACTCACGGTAAATTATTGAATCGAATCTTTTTCCTCGAAATATCGATAGTATCGGGCAGCTCTAAGATACGTCTACAAAATATTAATAATTCAGAAAGATGTTATTGCTGGTGCTGCAAATTCTTAAAAATAAATATTGAAAAAAGGGTTCTAATCAATTAAATTAGCTTACTTGTTTGAGATTTCTGGTTTTGGTCTCTGGGAATTCAACGTAGCGTCATTTTGGGGTCTGCAGTTACTCCAAATCGAATCAAGTGTCCTATCAATCAATGGTACTTCGACCAGGTGCATTATAGACGATTCAACACTATTCTCGTTGTGTTTTTTTCAGATTTAACGTAGGCATGAAAGCGACGAGGGCAAATAGCTACTCCTTTTCCTGGATTTTCGCCAGATCTTCCTGCACCATCAAGCCATTGTTCTCGATAATGCGAGTCAACGGGAAATTAAAAATTTACAACCAAATTATCAATCTCCAAAATAGCTAACCATAATCTGGAATACATTATAAATATGACATAAATAACTTAGGTACTTGTGGAATGATAAATCTTTTGATTTATCCAATCTTTGCTTACAAATGAAACACGTGTAAACCATCGAAACACTGATGACGAACAATTATTTTTTCCTACTCGAAAATGTTCCAGAACTTATCATTTTTATTAAAACATGTGCACCTCAAATCGTTTCGTGACGTATATTATATTACGAGGGCAACGGGGGGACTCCTATATCTATTACATCCATGGCAACAATCGACAGAGCCAATGAAATTCTTAGAAAGAGACAGCAATTGACCTCCTTCTCGATCCCTCTTTGTCTAACTCTGGCGGACACTTTTGGAAGGCCTTTATGTAGACACCGCGCAGTTCATACTATACGTTGATGATCCGATCTAACAGCTGCGAAGGAATCACGTAACGTTGCCAAACTTGAACTTTCTTCCAGCAGCTAGTTTTTAGTTATCGAGAACGAATTTTCTAATAATCCTAAGTAATTAAAATAAATATATTTGTGAATAAAATTAATATTAACATACATATACTTGAAATTTTTCGTACCATATTATGGGTCCGTGCGAATCATTATCTTTCAGTATCTATAAGTTGGTATTGCTGACGTCACCCAATATATAAGCATATGAGCTTCGTCTCTTTCCCCCACCCTCAAAAAAGATTTACCAACAACCTTAATCTTAGCCAGTGTTATTTATAGTGCGATGACATAAAAAATACAAATTTTCTTTGACGTGTAAGCATTTTTTTTTCTTTTTAATACCTCGTTCTAAGCTCTCAAAAATATATCTATATTCTCGTAACCGAATAGTGTATCTGTTTTATACCAACAATAGCACAGTATTTTTTTTTCTCTTAAATAGCACTTATAACCTTTTTACTTCAAATAACCGTTTTTTTTCCTATGATTTTTACTCACGGTGTATTAAAAAAAAGACCAATGCAAAAAACATTTTCTTTGCACATCCTTGATATTTGGTGAATAATAATAATTAAAAATACAGAGAAAAAAATTATGGGTTAATTATTATTATTATTATCAGACTTAGGACTTTACCTGGAAGAATTTAATAATTTTTTATTGTTTAGCTGCTTTTTCAAATGCCTTTCATTTCGGATTGATGTTCAACCATGGCATTGGCAGCTTGCCCTTTCAACACAAGACTTCTTTCCATAGGCGGATCAGTTTTCTGAATAAGTTGCAAAGCTCATTTGCCATCGGCAAACTCACCGAACGCTCGCTCTTATAATTACTTTGACACCTACGTGTTTTTATTGATAGGTAACTGATAAAGAAAAACGTATATATTCTAAAAATACAATATATACTGTCAATTTTGGGTCCGCCAATGGAGCTACTTTCAGCCCCGAATACGACAAGTGGTCACAATTTTTTAATCCGCGAATAACGGAAACGTCAATAAGGAACTTTGACTACGTATAAAAATGAAAGAATGTTCGTTTGTTTGTTTGTCTGTCCAGTGTATGCGTTCTTATGCCATTCATTCGATTGCGATGAAAATTTGGCGAGTTGTAGTGACGCACGCTCGCGAGGATTACTGAATTAGTAGAATAATTTTAGATAAAAAATAATGTCATATTTTCCCTGTCCCACGCTCAACGCAACGCGTAAAGAAGCAAGAAGATTTCCTGAATTTTTTAGTGATTTTTGAAAGACTGCATCTCATTGTCAGTGAAAAATGATCGCATCAAGAGTAAAAGAAAAGTATTTTGTTTTTTGGCACGTGTTAGCTTAGCATAAACCATGTAATGAAAGTAATCGCACAAAAATTCCAACACCGAGTACTGTATGCAGCTTGGGGGTATCGACTTTAAATTTTAGACGAGGAAAATTAAGTTACAGAGAGTCAGTATGGTTTTTTCATTTTATTATATGTATGTTTTACATGTTTTATATTAAGCTAACACCTGCCAAAACACAAAAATTTGATTACTCTATATATATAAGGTAGAGTCGCCAAATATCGTCCCCTTTTTGTTGAATCGTTGTTAAGCAAAAATTATGTAAGATACATGAATAATAAAACTCGGAATGATTAAAGTAAATCAATCTCTACTTTATAAAATAATAAAACATTAATAATCTTTGTCATTAAACTCTTTTAATCGAGATTTACGATAAAGTATCATTTTTAAGAAATCACATTCGATCGCCTAATATCGTCTCCGGGGACGATATTAGGCATATCGAGTGATGCGTATAATCGAACATTACAAAAAATTATGATAAATTATTAGAATTATATTACAGTGAAATCGTTATCAGCCATTTGTTTGATTAGACTAATTTTAATTATTATAACATTGAGAATATGAATTTTGGTTCTGGATTTTCAATACAATTGAAAACAAGATACCTTTAATAGTTTATTTAACTAATGTCATCCCGGAATGATA
The DNA here is from genome assembly GCA_946811545.1 of Netelia fuscicornis. Classification (NCBI taxonomy): domain Eukaryota; kingdom Metazoa; phylum Arthropoda; class Insecta; order Hymenoptera; family Ichneumonidae; genus Netelia; species Netelia fuscicornis. Next base: position 41,725,825 of record OX328011.1, on the reverse strand, counting down.
TTAGGTAAACAGCAAATTCTTAATAGCGTCTTCTAACGTCTCCTAACGATATTAGGAATTTGCTGTTTATGATATCGAGTTAAAATTATTTGCAAAATACGTTACCTAACTTCAAATTTCCTTAATCATGTTTCAGTCCGTGTAACTAGCAATCATTTCAACAGAATTTTACCCCGAAACGTCGAGCATTCATAAGATTTTCAAAGCTTAAAAAATTTGAATAAAAAAACTCCACTTGACACGTTTTGTAATTATTAATATATCTCGTCGCAGGAGTGACTTTCGACATGCAATTCTTTGTAGTGATCAACTGACACCTAAGACTATTGATTTCTTACGTCAATAAGAGGTGGTGTTAGCTGTATCGGAAAAAACGATGGGGGACGAAATCAGGCGAGGGGACGAAATTTGGCGACTGTACCTTACACAGTGATTTAATGAATAATCATTCGATGTCACTAGAATAATTATTTACCGTGGCTCTCGAGTATAAGAATTTGTTTTCAGATATATTTCGACATTGATAACTAAAATCGTAAAAATTGAAAATTCGAAAAAATGAATCCCATCGTTTGTCCGTTTTAAAACTACGCTTAAAATTTTTTAAATTACTAACCATCTTTTACAAAATAATTTGAAGAAAATCGATGACTACGACTTACATTGGTAGAAACAATATATATATACACATAGCGTGTGTTTTATATCGCTTTTCGTTTTGGTGGTATAATTCATTTGACAGCGAATGTCAAATTAAACATGGCAACAAAACGTAATTGAACGATTGGACTAAATCGATTGGACGATCTACGTCCCAATTAAGAAAAAAAGAAAAACACATTCACGGTCATCTGAAACGAACGAGCAACGAGAAGCAATACTGGAAACCATTGGAATATGTAAGACGTATAAACTTCTTTAAAATAACAGTAACATCGGACGAATTGATTAACAAAGGTTTTTAAAATATTGCACATTATTGCAAAATTTATAACTGGTTATGCGAACGTGCTATATTAGCAGCAAAAACAGCGATGTCAATTATAAATATTTCACGATTCGCGAAACAAAATACCAGAAAAAGCCAAAATGTACAAGTCGATTAATACTTTAATGAATCAAAACGAAGTTGTTAATTACCTAACCAAATTCTTGAACTAACTTGATTTGCCAAACACACCGCTACATGGTTTAACTTTGAAAATTGGCACGTCTATCATTCTTCTACGAAACATCAGTCCACCACAACTCTCTAACGGTACTTGTCAAGATTTCGGTGAAAAATATAATAAACAATAGAATCGAATTTACAATTAAAAATGTAAAATTTAAAAGCAAAGATGTACTACTATTGTACAACCCAAAGATACCAACAGATATACCATTCGAGTTTGCAGTTTACGACGCGACACGAATTTGACGTGACCATTAACAAAGCACAGGGACCATCGCTATAAGTGTGTGGGTTTAATTTGGAAAATTTATACTTTACTTATGAAGGGCTATGTGTTGCCTGTTCGCGCATAGGAAAACCTTATAATTTATTCATATACACCCAAGACGGTAAAGCCAAAAGCTATATTGTGTATCCGAGAGCACTTGAACAATCACATTTTTTTAAAAACCAACAGTGCGTACTTATTGTTAGTATGTGCGCACATAAGAAGTTATATCTCATTGGCGTGAGTAAAAACAATCGGTAAAAACAATTTTTTACACATTCAAACAAATTTTAACTTAGTCAAATGATCGATAAACACCACTAAGGTAGTTCTATCGTGATATTAAAACCGAAAAATTATTTTTCAGTTTTTATCACATACAAAATGGTTTGCGGGCTCAAGTTGATAAAGAACAATTGTTGCACATTGACTAAAAAACAACACACGCCAAATTCAAAGGCATCCAAGGTAATACGTACTTGGTGTATAATTGCAAAAATTGCGAAAATTCTTTTCTTTAGTTTTCTTTGAAAAACTAAATAAAGCTTCTTTGATGATGCATAAAAATGTATGCAAAGTTTTAGAAGGCTTCACCGAGTAGAAGCCAAGATATTTATGGATGAAAATGCAACTTTTAACACGCGCTCTTATGAGAGACTACCAAAAATTCTGATTTTCACCAATAAATATCTCAAGTTCCGCTTGGTAAAACCTTCCAAAAATTATTACACCCGTACGATATGATATCAAAGAAGATATATCCAAATTTTCAATGAAATCTTAAGAAAATGATAAAACGATAGAACTACCTTAAATACCACGAATACAAATTCGAACAAATAACACTTAAATTGAATTAAATAATATTTATTTCATACAGTTTATTTTTGTTTCTTTTCGACGTAGTCCATAAGCCCCGAGCTCGTTCCACTGATCTTTTCTTCTCATCGGCTTCGTTACACTTACTATAAATTTTGCCGTTCTCCGCATTTGTTTTAGGCACCTTGGAAATAAAAAGACAAAACAAGAAAAACAATTAAAATCACAATCTTTTAAATGACGGCCGTTAAAAAATAATAATAATAGAAATGTCAATTTTTCAAGAATTATATAAAATCGGATGCTTCAATAAATAATAACTTGAATAATTTGAAAAATTCAATAATACTTACATTATTATAACCTCCAATCTGAAAACATAATTTCCACCAAAATGACAACTCGCGATAATCAACTTAACTTCATTGAACAACTGAATTAGACAGTACGCACGCATATGCGCGCAACCTACACCACTTGGGTCTGCGGAAATCTTACGTACTATTTCATCAGTATGTTACTGTACAGTAGAGCTCACACGGTATTATGTCATATGTGCACCACTCCGATAACTTCAGACCGAAAAAAAAAAGAAAATAAATTCTCACTCGCAATTAATTCATGGCGTGACACGGAATTCGTGACATCGAGAAAGTACCTACACGTCCCATCAGAATTGCCTAACGCACCTAAAGAAGTATAACTTCAAAAATTCTTCCGTTGACATTCCCTGCGAAATAAATTATGGCGCAAAAACAGTAGTGCGAAGTATGCCGAGTGTACCACTAGTAAACAACAAATTATGGTTAATCATGTGGGTTTATGGTGGGACAAGTACTTTTGAAGTAAGGGTTCCTTTAGAAATAATGTCCGTCTCTAACCAGGAACTTGCAACAATTTAGTTTGTTCTAGGTAGAGGATGGTTGAAACTTTCGAAACGCACGTTGCATGCCGTATAGGAAATTCCACGAACTTGGCAATCTCCCAAAGAGTATTCAACACAAGCTTTCTTTTTGATACTAGAGAAACGTATTGTCGACTGTTTCTGATACATTCGAGATTATGTCGATCGTTATTTATTTATCGAGCGCGCGTTCATCGAGATCAAAGAAATCGAAGAGTTTTTTTTTCATAATTGTTTTTACACCGTTTTAAAAATACTTACTTCTCAATTATTTATGGCGAATACCATCAATCCCTTTTTAGATGTACCTATGCATTTTTTTCTCAACATTGGTAATGCGGGAGACGAGGAAAATGTTGAATTCGGCGATCATTCCGCTTGACATCAATGGTAGACACAGACGGACTATTGGTACCTACACACGGATCGTTTTAGGCGGAGGAAGATTTATTTTTTTAACGCGAATAGCCGAGAAATGCTCATCGTTCGTTGAAAGAAACACAGCTGCAAGCATGGATTAAAAAAAGCAAGACTTGTGCGTTTATTTTTATATTTGATATACTAGGTGTAAAAATAAGTTTCCGCCAAATTGGACATTGTGAAAAAAACGGAACCTAATATTTTATCGGAAATATTGGCCATCGCTTGCCACTACTTTTTGCCATTTTTCTGGCAGCATACGCATCTGGCTCAACATTGGCTCAAATTGTGAACGATAATACTCGTTATTCCATATTGTTGATAAATACGATCACGAGAATAACCAGTTTGGTAATTCTCTAATGTTTTATATTGCGATTTTGGAAAAATATGTCGAATGTTGGAAACTGAAAAATATATTTTTGTGAATAGTCGAGATTTTATATAAAAACGGTGTATACCATTTTATGTAGGACTAAGACGTTAGTAACACAAAGATTCGGCATCATGATGCCGAATAACATCGTTTTGGTTAATGTGTAATTAAATTAATTCGGTTAATTTGGTTAATGGTAATTTTGGTAATGGTTCGAAATTTGAGTGCCCAATGGATTCCCGGTTGATAGTAAAATTCCCCGTACATAAACCTACAAATTGTTCGCATATCCGGCGAGTATATCTGATTTTATAATCAGTGCCCTCTAGAAGCCCAACTCCTCATTACGCTTCGTCGCTCTCGATCCCGGCGTCTTATCATACGATCACAAGCCACTAGATGGCTCTTCACAGACGATCACTGTTTATTTGAGCTTTATTTCTTTTACTTGTACTAATAAGGTATAAATTGCTCCTTATATGACCTATTCACCTATTCAAATCATTTCGACCACTTTTCAACCGGATCGTTTTTAATTTTACTGAAAATTTTATATGTTATACTACCCCACTAAAAACATTTTAGTGAATTTAAAAAAAATTGTTTACCCAACCGAAAAAAAGTTACGAATTTTGGGAAAAAACGTCCTTTTTTCAACCATTTTTAAACGCTCATAACTTTTTCAAAAATTGGTTAATCGAGACATTTTTTTTTCTTCAAACGTTTTGTTTTTAAATGCGCTTCTGAGAAGAAAAATATAAAAACAAATATTCAAACCAAACTCTATGAAATTTTTCATTTTTTTAAGAGAATCTCTTTTTCTCAAAAACTCCATTGTGTGATTTATAGTGGGCAGATATGTTTTTTTATTTTTATTTTTCGATTGGCAACAAAAAATTTTCTCTCAGAAAAACTGAAGCTTTTCTTTTTAATCGAAAACGAAAAATAGAAAAAGATATGTGCCCATTATAAATATTGCGGCATTAAATGCACAATCGGACAAAATCAAAGTTTAACAAAACAAAAATAGAAAATCCAAAAACAAAAATAGGGTTTTTCGGAAAATTTGTATTTTTCTCAGGAAAACTGAAGCAATTGTTTGTTCAATCGAAAAAAGAAAAATATATACACTGCTGGCGAAAAGCTTCCGGACCAAAGTTGAAAAGAGTGCCGGAACAGTTTGTTATGCCATTTCGCTGGTAGTTGACCTAGCCCAATTTAACCGATGCCATTTTAAAGAGAAGGGATTTATCTTCATTTTGGGTTGTTTAAAAAAAATTTTGCAATTCTTTTTTATATTTAGCAAACAGTTTTGAAAACGACCATTTTTTGTCGTTTCTTTGTTCTTTTGTTGAGTGGACCCCGTTTATGGTAAACATTTTTTTAATGCATTCTCAGACCAAAATCATAAAGGAGGAAGTTTAAGCTTCAATTTGATTTTTTTGGAAATTTTTCTACGATTTTTGTTTCCAAAGATATTTCATTTTTTTGAGAAAAACAAAATACTATTAGTTTGAAAATTGCTCCGGACGACGACAATGATGAGGTTTACAACAAAATCTCAAGATGGTAAAAAGTTTTATTACCTCTTGTTGAGTTCACGAGAATTTTTTCAGAGTTATTTTTCGAAATTTTGTTTTCATCTATTTCCGGTCAAAGTTTGTTTGATTTGAATACCATGAAAATAATATAATTAAATGATACAGATTAAATACAGATGAATCGAGCTTCGACGGGAAATAAATGGAAAATAAATCTCGAAAAAAAATCTGAAAAAATTCTCGTCAACTCAACAAGCAGTCAGTAATAGAACTTTTTACCGTATTGAGTTTTTGTTGTAAACCTCATCGTTTTCGTCCTGCGAGGCAATTTTCAAATTATCTATTTTTCTCAAATAACGAAATATCTTCAAATAAAATAGTTGAACATTTTGTAAAAAAAAGGAAATCGAAGCTTAAACTTCCTCCTTTATGATTTTGCTCAAAGAAATGAGTTAAAAATTTGTTTACCAGAAACGAGGTCCACACAAAAATGAACAAAAAAAGCGACAAAAACTGGTCGTTTTAAAAACTGGGTGTTAATTGTCAAAAAAATCGCCAAAATAAAAAAAGGCCAAAATGAAGGTAAATCTCTCCTTTTTAGAATGGTGTTGGTTAAATTGATCTAGGCCGACTACCGGTGAAATGGCATAAAAAACCGTTCTGGCACTCTTTTAAACTTTTATCCGGAAACTTTCCGCCGGCAGTATATAGAAAAAGATATTTGCCCAATATGAATCTTGCGGCATTAAACTCACAGGATAAATCAAAGTTAAAAAAAATAGAAAATTAAAAATCAAAAATCCACTTTTTGAGATATTGAGAGTTTTCTATAAAACAATGAAAAATTTCATAAAGCGTAACTTGAAATAAAAAAACAATTCGGAAAAGCACGTTCGGAAACGAAAAATTTGAAAACAAAACGTCTTGATGAATTACTTTTTGAATAAGTTACGGTTGTTTGAAAATGGTTGAAAAAAAAACTTTTTTTCACAGTTAATAACTTTTTTCGGTTGGCTAAAAAAATTTGAAAAGATTCACAAACATTTTCTTAGTATGGGGGGGGGGGGGGGGGCGGAGACTATACGTATGCTTGTACTAAATGCTGCATACTTCAAACTTTAAATAAAATAAAAATATTGCAAACATCGATCACGCTAAATTCGTTTTTGTTTCATTCATTTTTGCAAAAAGGAAGGCAAAACAAGATATGATAATAGGCCGAGATGCTCAAGGCGTCAGATGTAAAGAAGTTTCGTCGATCGGGGGGTATTCCTTCTAAATTTACACTCAAGCATCTTGAAGCTTGAGTGCTATGAATAATTAATGCTTAAAAATATTTGGATTCGGAATTTCCGAGACACCCATCGCGACAGAATTCCATTTGCTTGAAGCAAAAACAGCTCATTGGCAATATTTTGTCATTTTTGTCTTACATAATAAAAAATGTATTATTTTTAAAAGAACTGGATCGTCATTCATTTTTGCACAATTCTAATCCGATATTATTCTTAATCGTCGGATTAAAGATAAAACTTTTATTCGTACAATGCTTTATTCATAATTATACAGCGTGTTGGGCAACGATGAAGGTACAGAAAATGCCCAGGTAATTGGCGTCGGTACAAAAGCAATGGTTTTTATTTCTTAAATTGTCCTGCGATGGAACTTGGCCGAGATATTAATTCTCAAAGTTTAAGCGTTTGAGACACAAACTAACAATGCAATCGGAACGCCTTATCGATAAATGCCGATATCGCAGGCTCGCGAAAACTCCTCAGGACGTTTTTATTGTTTTTTCATAAATCGTAGCTTCTTTGTTGCTCTGGATCTTGATAAAATAACTGTGAATAAACATACAACGATGTCGTCATGGTAAAAGAAAATATGTTTTAATCGTTCAACTGCAGGGGGCTCGATGGCATTCTTTAAAGTTATAACCTTTGCGAATTAATATCTCGGCAAATTTTCGTCGCAAAACAATTCAGGAAATCTCGTTTTAATTCTACCGACGCCCAATATCTGGTTATTTTCCGTGTCTTCACAGTTGCCGAAAGTCCTGTAGGTATATTCATAAAGTAGTTTGAATTTTTGTTCGTATAGAATATATGAGAGTAAGTACCAATTATCATTGAATAAACTTAGTAATCAGTTGATGAATGTATTGCGATAGGTGGGAGATCGCTCACGAAACATATGAAAAGTGAATTTTGAATAAACACGAATATTCCTCGTGTTGACCAAAACCATTCCTATCTAAAATACGGTTTATCACGGATAAACGTTTATTTACCGCGATTTAACATAACTCGTTGATAGTATTTTAAAAACTCCTGCACGAATAAACGCACAGTCGCGCCCGGAAGCTCTTAATCATTCCATCGTGGGTTCCCAAAGAGCCATGCATTATTTTTAACATCTGCCGCTCTTGATATAAAAAGTACGTATACACGCCAGCGATCTCATCTTAGCACAATTTAGTACAATATTAACGCCATTCTAGGTACGAGTAAAATTTTTGGTCCGTTTACACATTTTTATTAGGTACTTCTCAAGATTCTGAGGGATAATTATTTCCAAACGGCAATTATTTTTAAATTACATTGGAAATTTAACCGTAAATTCAATAAATAACTAAATGAGTAACACCGATATTTTTTCAGGCAGTAAATTTGTTGAAACTGCGCCTGCCCACCGATGGCATTCGTAATTTCAAGTAATTTTTATTCCGAACAAAAGGAGTAACGAGATATCCTTATAGTACAAAAGTTGAAATAAGAAAAATTGCTTAATAATGTATTACAAATAGAATTCCTGTAATTGTCGTACGCGGAGATTTATCGCCAATTATTTTACGCGAATTAATCGATATTCCATATAATCTTTGGATTCGAATTGCATAGATTTTAAATTGATCAAGCCTTCGACGTGGAGCTAACGAAGGAATGCCTGTGCCCTCTCTCGCACTTGACACGTACTATATTACTCGGACTAGGAGACGTAATTTTATTCGGGTCAAACTTCTTTTCCATACTTATTTGTCGAGAGAAAATATTGTAGTTTGCGGGCAATTTTACATAAGACCATATTAAATTTGTCTCCCGCATATATTTTTTCGTTGCTTATCCCTGCAGAAAGCTCGTCATAATCCTTCTCAATTTCCACTATTGAATTTGGCTCTTTTTCTGTTGCGCTTCGATATTGCAGTATCTTGGAAAACGTGTCAACCGCGTGTACATAATTATGCAATATTATAGGTACGTGGATAAGATGCACGCTGAAACGCTTGGGAATGCGAGAGAAGAAGACTCGTTTAACCGAGAATTCCGACTCGTGTTCCTTTGGCTCCGTACTCCAACTACGACCCACTTAGAGTTTTCATTCATACCGAATTCCAAACGCGAATGCTTTTTCATATTCACCGCCGAGCATTCGTTCACATTCTCCGAGAGCTTCGACGGAGCATATTTATATTTTCATCATTTCCACTCACTGAATAATATTAATATTTCAACCAAATATTACTTTCTTTTTCATAATTACGTTAGTAACGATGAAGACTGTTTCAATGTTCTCGCGATCTCTTCTAGAAAAACTCTTCCATCCATGGAAAGAAAAATTTCTTTACGTGTCACGATACAACGAGTTTTTTTTTTCTAAATAGGAAGCTGACATTTAGAAAAAAGTTTCGGTCGTGCGAGTGTGTCTGTACGTATTTATAAATGTCCTACGTCATTTTCACGCCATCGGTTGTTAAATATTTGTCTTATCCTTGTTATACGATCTTCGCGAAGAAGTTGGATCCAATTGAATTGTAGGTAAGTATTTACGGGACTCGAGGTTTGTCGGTAAAAGTCTGTCTATTCGTGTATACGTACACGATATATCGAACGTCGTACGAACAACCGAGGACCGAGGTTATTCGAAACAGCTATACGAAACTTGAGCGAAACAGCATTGGACGGAAAAAGGATGGATAATGGATGGCAAGTGTCGTTTATAAGTTTCGCGCAAACCTCTTGAAGAGGGCCAAAAATGGGAACGGGCAGCGTTGTGAGGATACGAGAATCTTGGTAATAATGTATTTGTAATGCCATCGCATACGTCGACAGCTAAGCTTCGGAATGTTTACTTTTACGAAAACATTTTTTTCGGTTTTCATTTGGATGGAGCGAGGTGTTTAGCGAGGTATAACACCTTTCTGATTGTGAGAAATACCGGTGTAGGGGACGCGTGCGGTCATGCCCGGTATACTTACATAGACGGTTCCGTTTAACGAGGAGAACAACGCGCTCGTTATTGCGATATAAACGGTTGGCCGGAAGTCGGGGAAAATTTAAAAAACACACACACGAAACTCCCTCGCTCTTTCCCCGGACCCTCTATTTATTCAGGAAGTAGGTACATCATAGAGCCTCTCTCTCTCTGCCCACCCCCTCTCGTTCTTTCGGGAGAATAATCGAAATACTTAACGCTTTAGTGAGTCTCGCATATGGGCATTCTCATTTAAAAGAAATCCATTACTGTTATTACAAACACGCACTAATGTAAGTATTCGAATAGCACATGCACCAACCATTATTATTCAAATGTCATTGTATTTCTAATCCGTGCTACGACGTGAACACCGTTATATTTCTCGTGAAATAATCGTTCGAGTCATGTGCGCGATGCTAATTTAGCTGTAAGCATATCCTGAATTATCGTCACGTCGGAAACGTGTACATAGCTGAGGCATAAAAATAATGGTTGTGGAAGTGGAATTTCATTCGGTTTAGTTAAAATGATGTCATGTTCATTATTTCTTCATTTTTTAGATGTGAACTATTTCATAAAACCGCCTCAGGAACAAAATCATCCACCCGCCCCCGAGTTGTTCATTAATCGGATAAGTTGAGCGTAATCGAATATCCGGACATGGCGTTTCGATTAGGCTAATTCGTTTCTACGCAAAGTGAATTATAGACAAATGCGAGGGAACGAAGCCACGATTTAATCCGCCAAAATAAGAGTGAAATAAAGGAATGTACAAGATATAACGTAACTCATTTTTATTAGTTTATGTTATTTGTTTCGGTGAAACAGTATGATTCGGACTTAACAGCGTCATAATTAAAATAAATTCATCGTTTGAGCATTTCAATTAGTGAAATGTCTAAAGCAATTGTCCGAGAATTCACACAGTATCTCCACGTGTGGGAAAAATTATTATTTTTTATGCAAGAGTTTTCGATAAACTATTTTAACCTGCAGGATTTTGAGGTTTCTTAATAATTATAGTTTCACGTTCTATCCGTTTGGATAACGATCGTTCAAATTGGTTTGCGGTTCTATGTGTTTTCATTATGTATTGTATCGACCCGAAGGGAAAATTCAGCGCAGATAATCGAGAATTGCAACTGACGAAGCAGCCAGTATTTAGGAGGCACCAATGTATGACCCTGGGATTGCTGATGAACGGCAAGGTAAAAAATATCTCTATCCTACGAGTCCTCCTGCAATCGAACGATTAGTTTTTGTGATAAAAATTCCGCAAGTTACCTGTTTTTCTCATCGTTTACTCAGACACGTCCCCTTAAGGTAGTCTTATCGTTACAGCGTTTCCGTTAGATTTCACTGAAAATTTGCAGAAACGTTCTTTGATGTCATATCTATATGTGTGTAAAATTTCAGGGGCCTTTATCGACTCAAAAATCACGATATTTATTCTTGAAAATCGTCACTTTTCGCAATTTTCCATAAGAGCCCGTGTTAAATATCGCAACATCATACAACGAGTATCTCGATCATTTGGTCGATGAAGCCTGTTGAAATTTTGCACACATTTTTATACGACATCAAAGAAGCTTCGATTAGTTTTTATAACAAATCTTATGGAAAAAATTCATGATTTTGTTTATTAGATAACAAATAAACTTTCCATAGGATTAATTTGAATTTTGAGTATGTTGTTCTTTAGTCGATTTGCAACAACTTTTCTTAATGAACTTTAACGCTTGGTCCACTTCCAATGTGAGAAAAAACGGGAATATAATTTTAATCCCCCACCCAACGATAGACTACTCTAGACTACCTTAAGCGAATGTATTACAGTTTAAAAATTAAATTTTACTTGTGGAGAATTGAAGGGTCACTTGGTATCTCCTGAGGATTGATTAAATGTAAATACTAATTTTCATGCTTAAATCGATATTGTTTAATTTATAAAAAAAAAAAAAAGAATCAATAGTTCTAATTAGAAAAATTTGATGATAAGCATTAGATAATCGTATAATTGTTGGCGGTATTAAATTTCGTTCATCTCCGATCAATCGTTTCGGAAATATTTTTCCAAATTTAACAAATCGCGAGTACCTATATTCTCACGCCAGGTGAGCGGTACCTACATACCTATTTCTTAATATCGCGACATGAAATTTTCATAGAGTATTCTTTAAACATAGTAGGTGTTACCGGAAAGAGTGTAGTTACCTATTATTAATTTTTTTCAAATTTATAACGGTACGTAACCTAGGCATCGCCGGGAATCTGTTATTGGCTCGTAAGTTCAATAGATTTGCGAAATTATTTCGCGCCACGACTTGTTCCGTCGAATTACAAGGCCGCTCCGGAGAATTTCGGCCTTCTCGGTGATAGCCAGCCGAAAAAACATTGGTAGGATCGAACTGTGATGAAAGAAAAGAGCAGGAAGATGCGCGACAGACAAATAAAATCCGATTGCGCCCAATGAGAGTGCGTTGCTCGTTAGATTCTCGAGGGGTACTTATCGTCAGTCCGTGATCATGCGTATAAAACTCGTGAACTAATTTTTACCATTTATGATATAACGGCGCCGATATTTCCCGTGGCTTAAGACACGCAGTTTAATGTTTCTCCGAGCGCTTTGAAAACGTTATAAGTACGTGAGCTTTCTGAGACTGAATTAAGGACAATCTAACCAATCTTTGACCAAATTGTTCTCGGAGATGGTTCCCTCGCTGGATAAAAAAATTAACTATTGGACTACTACAGCTACTCTCAAATATAACAGATTTCGGGCGCGTCAAGAGTTGGATATACGTGGAAGTTCGATCAACTAGAGGAGAGATTTCAGATCCATATATAAATCGTAAAACAAGCTCGAAAACGAACAAGCAAAATGATTCTTCGCCAGCTTGAATGGTTTGCAGTGCACCATGCTTCATGACCAGGCTCATCCATTTTTTAAATATGACTACACTTCTCATCCATATGAATGAAAATTATTCGAACCACATATCGCCAAGAACGTGTATTCACTGACAATGAGTATTATATTAATCTTGTGGACGAGTCACAAAGTTACACCCGTATTTATTGATTGTGATCTTAAACGTTTTTTTGGGCTATTCGTGTACGAAATATTTCCAGATTTGAAATAACCGAACTGAAAAGTTTGAGAGTTCGTGGCGAACCGTTTTTCGATTATGAATCATACATTTCATAGATCTTACGGATTAACCGCCGGGTAAATGTGCAGAATCTCATCTCGTTATTAATTCAACTGTAATAAGAAGAAATTCGTTATTATACACACCGATCCTGATAACACAAATAAATTGTTCTTATCTATCGCGAACATTGACTGGTGCGTTTACTTACTTTTCGCATTGCTCAGTCAAGCAATCATGTTGCATCGTTATGGAGAACGGTATAACGAATAATTTTTCACTCAACGCTTACGAGGCGAAATAGGTTTCTAAGCAGTCTCTCGATATCGAGGTTACGCCCCATTATCAAATGTACAACAGCAAAATATATCGGAGTAAAATATAATATGAGCAACTGCAATAGTGACACGACGCGTTCACTCCTATTGATAAGCAGCGTTGCGTAATAATCGGTCGATGGTAATAAGGTGCGATGATAAACAATACGAAAAAACGGTTCCCATAAAAGTTTGACGGTTTAGGGCATAACTTTTCAGGAGACACGAACAAATTATTTAACATACTTTTATTGCTCAGAATTTCATGAAATTTGAAACATATCAAGAAAGACATGTACATGAAATTCAAACTTTTGCAGATAATCGTGTCTCCTGAAAAGTTATGTTTTTCGCCTGCAATGTACCTTTTCTCGAAATCTACTCATCGTATGGGCATATTTTTTGTTTTGACGTAACAAGTATATGCAAACGAAGAGTGTATCGAGCCATTTTTTGAAAAAAAAAACACATGATTCAGGCCCTAGAAATATATATTTGAAAGTAGAAAAACGTGATCAAACATTTTAACAAAATCTCAAACCGATGTCAAAAAATTCTGAATCAAAATATCGAAAAAATGGCTCGACACATTGTTTATAATACTTTAATATACAACGACAAAAATGGTATATTATATTTTGACGGATCCGTACTTATTTTTTATACGGCCCGGAGCGAAAGAACTACCTTAATTGAGTCAAACGAGAAAACCAGTAAGTGAATTCAAAAAATTCGTCAGAAAACTGTTTATTTTTCTGATGGTCACCGTGTTTTTGTATCTTAAAAAAGTGGGTATGCTTCCGTTCAACTCCACTGGTAAAATAAAAGTTTCATCAACATCTTTCTTGTATTGCGTAAAAAAAATTATTGTCATTGTTGAAGCTCAAACATTGAGATGGTAAATGTTTCGACAAAATTAAGTCCCGCGAGTAAGATTATTGGTGTTTTATATGTATAGAAGGAAAGAATTGTGTCGATGCCCATATACGGAGCAGTAGCACGAGTCTTCAGCGTAACATACTCACATGTTCTCATTTACGTTATCGCCCAAAGGTCTAAGTGCACCGCATAATTTACGTAGAAGCACTCGTTCAGTCGCGTACCTAAAAGATTTCTCATCATGACGTAGACGGGACTAGATATTCTAGGCCTGGTGGCCGCAACCAAGTTCTTGAATTCGGTTGTATCATAATTAAAAAAAAAAAATTTTTGTCAAATCTACAGATATGATAATCGCGGACAATTTTCCTTTTTTTCAAAATTTTTCGTCCATTATTTACTAAGTTATGACCCTTTGAAAATGGGAACAGGCTCGGGCCGCATGTGACGTTAACATGGTGTGGACAGCGTTACTCCGAATGGCTAACCAAACGTGTACCGGCTGAGTATTTAATTATTATTTGCAAAATGTCTGCACCGAAAAAAAATTATCGTTATTGTTTTGTGCCGTTGTGTAAGAATACGACGAAAATTACACCAAACAAAATATTTTTGTGTGTCAAACGACGTTAAAAAAGAAAAAAAAATGGTTTAGTGTGGCTCTACGTCCAATTACACCATCCAAAATTAATGTTTGTTTTTGTCAGCATCATTTCGATATGAAATATGATAAATCGCACATAACTGTGCGTTTGTTTGGTGGGAGGTCATCTCAAGTTGAAGGGTGATGTCATTCCACATTATTTCGACTGTCAATCAAATCGAAAACGAGTGAATGCAGAGCCTCGGCCGGGGGCCGAAAAAATACGACATCAAGCTGAACTGCAGAAAATACTGTCTTAATCAAATTCCGAATATTCCAGAAACGATTTCCTCAACATCGATAAGGGAAAATATTGTTTCTACAATAAAATCTTCCACTTCGAATATTCCTGAAATATTTTGCTTCACATTGACGATCGAAAGTATCGTACCTCCGATAAAATCAACAGTGGGTTTCGGTTTGGGCTGTGACACATCACACTCCGAGGAGTGTGTTGAATTGACTCGAGAAATGCACTACTCAAAAGGTGTGCAGACAAATATAAAACTCAAGTACCGAAGTAAAGCGATTACTTGCAAAACGCACTCGCAAACTGAGAATATTTTGCGGAACCAAACATCCACTCCAACCAGTATAGTTATGCGTTCGCCAAGAAAATCATTTCAGTTGTTGAAAAAAACAGATTTGAGCAGCGAAAATTCCGCAAATCCAATGTTTACTGCCACGAGTTGTTTCATGGAGCCTAGATAGGAGGAGACCACACTCCACTGACAAAATGCTGAAAATATGGGACAGAAACGGTGGACAGTAAAACTTTCGTTTTCAGCCGGGAGTGGAGCTGAACATAGCAATATCTATCGCGACAATGTCACTCTCCCTAAATTTCGGGAAAGTCGTATTCTTGCGATAGCTATTGGTGTGTACAGCGCCACATCCGGCTAAAAAAAAGTTTTACTCTCCACGAATTTTGTATCATTTGCGTAACCCATAGTGTGGTCTCCTCCTGTCTAGATTCCATGGTTTGCTTCCACCAGTTCATCGAATTGAATGCTACAGACATCACAAGAAGAGGACAATGAAGCAGTCAATCACCGCGCAGTGTAAAGCAATAATTGTAAAGATTATACCGGCATTCGCAGTGGTTGCCATTGGATTATCGATTCGATTCATCTTCATATTAGAATTCCTGCGGATAATATCAAACTGACTCTTATGAAAATTCGTCTTGATGATACTTTCAACCGATTAGGAGTTCAGTTCGGTTTATCCGCTGCGCAAGCTGGGAAGATTTTTTTCAAATCATAGCAAATGGCAGCTGTTTTGAAATCCTTGATTTCCTTTCCTCCGGCGATAAGTGTTAAAAAGCTCTTATCCATTCCATTTCGGGCCAACTACAGCGAAGTTCAAGCAATCATTGATTACTTTGAAATTCAAATCGAAAAGTTTAAGCGATTCGTGATCAGACACACAAGCTCGATATGACTTTGAAATATGTGACAACAACTATTGTTAAGATCAAAATCATTTATCGCAAACCTGGCCATCGAAAGCCTTGTCTTCGCAGAACAGCAGGCGTGCTGTTTGCCAGATATCAGGTATTTCTACTTATATCTATTGCCTTTTTAATTATCCTTTAGTTCTGAATATTATCCCTCCGAGCTAAACGAAAAATGCACATTTCTCATATGTTTCCACGGCTTGATATTCAATTCCTAACTCGTCGTTTCAACGAGAATTCGATGTCTCTTAACGAGGTGAAGTTTTTCGTCAATAAACAATTGACTTTAAGTTTTAGGGTCAAGGTTAAATCAGCGGGACTATGTTTTGATTTATTTTTGCAAACATGAACTGAGGAATTGGCTACTCGTAGTGGTAACGCGACAAGGGGATATCGCAAAGATCTATGTCATCCATCTCATGCCGATTCATCCACCTCCGCGTGGTCAGTGTCAAGGTCAATCCCGACGTTTCTTGATTCCAATTAATAGAAATTAAAGCGTCTGCGTTGAAAGCCTTTTTTATAATGATTAAAACTCTTATTCCGTGTTCCTGTAAACAATATTTCGTAAGAACGTTCTTTTTCGATTTGTTTTCGAATCGTCGTTGCCATTTCGGGTTGAAGGACGCATCTCCGACCTAAGGTTCCATGGAGACTTTTGTTCCTATTGATAAGCAGAATTTTTTAAGTCAATAACAAAATATAACCTTGAATTTTAATGTCAAGGTCAATTTTGCGGGTCCTTGTTTTGATAGATCTTCGCCGAACATAAACTGCAGATTCACTGGGCGAAGTGGCGACGCACCATTTTTATACACCCTGTACGAGCAGGAATACCTACCGGCGAACGCCGTGAGCGATACATACAGAAAGCTTGATGTGAATTTATTAGTTTCTATCCGCGAATATAAGTAATTTGAGTTCCCGGAAAATAAAAAGAGGAGCACCGCGCGGCACCGTGGTTACTCTCCCCAACATTTGGGAACCGCTGCTCTATACCATTCATAAGAATTCCTTATTTTTCCAAAATATTATATGTTTTTGTTTTGAAGTTCTTTGTGAAGTTGGCATTTAAACATTTATCTTTGTATCCGAAATCATGTTTTTTATTATTTACATTGTTTTTCATTCTCTAAACCAAGTTAACAAACATTCTTGAAACTGCAATGCAACAAAACATTAAAAAATTTGAAAATAGATGCGAGCATCTGAGATCTCTGATGTATTCGGCTGGGTGACTTGCGCTTGAAATTCTTTAATATTTAGCAATCTAACGTGGACCCTACTTTTTCATAAAGAGGATTTTGTAGATAAGAAAATAAAGAAGAAAATGGTATTGGAGTAATTGGAGATAATATATATTATGAAAATCCAGTAAATTGTGAAAAATGCATGTATATTACGAAAAATGCATGGATATTTACGCAGTAACATTTCGTTCAGTAAAATCTTGAAATACGTGTAAAATAATTTTATGAATATTAATTATGAACAAATTATTATATGATTCTGAAATGTCAAAGATAGATTGGTATGCGTTTTGTAATGGAATAACCCATATGTTTGAACGATCAAACGAGCCCGTCGTAGGCGGGCGATATTCGATCATAATTATATGAATGTAGTCTCCCTGATCTGTAGTAATGCTTGTCATACGTCAAACTCACAACCATGGAGCCTAGAGTAAAGGAGGTCAGACGCTGTACTTTGAATGTGGACCCTAAAACCGATGAAAAATATTATAGGTTATGGTGGCGCTGCTGTCGTTAGTATAGGATGACAGAGGAGGACTGAGAGAAGAGAGAGAGGAGCGTATTGCAGATAATGCGGTTATATTGTTACGTCCCAGTGGCGCGATTCTGTAACTCGTTATGAAAATAACGATTCGGAACGCTATCTTAACGATAACGAATTTCATTGCGTGTGGACAAAATTATTTAACAAGTATTTTTAAAATTAATTTATATAGGATAGTTGTTAATTACTACGAAATCGAACTTACTTATTTGTTATTTCAACCGTTCTAATTATTTGTCACTTTTTTTAGCACATATTAAAGGTTAATAATTTACGAGGTACTGTCACAATGGCCGTTATCGCATGTCGAGGGGGTTACCAAACCTCGTTATCCGTTATGCGATATACACCATTGTGACAGCACCTCGTAACTCGTTAACCTTTAATATGTCCTCAAAAAAGTGACAAATAATTAGGACGTTCGAAATAACAAGTAAGTAAGTTCGATTTCGTAGTAATTAGCTAATATGTCACGGCGTGTAAATAGTAAAAGACATAAGTATTATTCTTATTTCAGCATTGACTTCATGGCATCACCAATGCCATACTTCATATCCTATACTGACAACACAAGCGCGCTCGTGGCTGAATTTCGAACTACAATCAACATATATCTTTTGCGTCGATTTCAGGCTCCAAATTTATCATGATTCTCCTATGCTGTTTAATCTCCTTCCCTCTAGGCTCCACGCTCACAACCTTTTAGCGTATAAGGACTTTTTGAAAATCCCGCCTGCAACGCCGCCATGCACGGGAAATCGTGTATCCAGGGCGGCGCTGCGCTCGACCCTAACTTCATTTCGTTTGGAGATTTTCATGAGAGGAGGTATGACTTTTCTGGGTTTTTTTTTGTGTTGTGACTGGTTACGGATGGGACTGGATCATCTTCGAACGAGACACTTTGTATAATTACAATCGAACTTCGTCCGCCTTTGGCGGGCTCGTTTGATCGTTCAATTATACTACGCGTTTCGTTCCCGATGATAATTTGCAGACTTTCAGCGGAAAAAGTGATAACTCTCTATTGTTTCTCAACCATTGGTTATACTAGCAAAGCCCGCGCGAATAACTTTTTATAAATAGGCTTATTATAAAATCTGGCGAAAACTTCTGAAAGCTCGGACCAACCAGCTGTTCTACGTATCGCATCAATATCTACGCCTTTTGTGAACGCGGCACTCACAGCTGCATATTTTGTACTGTTAGCTGAGAACTTATCCGTATGTATTCCTGCTTTCCTTAACAGGGCTTTTGTCCAATGCCCTAACGTCTGCGTTGACACTTCCTTGTGTGGTTTAATCGTACTAACGGACAACATCTCAATATCATCCGGTCGCAAGGTTTCGGTTCTTTTAATATACGTTAGTATTTCCGATGCTACGGATAATTCTCCGGCTTCTGTAAAGAACGGAAGGGTTAATTCTGGTTGCACTTTTCCTGGTTTCGATGTTTTTGTAAGATCCAAAGTTTTTATCTTTATCTTTTCGCTTTCGATTTCTATATCTTTAATTTGAAGCAGAGCAGAGGTTTGGAGTCTGCGCTGTTGCCATAATCAATAACGTTGCAATTTCTTCTCCTATTTCTCTCAGTGGAGTTTTGTCCATTGAAACCTTCTTAAGAAATTGTAATACTTATTCTGTATCGCATGTACTATCATACCTCGGACGTGGTAGTTGTTGTTTGTATACTCCTTTCGAAAATCGTGATAGCATATCATCTTTTCCGAAATTTTGTCCAAGAATGAGTGGAATCATAGAGCTATCTGCGCATAAACTATCATCATTTGCACTTTTCTCGAATCTCTTTGATATAAAAGTAATGACGTCCGTTGCCTCACATGAGAACTGCGAATCACCGATTTTTATGGGCTTTAGGTATGTTATACAGGACCCCCTCCCCCGAGTACCCGGGGACCGGCTTTCAACCTAATGCGCCTTAGGTTTCGAGAAAATCGATTTTAAAACTTTTGTGTTGCTACCCTACCCGTACCGTTAATTGTATTTCAACCAAGTCAGTGTAGCGTAACGGTTAAGGTTCTCGACTACTACTTTGACGGAGCGGGTTCAAGTCATGCTATTGTAATTACTTTTTTATTTATTCTTTTTTCAATTTCATCGTATAGGATATCACCAAATAATATGGAGTATGCAAAATTATTCGAAAATAGTCATTTTTGACGTAGTAATTTTATTATCTTCTATATAAAAATGGAAGAATGTTTGTTTGTTTTTTTGTTTGTTTGTTTTTTTGTTTGTTTGTTACGAGTAAGGTCCTATACCATTCATCCGGTTGCGACGGAAATTTGCTGAATTATAGTCCGCACTCCCGAGAAGGTTTCTGCGTTAGTAGAATAATTGTATTTGCCAAAATAAACGCGTACGGGGCAAAACAAAATTAACATTTACGTATATCTATATATAGAGATTATTTGACAGCTGTCAACGTATGCTACCAAAATGACATGCGAAATAAAAGACACTCATTTATTTTAATGATTCGATCGACTCGATATTATATATTAGTTGCATAATTCATGCGACAGCGAATGTCAAATTAATCGTGACTCTAAATCGGGAAGCGATTGAAAGATCTACACCTCAATCAAAAAGGAAACATACATTACGAGTTTCAGAAACGGACGAGCACCGAGAAGAAAGAGTGAAAACAATTAGAGTATGTACGACGAAGTACAAACTTTCGTAAAATAACAGCAACAACAGACGAATTGATTCACAAAGTTTTTGAAAATATTGTACATAAGTGCAAAAACATAAGTGGTTAAGGGAACGTGCTATATTAACAGCTAAAACACCAACGCCAATTATATAAATTTCACGGTTCAAAAGAGAATATCATGAGAAGCTAAAACGTACAAGTCGATTGCTGCTTTTATTAATCAAGAACGAGTTGTTAATTATACAACTGAATTCCTGAATTCGTTTCATTTGCCAGGCATAGCGCCGCACGTTGTAACAGTGAAAATGGGTGTGCCTATCATACTTTTACGAAACATCAATCCACCACGCCTTGGCAACGGTACTGGGGTTCCAGAGAAGAATATGATGAACAATATCAGCTAAACTACGATTTAAAATAGAAAATTTGAACGAAAAGACAACGTACTGTTGTCACGTATCCCAATGATACCAAAATATATGCCATTCGGTTTCAAACGTTCGCAGTTTCCAGTGCGACTCGCATTTGCCATGTCCATCAACGAAGCACGGGGACAATCTCTAAAAACGTGTATGGTATAGATTATATTTGGAAAGTTCATGCTTCACACATGGAGAGAAAAACAAAAAATATTGTTTGTCAAATGAATTATGACACCAAAACGGCATTGCAACGCATGCTGGGTACCGCTAGTTAATCAATAATTACAGAAACATCTTACTCGCTATCGCTTGCATCACTTACATCAAAACCGCATAGCACCATGTACATTTGATAAAAACTACTGCCTTGCATGCACACGGATTTTTTAATTTTTTAAGAACGATGTCGGAAAACACTGCTTGTTCAAATTCAAGAAAATTGGTATTTGTTCAATTGCAAATGATGCAAGCGATAGCGAGTAAGATGTTTCTGTAATAATTGATTAATAATAAAATTACTATTCCTCAAATGACTATTTTTGAATAATTTTGCATACCCTATACTATTCGGTGATATCCTGTACGATAAAATTGAAAAAGAGTGGTAGTCCGGAACCTTAACCGGTACGCTACTCTGACTCAGTGGAGATACGATTAACGGTACGGATAGGGTAGCATCACATATCCTTTCAAAATCGATTTTCTAAATCTATTTTGTGACTTGATGAATCTTCTTACAGTTAGAAAATTCTATAACAACGCTTTTGCTGGTTGCTTTGAAAATGTAACCAACGCTGCTAAAACCATTTATGAATGGAGTAGACGAAAAGCCGTAACTAAGGAGAGAGCTTACCTTAGAGAAATCGAAATCTTAGAGAATGAAGATTCAGATATTAATTTGACAGTTTCCGGATATTTCACATGGAAAACCTGCGGCCACACTCCACGTTTCGGTATTACAACTCTTGTAGGTAAATTCAGCAAAGAAATCATTTATTCAATCGTAAAGTCGACTTATTGCAAGGGTTGTAAAGTATGGGAAAAGAAAAAAGATACTCATCCCGAAGAATACGAAGAATGGCTTGAATGGCATGACGATTGCGATGTCAATCATATTGGATCAGTTGGAAAAATTGAGGTTGATAGTGTTAAGGAAATGTTTATTAGCTCGATCGATAAATATGGAATAAAATATACACTCCATATCCGCCACAGTCCCACATACAAAGGTTTATTGAATTTAAATCCATACAATGTGAATGTAGAAAAGCTAGAATGCTACTTACATATGAAAAAAAGAATGGAAACACCATGCCGCAATCTCAAAAAGTAAATCAAAGGTTTAGGAGAAAGGAGTAAGAATATCGTGATGCTAACTGATAGCGTTATTAATAACCTCCAGAAGTACTATGGATTAGCAATTACCAGGCATCAAGATAATGTTGATGAAATGTATCAAGATATTTGTCCTACCTTGCATCATTTGTTTTCGACAGACGAAAACGGAAATTGCCCTGCAGGTACGAATAGCTGGTGCTCATATTGCCGCTAGAAAGCTCAAGGAATGGACGGATCAAAATTCAAAGGTGATTATCTGCCACTTGACAAGGGTGTTACAAAAGCTTTGGAACCTATTTATACTGACTTGAGTTCAAGGGGATTACTAGAGCGATGCAAAGGAGGGAACACACAGAATAGCAATGAAAGTTATAACAGTTTGCTCTAACACTTTGCTCCAAAGCACCTTCATAATGGATCGGCAACGATCGAGCTTGTTAATTTTCTTGGTATCTCAATATTTAACGATGGTTTTTATGCTATTCTAAGAATGCTTCCACAGGTAATAACTTACCTTCATTTTGAATCGATCGTTCTAACGTTGTTATCGTCCTGGTTTCATTCGATCAATCCTTCAGGAACTGCGACAGTATGTTTTGGAGGTTATACATTCTCTTTTCGAGCTCTGTACTCTCGATTATTTTCTCTAGATCTAGAGCGAGAGCGTCTTATTTTCCTGTTCTTTGGCATATTCCTTCGATGATACGTACGAATTTTTTAGATTAAATAATCCTTCGTTTACTTTGTTCGTTGTACAATGAAACATAATGAAGTTAGGGGAGAGCGCAACGCCGCCGTGGACACATGGGAAAGGGGCGGAACTGGCGGGCGTTTCAAATATCCCTATACTCTAAAAGATTGTAAGTTTGGCGTACGACCAGCATTACCACAGATTGTCATTGAGAACGAGACGAGTAGTATAATGAAAATGGACCCGACCCGCCAGAAGCTCGCACGCACAATTAATGCAAAATTGAAATACAAAATCGAAAAACGTAAGCCGATGTGAATTTTCATGAGTGTTCATAGCATTATCAATAAGTAAATTTTCTTCGTTTATATTTTTTGTATTCATTCATAATATGTAAATTACGCGAGTCAATAAAACCATAGACACCTTACTAACTGTAAGTAAATAATAATTTGGCAAAATCTAAAGAAATAACAGATCTTATTTTTTTAAATATATTTTTATATGCAAAGAATATAAAAAATAATAATAACATATTTTGCGAGCGTGATAAATTGTCCATCGAGTTTATGTCTAATCATAGTCCCTAATAACCATAGAAAACCTTTTTTATACGTGTCTGGCAATGAAAGTCGATGAAAATATTAGACGGAGAAGAATGCTAATCGTGCCAACTTTCGTCGTATAAAAAAACTGTGAATGTTACCGACTAAAGATACCACTTTAAAAAAATGTAAGTAAACTTAATGTCACGGTAAAATACTACAGAGTTTTTCAAGCACATCCGAGAAATATAACGATGAAAAAATGTACATTTTCTTGATAAATAATAGCTCGATACCCTATTTACTAAACAAATAATCAAACATACGTCCCGTGACATGGAGAATGTCTTCCCACATAATATTTACATGTTCAAAATATATCGCCCTTTCGTACAATAAGAATTAGCCAACCGTTTTCGGAATCTCGTTTTCCGAAAACTGGCTTCTGGTCATTTAAAAAAAAACAACGACAGAAGTTCTTGGAATCCCCGTTACCTTTTCCGAAAGTTAAATAAAAATTATGGACATTCAAAGTGTAAATAGCGATTTACAAAAATGCTGGATGCCTTTTTTTCATTGTAAGAACAATGTACGTATATAATAATTTGGGAGATAAATCTCACAGGGCGTTGGTATGAAACCTGGTCCAATGGATTAGAACAACCCACATTTATCATCGTGATGCATATTTTTGATTATCGCTAGATGGCGCAATGTTACAATCAATGAAAACATAATCCAACAGACACTGCGATACAGCATGTGATTGACAAAAAAAAAGCAACGAGGGAAAATAATTGACTAAAAGCAACATCTTCTACGTTATTCCATGTCAATGGTCATATTTAAATGTCCATGGCATTAAGTATTTGAAAAACATTCTCGATTGAAGGTATGTACCAAATGTTGTTTTAAGCTGCACCTATTGGCCGAGAAAAAGAAAATCGGCGGCCGGAGCACAGGTCCATTTCTATCGGCACTGCATTGTACTGTGTGGATTCGATTGTATCAAAATATAATAAACCCTCACTGAATTGGGCGAGTCATGTCGTCTAATACACACCAGACTTCGTTCGTCGCGGTGGTTCAGCGTCGTCTACGGTCAATGAACTCCTCGCCCTCCTCGAATACGAAGCAACGTAGACCGTCATGCTCGCGGCAGCGGCCCACACAGACGCGGAGCTGTGTGGAAAAGCGTCGCGACGACGACGACGACGATCGTGTCTCTTGCTTTTCGCACTCTATACGTCCCTTGTATACAATATTATAATCCCGCGTACAAGTATTATGCTACGTTCGTATAAGCGAACCGCGCAGCTTCTTTGCAGAATGGGACGCGAGAGAATTTTTCACCGGAACGCATACCTCCGAGCTGGCAAACGAACCAGTCACTTGTTGCTGAAACAATACGAGATTACAAAAAACTTGAACTCACTTAGAATTGGAATAACTTGTCGCGTTGAACGATTTTGTGTTCAAATGATCTTTCCAAAAGTACTAGAAGGTTGAAAATTCGTATTTACATACCACTATACCTACATTCTTCAGTTTTTCTTATAGACTACAAATTTATTCGGTTCGTTGCTTCGTGGTCAAAAATGCATTTATTTCAGAACAAAATGAATCAACGGATTAATCAAAGTATTTTCTATCGCTGGCTACTACTTTTTCCCACGGCCCGGGCAGTTTTTAATTCCCATATTGAAAAAATGTCTCGTCTTGTGAGACGATCCAAGTTCGAAGCCAATTTTCGATTTCTGTGAATAAAATCACCCGCGAAATCGTGCTGCATCCGTGTATCGGAACAACCAATAATCGGATGGAACAATGTTCGACGAACACGAGGAATGCTGTAAAATATCCCACTTGAGCGTTTCCAAATATTTGTTTACGACTTTTGTGACATGAGGTCGTGCGTTATCATGCGGATGAATAACTTTGTTACGTATTTGCTCGTATTCCGGCCGGCTCGTTGTAATGCATGGCTTTAACGAATCAATTGTAGTCTATACCGATCGTCCGTAATGAAATCATCAGGTTGTAGCAACTCGCATTTCTTTAGCTGTCCAAAGCGAGTCTTTAATGCTTAAATCGCCATTCTTGAAACGTCGAAACCATTCCCTACATGATTTATCAGTTGAAGCATTGCATTATGTCAGTTAACACACGACATTTGATATATACAACGCAGTTAAACACAAGGGCTTCGTATGAAATTCGAAGCGATATAAACTGAATATTATTCCCACATGGTTAGCTTCTCTGAAACCACCGAAATCAGCTGTCACTGTGAAAACATTCTTAACTGCCAGAGCCATATTTTGAAAATGTACCGAGCTATATAATTTGTACTCCATATCGTTTGTTAACTATTTTTTGTTAGTCGAATTATGATAGAGTTACCGCCCAACTGATAACTGAGCGTTCTGCTTCTAACATTCGAAAAATATATCCTTCAATTTCACATGGTTTTATAAAAAAAAAAGTGTACACGCGAGAGATTTGTCCAGCGGAAGTTTACCGCCATTTCATGCTTATAGTTGCAACGTGCCGGTACATATTAAACGCGTAAGACTTCTCTTGCTATTTTTTCGAAAACGCCTAACAATAAGTACACATTACTGCTTTTACATTATATCGTCCTAAGGGACTTTTGAACGTATAAAAAGTTTGAAGAACATTCGTGATTAAAACGGCTCCATAAAGTTGGCCGGCCGACTTTAACTTTTTCAAAATTATTTTTTACTAATCGTTTGGTCGTCGTTTACTTGATCGTTAATTTTCTTTTCACAAAATCGAAATTACTTTCTCCGAGTCTTCTCTAGTAACTTTTTACTGTTGGACACTTCCAGTTATATAATATTTTTAACTTTTTCCTTTTGCCATCAATTGAGCCCCGTTTGATACGACTGTATGCCAAATTTTATCGTTTTATCGTTGATAGTTTCTTAGAAAACCGCAATTTACTTTCAGCTAGTGGGACCTGATGTTGGTCTGTAACCGTTTACCACTAAACTTCAGACAATTGCGATTTTTGTATTTTTGATCTTTTTAAACTATTTCCTTTTTCTATCGTTTGATTGTTGTTTGGTACTAATGTATGCCAAATTTCATCGTTTTGGAACTTTCTAGTTCCCGAGCAAAATGAAATTCAAAATCGAGCGTAATAAGTCGTCGACTATCGTTACACGGGATTTTGAATCTCGTTTTCCTCGGAAATTGTCAATGATCAAACGATGAAATTTGGCATACATTAGCATCAAACTACGATTAAAAAATGGCAAAAGCCAAATGTTTAAAAAACAAAAAATATATAACAACTGGAAGTGTCCAACCTTCACAAGTAAAAAGTTACTAGACAAGACTCGGAGAAAGTAATGTTAATTTTGTGAAAAATCATTAACGATCAAACGATTATTTTCAACGATCCACCAGAATCAATGGACGATCACACGATTGGTAAAAATAAAGTTAAAAAAGTTAAAGTGGTCGGCCAACTTTATAGAGACGATTCGAACGTCGTAGTCATCTATCATTCAAGCTTCATATGTTCGACTGAGAATCGATAACTCTCGATCGAGTTTCAACTCGGCTAGTTGCATTCGTGAAGCGACTCTTTTCAGTCAAATTCACATGCGTCAAAACATAATGATACGGTGTGAAATTTTCGACCGTGTGATGCATTTCATGTACATCCCATATTAGCGCTCGAAGCTTCGTGGGAGAGAAGCGGGATATGCGCGAACTACGTTCACAACCCCGTTCTACTATACCAATTGCTATTACCGGCTTTCCATGTGTTATTTTCGGACGAATGCCATTTCTGTAATATTGCAAATTCAGCAAGGTGCAGGTACTCATTGTACCAGATTTTTTCATGCTTTGTCGATGAAGGTCGCAGTTTTTTGATTCGGGTCATTAATTCGTCAAAATATGTAAATCTGCAATCAAAATTACTATATCGTAATGAAATCGGTACGTTTTTTTACCGAATATTGAAATTCTGCGACCTTTAACGTATGCGGAGTGATTAATTGTATAACATACTCAAATTTCAGCTCATTCTGTTCATTAGATTAGAAATGGCATTTGTCCGAAAAATACATGGGCCGCAGGGATGGTAAAGAAGAGCTGTCAAAGCTGCGCAAATGTTTTTTCTTGCCACACAACTGCGAAGATGCTGAATATGAGATGCTCTCAACCACTGAAGGCCAGGATTTGTAAAGTTAACAAAATCTTGTAAACGTAATCAAGTAATCCCGTGTCGCAACATGAATTGTGGGTTATATTGTTACATGCACGCGACACATTAAGTCTGGTCAAGCCAGAATCTAGTGTGAAAGCTACGACGAACCAATATTTTATTTATTGATTTTTTGGAAAAATAACGATCAAACAAACGTTCGAATTATATTATTTGTTTCCAACAAACAATTCCGAATCGATTGGTGTTTGAAAAAATAAAATTAGACAAATTTTCAAAAATTTGCGGCTAACTTAACGGTCATTTTTTGTTTGTTTGTTTGATAAAAAATATGATCAAACAAAAGTTTTAATTAATCAAACAATCGCAAACAAACAACAAACAATCGTTATAAATTAAAAAAAGATGCAAAAGTCAAGATCGAGGGGCTAACTTTCGGTTACGACGGTGACGGCTACGTTTTCGCCGCGGTAATGCAGAGCTCGTAGCATTTGGCTAATTGTAAGAGACACCGCTGACTTCCGCTAGATGGCATGGCCCGCGTGTGCTATATAGAGTGGGTCAAGAAAGATGTGACAGATAAACTGGAAGCCCCCTTGTTGAGAACAATAAATAGAATTGGGTTGTATCACTATATCTTTAAAAAAATTTGTATTGAATCTACGAATATGATAATCTCAGATAATGTTTTTTTTTGCAAATTTTTTCATCGGTTATTTACAAAGTTATGGCCCTTTGAAAAGCGGAAAACGCCCGGGCCGCTCGAACGCTCCGGAAACCTCCGAGCGCACCCGAACCGCCTGTGACGTCAGAATATCGTTTACAAAATGTTTACACCGAAAAAAAGTTATCGCTATTGTTTTGTGCCGTTGTGCAAAAATACAACGAAAAACACACCAAGTAAAATATTTTTTTGTGTGCCAAACGACAAAAAAAAGAAGAAAACTTGGTTTAGTGTAGACAAATATAAAAGTCAAATACCGAAGTAAAGCGATTACGTGCAAAATGTCGACGCAAAATGCCCATTCACAAAATGAAGATATTGTGTGGAACCAATCATCCATTTCAAGCACTGCAGTTATGATTTCGCCAACAAAAGTATTTCAGCTGTTGAAAAAAACAGATTTGAGCTGCGAAAATTCCTCGAATCCAATCTCTAATGCCACGAGTTCGATCGCTTCCACCAGTCCATCGAATTGGATGCCACGGACATCAGAAGAAGAGGAAAATGAAGCAGTCAATCGGCGTGAAATGCAAGCAAAAGTGTTATGATGACGAACTATTTCATAAGCAATAATTGTAAAGATTATACTGGCATTCGTAGTGGTTTTGGATTATCGATTTGATTCATCTTCATATTAAAATTCCTGCGGATAATATCAAACTGACTCTTATGAAAATTCGCCTTGATGATACTTTCAAGCGACTAGGAGTTCAGTTTGCTGTACAGGCTGGGAAGATTGGAAGATATTTTGAAATCTTTGATTTCCTTTCCTCCGGCGGAAAGTGTTAAAAAGCTCTTACCCATTCCATTCCGGGCCAACTACAGCGAAGTTCAAGCAATCGTTGATTGCTTTGAAATTCAAATCGAAAATCCATCCGATATTTAATTTCCGCAACACCGGATGGAACTATTAATTTTATATCCAGCGGTTACGGAGGCAGGATTTCTGATACTTTAAAGTTGAAAAAAGTGGTTTTATAAACAAGCTGACTGAAAACTGTTCCGTAATGGCTGACCGAGGGTTTAAACACATTCAATCACTTCTTAATAGTAAAAATTGTCTTTTAGTTCGGCCATCAAGTGTAGCTGCTAACGTCAAATAGAAAAAAGTGGAAGTTTTAGAGACGAAACGAATTGCCAGCTTGCGTATTCGTATTGAGCGAATTATTAGAAGGTTAAAAGAATTTAGAATATTAACTCCGCATTCTTGCATCCATCATAGTTTGATTCCACATGTCGACAACATACTGATTATTGCTGCTGCTCTTGTAAATTTACAATCACCTATTATAAAACCTTAGAAATAATAATATACCAAAAAAACCTTGTAGTACATGAGTTGTAGAATTTTTTATTATCCTCGATATATTATTTATGACAAACAATTTTGTAAATATATTATGGTTTCAAAAATTTTCGACTTTGGTAATCATTTCAGACACATGTCTCATTGTAAGGCTCACAAATTATTGTTACCTCCTGTGACTCCTCAAACTTAGGATCTGCTACACCGAGGTAACCTTTTTTACATCCAGTTGCTTTCATTTGTAGTTGTATCTGCGCTTTACATTTTTCATGTATGATACCATTCTGGATGAAATTTTCAACTGCTGTGGCCTCCGTGGGGCATTTAACTTCGATGACAAAGTCTTCTCCTATTGCATCTGGTGAAGTGCCCAAAATTGGAGAAGATGGTATCGGGATAAAACTACTGCTCCGCTAACTGACGTTCAACTTCTGCGCAGCAACAGCGAGTACTTGTTTTTCTCAATCTTTCCCCCTTTACGTTTGCGGTGAAGTAAAAACTTTTGATGCACCAATTATTTGACGTACTAAGGAGCCATCAACTGTTTTGTAGTGCGCTGCTTCTGATATTTTAGAAGCTGTAATTCTTGCATAGCGCAGTTCATGCCATATCAATGAATCGTTCTGTGTGCGTGTCAAGCACTCTGCTATTAAACACAACTCCGGAGTCAAAATCTTCTTAGCGAAGGTGAAAAAGTCTTCCGCAGACTGTTGCCCAAGGTTTTCAAATGCTATGTTATGAGCAGCTGGTGAATCGACAAAGACATCACACTTCTTTCTTTCACAGTAAAATGGTATCTCGTAAGTTGACTGTCTAATCCTTTTTCTTCCGCTGTTTTTAAAAGATTGGCTAGAATCTTGATCGGTGTCTGTCTGAAAATCTTTTG
Source organism: Netelia fuscicornis (assembly GCA_946811545.1). Lineage (NCBI taxonomy): Eukaryota > Metazoa > Arthropoda > Insecta > Hymenoptera > Ichneumonidae > Netelia > Netelia fuscicornis. The sequence continues at coordinate 41,695,030 of OX328011.1, read as the reverse complement.
CTGCGATAAACTTTGTTGTTGTTCCGATGGAGCTCAAAACAGATTTTTTCTCTCTTTACTATTAACTATTGAACTGTAATGTCTAATGTTTACTAGCTTTTGTACCGACTTACCGCTTGCTGCTGCGCAGTTGTGACATTGAACATTCAGAATTTTTTCGTCATCTTCGTTAATTGGCAGTGTCACATTATATCCTTTATTGTAAACTCGATGTTGAGGACATATGATACACTTTACGGTGCATGTAGGTCCGTCTCGCTGCAAGCAAACGTAACCAACGGCTTGATCACCATAGTTTTCCCGCGATGATCTGTCAAACGTTAAATTAAAACGTACATAAAATGTGTAGGATTCCAAATACGGTAACCCCTACTGCCGAGCGAGTGACGCCGCTCTGTTTAGAGAGAGAGAGAGAGCGAAAGGTCAACCATAGACGCGCAGAAAGAGCGAGAACAGTAAAGAACCGCGTGGAGTGATGCGTTCGAGAGTATTCGAGTAATTCCAAAGCATTCGAGAGCACACATGTTTGTATATATATACGAGGGTGAGGCCCAGTGGAGTCAGTTGAAAAAAGACACTCAGTGACGACAGAAGTAATCGATACTGTTAAAGACGAAAGACGTGTAAAGAACAGTGAATACATTATTTCATATAGAAGATTGATGAATTATTTACATCCTTTCATATTTCCCTTCGCTTTTCACAAAAATAACTCCTACAAATATGGGTCATTTATTACACATTGATTTGACACATTCCAATGTTATGAACGGGATATATCACACATTCGACAAAATAAATGCAATTCATTTAATTTACTTACATGCCGAGCTTGGCGTTCCGAATTTCTTCGGCGTTAAAAGAATCGCTGTTTTTTAGAAATTCGTGAATCACAAAAATGTCGATTTTCGGTAAATTTTGAGAATCGGCTTTAACGAAATTGTTTCCGAACTTATTAGCCATTTCAATTTTGTTCACTTGTTCACTACAATAAAACACTTTCAAGTACTAGTAGGTTAAACGCGATCAGGTAGTAAGCCCCAGCAAGCCCGGGTAACGGGACGCGCATTATGACGTCACGCGCACTATGACCAATAGCGGCGCGTTTCACTGGGGCCATAAAAATTCGAATTTTTAAAACTGATTTCTGTCTTTAATATGCATGGATTAAACAAAAATTTCTCTGAATATTAATTATTAATGCTAAATAATGTGAAAATAATTTTAAAAAACGTTTTATACACGACCTTCAAACGCGTATTCGCAGCATATGTAACCTTCTTTGTACTGCGATTCTCTAACTCGTTATGCAGATGTACTTTTACCTGAAAAATGCTGCAGAAACACACCGATAACAATTATACCTATATTGTGCTATAATAAGTTATAGAATCGGAGGCCTGATAAATTCATTTTTTAAAGATTGAAGATTATGTAAATAAATAATCTCTTATCATTTTTTATACAAGTAAATTTATTAAAAAAATTATTTTTCCATTAATAAGTTTAAAAGTCTTAGGTGTACAACATATGTACCGCTAAAGCCATCTATTGGAAAACGGCGGAAGCAAAGTTGTACACCTAATACAAAAAAAGCAGAGTTTGTAAAAAATTATATTGATACTCCATAAAGCGCATGTACAAATGATTAAAATAATACAATACAGGGTGTCCCAATAACTATTAGCACCTTAGATATCTTCGAAACTATAAGGTTGACAGAAATATTTGCTGAAATAAAGTTGCACAGTACGAAGGGGCTCATCCAATGATACCAAAGTAGTCTCCGTCACCCCCACCCTCTGGGCTGAACGTCGGGCAACTTCGCAATCTTAAATGAGAACCCCTATTTTTTATTGCAGATTCGGATTCCCCATGAAAAAATATGTAACTTTTATTTAAAAAAGTTTTTTCGATTCGTGATAGATGGCGCCGTAATAGCAAAAAACCCCGAAAGTACAAAAGACGATAATACTTACAGTTTCGGTAGTAAATGCAATTACTATGTTTATAGTAAGTATTGGAAATAACGAACATCGATATTAATGCAATATTAGACTCGTTTTTCGATTGATTGAGTTACACGTTTTATAGCGTCAGAACTTATTGATGCATAGGCTGTAATAATTCTTTGTTCCATATCTTCAGGTGTAGTTGATATTTCTTTGTACACTTTATTTTTAATGTTCCTTATAGAAAGAAGTCTAAAGGTGTTAGGTCCGGGGAACGAGCTGGTCATGATATTGAACCGCCGCGCCCAATCCAATGATTTGGAAGTTTTTCGTCGAGTTGCTTTCGTGCGATCAATGAATAATGTGCTAGACATCCGTTATGTTGATACCACATAGTTTGTCGTGTAAGTAAAGGGAACTCTTCTAGCAAAAGTCCCAATGTGTAAGTAAAGGGAACTCTTCTAGCAAAAGTCCCAATGTGTAAGTAAAGGGAACTCTTCTAGCAAAAGTCCCAATGTGCCTTTGATAACATTACTGCAGATGTCGCCGTTCAAATTTCCATTAATAAAAAAAGGACTAACAATTTTATCACCTATGATTCGGCACTATATATTCTCAGACCATTGTCTCTGGTGTTCCACATATTGTAGCCAATATGGATTTTCCGTTGCCCAGAAATGCATGTTATGCAAATCAACGTTTTCATGATTTGTGAATATTGCCCCATCAGTAAATAAAACGATATTAAGAAATGACTCATTGTTTTCGATCTGACGTTGAACCGTTCGACAAAATTCTACGCGATTCATAAAGTCGTTCTCATGCAAATCTTGGTGAAGACTTACATCCCGAGTCGAAATTTTTACCCTCCAGTAGCCTCCGTTCACTCCAAATGTAAACTTTCTGCCACTCTGGCTATAGCCAGACTCCTCCGTTCAACCTCCAGAGTGGCAGAAAGTTTGCATTTGGAATGAACGGAGGCTAAAATTTCGACTCGGGATGGTACGGCTGAAATTTGTGACGGTGTACAATGCGATGTACGCTGGTCCTGCTGATGCCAGATTCATTTTCAATGTGTCGCAAACTAATCTGAGGACCTTGAGATACACTTGCCAGCACACCGATTTCCATTTCTTCATTTGTTACGCGTTTCTAGCGTACACTACTACGGGTACTTAAACTACCGGTTTGCCTAAGTGCATCACATACATTTTTAAATGTTTGATACGAAAACTGAGACCGATGTGGATATCGTTCATCATACAAGACTTTCACCCTTACAGAATTTTGTTGGCATTCGCCATAAATGAGAAGCATATCTACTTGCCCTTCAAACCGATACATTGTACCCGATTGACCAATTTATCGATACTATAATCTTATCATGATTATCTTACCCTGCAAATTTATTAAACTGTCCTTGAAACAGTGTTCATTTTCAGTGAAGTAAACTATAAATATTATCGCCTTTCTCTACTTTCTGTACCTGTCGAAGAAGTGTGCATACATACATCATAACGTACGGATTGATATTGATGATCGTCATTTCGAATATTTCCTATAAACGTAGTAATTTTACTTACCACCGAAACTGTAAGTATTATCCCCTTTCTGTACTTTCGGGGATATTTTGCCATTACAGCGCCATCTAATACGAATCGAAAAAACTTTTTTTTAAATAAAATGACGTATTTTTTTTATGGGGAATTCGAAACTGCAATAAAAAAAGGGGGTTCCCATTTAAGATTTCAAAGTTTCCCCACGTTCAGCCCAGGGGTGGGGGTGGCGGTGGGTACTTCGGTACCATTGGACGACCCCCTTCGTTCGGTGCAATTTAATTTTAGCAAATATTTCTGTGAACCTTATAGTTTCGAAGAAATCTAAGGTGCTTATAGTTATTGGGACACCCTGTATATTAGAAATAAATATGAAGTTGATCAGTCTAAAAAATACTGCGAAATATTCTGTATACATAAATACAAAAGGTAATGTAAATAATCGCGTGTTTATAATATTCTACTCCAGGGCAAAAATAAAAATCATAAAATCTTAAATACTTATGTTAGTATCCAAATATTATTAAAGAAAATCATTGAATAGAATATATATGTTCTTCAATCACCAAACCTAGCTCACGATGAAATAAATCGTCATGCATATATTTTTAAATATAGACAACGTGTCAAGGTTTTAGAATCTCCAATGATGCGTCAAGATTTCCACTTGAAAAATTCCAGTTTTCTAGCTTATTTCGCAATGTTTTAAGAGACGGTGAAAGGTGGCCTACATGTAATAATTTTTTATACATAAAAATCCCACAAGCTAGTTTTTATTTATACGCCTTCACCAATGTATCATCGCCTTACTTGAGAATTTATAAATATTTACCAGTAAAAAAATTTAATTGATCACTATTAAAAATTTTACTTGCAACAGATGGTATTTTTTCTAATATACATACTTGACTTTCGAGGTTTTTTTAATCTTTGTTTGTAAGGCTTTATAGATTTTTGTAGGCCTCTTTTTCAAAGCTATTCTTAATTTTTCATTTTTGTGATATAAATTCTCAAGTTTCTAATATTTTCCGAAAATATCTGTGCTCGAATTCAAAGACTGAAAGTGATTTTCGGAATTCAATAAACTCGTTTCTTATTCAGTGAAAGCATTAGACGAGTTTTCATATTTTTATTTCGGAAGAGGCGTTGTCGCACAGTGAAAGTGACCTTCGATTAACCCTTTGAGCTCTAAGGATGCATATATGCGTCAGCCTATGCGTCTACGGACCATATAAGTTTGAAAGTACTCTGGTCTCAAAGGGTTAAAAGAAAATTAGTTGCATTTGATGGCTCCCTTCAAACAGTACGACTTTTGTTTGGAACATTTTTTTTGTGGCGCCTTTATAAGACTACCAAATATTTGATAATGATCCGAGATATTTAGATTTGTATCATCGATACTGACATTGAATGACTGTAAACGACTTTGACCCCCTAATGTTTATTATGCGGCTTGAGGTGCACCACAAAATCGTTAAAAAATGTGCCATTCCATTTTAAAAAGTGAAACGAACCTTCACTGTGCGTAAACGCCTCCACCGAAATAAAAAAAATGGTCGGGTCTGATGGCCTTCTCGGCACCGTGCAACTTTTGTTTAAAAAGTTTTTTCTACGTCCGATGTCTAAGGAAATATTTCTACCGATGAAACACATCCTACGCAAACGATGCGACTTACAAGGTGACCCTGGCAATCTGGAGGTTGGGGCTTTTTATCGAATTTAGCGTACAGGTAGGAAACTACGCTCATGTCAAAACGTTTCACGATTTCATCATACGGAGTTTTAGTTTTCGACAAATTTGCACGTAAATTTTTAATAACAAATGTCATGAGAGAAATCTTTATATGAACAACAATAATCACAGTCGAACCGGTAAGGTGCTACTACGCCGATGGATGGAGTTCGAGCACCCGAGCAATCGCCGATCGCCTTGTCCCTTGGGTTCCCGTACACTCATTTAAGGGAGATTTCTTGTATGGGGACATACATCGTCAAAATTTTAATTGCACATGTCTCGGAAACTAAGGGCATGGCGAATGAACCCCTGGAAGATTTTGATACGGGGTTGGGCACTACTCTCGTATGAAAATACCCACATGCCAACACCCACAAAAAACCCAGACTCACGAGAGAACCAGCAGAACGGCTAATCACCGATTTTGATGGGCTTCATGTATGTTGTACAGGGAACCCCCCCCCCCCCCCCCCCGTGCTCAGGAGGAGTCCCTGCATAACGTACTTGAAGCTCATAAAAATCGGTGATTAGCAGTTCTGGTGGTTCCCTTGTCAGGTTGCCGAACTCTCTTTGTTATCTAGACTTGTGCGTACGTTTGCATACACTTATAAGCTGACTCAAGGAGGGAGGATGTAGGGAAAGTGGTCCATTACATTTCTTGACCTGGAAATACCATATCCGTTATATCGGGTTATTTGATATTCGTCCATTGCAGTATTTCAAGTAATCCGTAATGTTTAATATAACATCGGTAAATGTGGACCGCCGGATACAACAAATATATCCGATTATGAACGCTAGTTACCTTGCGTTATGAAACACGCTTCATCGACATCGAAATTGATATCGATCGAGACCGATATACTCTCCATCTTAAAGTCGCAAGAGAAAATTTATGTTAGGCCTATATATAGTAGAGAGGGAGCGGTTATATACTGTACAATCATTAACCAACCAATAGATCATTCACACGAAGGCGGTGGCGAAAAAATAGGGTAACGAGCTGCCGACACGCGCGGGCTTGGTGCTTTAACTGATTTTCAGCCGCACCATCCCCTTTCAAGTTTCTTTTGTTCTAGCTGAGGTCTGCTGATTATGGCGTACCGTGTCTTTTTCAAAGTGGCGAGTTTGCTATGTTGCAGCTGTGGAGCAAACTGATCTAATTAAATATCAGAATTAATTTGTTTTAACATTGCCGCCTTGATCCATGTACAGGTGAAGTTCTTGCATCTTATGATTGGACGGAATTATTGATATATATCATACATCGCTGGGGATGTAAGGCCGTCTTCTAGTTAGAGGGCCAAAATTTGGGGTTTTTTCAACATCCGATTAAAAAAAATGTATCTCCGTATCTATCTTATTACCACGTTTTTATTCATCCTTTAATATTGTGTAAAAAAATTGGTGAATAAGAATCCATAATTCTGGTAGATGCAGGCTGATAAAGTGGGGGTGGAAACAAACGGCCTCTCCTGATTGACACGATTCCCTTCCTCTTGGTCATTTGACAAAAAATAGATTCTTAATTAGTAAGGATGTCATTATAGCCCGTATCTTAGGCAAAAACATCGCAAAATGCCGGCTGTTAAAAAAAAGTGATTTTTTTGCCGTTTTTTCACGATTGTTGATTTTTTTAAATAATTAGCAACAAAATTTCGCGATAAATCTGGTAGGGGCGATAGAGGGGTGTATAGAGAAAGTCGATAAGAAATTTCAAGTAGACTACTTCATTACAACTTGAGATATCATATCAGGTGTCTCGAAAAAAATAGTTTCGAGAAAAACGGGTTTAAAGATTCCAGTACAGTTTTAGACAGTCTAAATCATATAATGGTACATATACTTACATTTCGTTAATCTGTGATTCCTGGTCCATAAAATACTCCTTATTCTTAAAAATCCAAGTCTTTTCATGTTTTTTGATGATGAGAAGTTCGGAGTTCTTTCAGGACCGATCGTAATCCCCTAGAATTAGAGTTGCAACTCCGTTAATATTTGTAATTTCCAAATTTCCTTTGGAGGGTATATTCTTAAAATACTAAACATTGAAGATATGCAAAAAAATCGAATTTCAAAATTCTAGACTGGAAGACGGCCTTATATTTTTCACAATTATTTTCATTATCGGGGAAAAACTTTCGACGGTTCCTTTTCGTCCTGCGAATGTAAATTTTTTTCTTCTCTTCCGATTTAATTAATTATAAGAATATATAATTTAATTATATATTCTTTTTGTTAAACACTGTCTTCAGTCAATCGTGGAATTCAACGAGATTTTCAAAGTATGAATGTACGTTGTGGGAATCAGCCAAGTTTTGAAAGAACAAGTAGCCTCGCGAGTGATACGGCTACAGTTCGCGGCTGGTCAGTCAGTCAAGACCCGACGTTTCACTCTTTGTTCATAGTGTCGGTTATAGATTAATCTGAATCGATATTTACAACCCTGATCGAATTACGTTCAATGTCACGTCTCGGAAACGAATAAACAGAAACTTCAAATGAACGTATCCAATTCGTGTATATGGTATGTGTTAAGAGCGAGGTTAAGAGGGTAAATAATCAACGTGGCTGATTGAGTGCCTGACGACGATTTGGTTGAAGAGAATTCAATAACTCAATTTCAGGTATAAGGGTAATGATGCGTTTAATAAACAAAATCAAATTATCATTGAGATGACGATCTCCCCGATTGCATAATTGTTTATAAGTATCTTTTGTGTCCAGATTTCGAATACTAAAAAAAAATAAAAAATGGGCACTGTCAACGATATCTGTTACAATTACAAATAAGGTCGTGCAAACATTTTATATATCCGACTATTATTGTTCGAATTATCATACACACTTGGTTCGAAAAACGTGGTTTAGAGAAATATTTATTTTAGATCAACTATTGTCTTTTTTTCAATAAAATATTCCTTGAATCTATTTTAATGAAAAAAAAACTTTTGTTTCTGACCGCCATGGTGGAGTCCTGCCTTCATCGTCTAATACCAACGTCATTCCTAACGCTTCTGAACGTATTTAAACTGTTGACTCAAGTTCTTGTAACATTTTTGCAAGTTCTCCTAGTATTTGATATTGGTCTTGATGAAGTAATTCGTCCAATTCTGTATCTTCAAATTTTTTCGGTGCGCCAGGTTTTTTTATCCTCAAGTTCAAAATCATTTTTTTTTTTTAAGCGTCGAAACCAGTCTCTGCATGGCGTATCCGACAGAACATTATCACCGTCAGTCTCAACAAGAATTCTGTGTTTCAGCTGTAGGCTTCTTTTTGAATAAAATAGTGCAATAAAATTCCCCGCAAATACACTTTATTTGGCACAAAAGTGGACATTTTCAGAATCAGTAAAAAATTACTTTGTTTGCACTAAAGTGAACTACCATAAGCTGAAATTTAAGGTTAGATACAGTACTTCCTTGCAGGAGTGTTACCATTCGAATTTCCATACATGGATTAGTGCTACTGTCATCTTTGAAGAAATAGCGAGAACTTATTTAAGGACCTAATAATATGGCATATTCTTTGGTGAAAAGAAATTGACTTTTACTAAAATTGCTAAATCAACACTTAAATTTAATATGACTTTAAAAACTTTTATTTAGAAACAATGTTTATAAACTATGTAAACTATAAAAAGTGAACAAACGTAACTATAAGTCTTTTTTTTAACTATAAGGCACAAAGATATAAGTTTTCAGTCTTCACACGCAGTCTTTGCATACAGGTTTTGTTCCACGGCGTAGCTAAATTCTTTTATTTTACACATTGGAAAGAGCGACACACGGAGCGGTGTATTTTAAGGGATACAAGAATTTTCTGATTTGACTTGTGATTGATGAAACTTTTTTACTTCACCATTTTTTCACTCTCAGTATTTTCCCAAAATTTTTGTAAGTTAATTATAATTTGAACTCCGTCCGGAACCCTTCTTCCGAGAACGAGAAGCTCTCTCTGTGAGACTTCTTGATCCAAGACTCAATGACAACAAACATAACATAATTTATACTCATCACACACTAATACATTCTTTAAAAAATGAAATTATTTGTCGTAATGATCAAATACAGTTTAAAAATACAATTTGCGTGATCAATACTATAACGACCCTCATCACATTAATTTGCGGTACGGTAGTGCGTGAAACAGTGAAGCAACGCTGTTAAATTGTGTCAGAATTTACGAGCCTGGCTGCCGCACAGTTTAAGTCGCGTCACACCATAGCCACGCACGCAAACAGATTTGCTACATTACCCGCAGACATGTTTCATACATGAATCACATTTATAAGCTGTCTTACGTTTTAGATTTGATGGACAAATATGACACGGTTTTCTTGCTTGAGTATCTGAACTTTCCACAACTGATCTTTGATCTTGGGGTGCATCAGTTTCAAGAATAATGTTGATGAACATCTTCAGAACTAGAATCGGAATTACTTTGTAGATCTACAATAATAGTAAGCTGAAAATAAAAAAATATGCAATAATAGACAAAACACGAAATACTAAAAAAAATAAGCTAAGTACCGACGAGTGATCTCACATATCATTCGCGATATTTGAATTACTACTACTACTATTAATACTGAGCCTAAATGGGGCTCAACAGTATTAGCTCCATAGACAGTTGGTCATGTTCGTAGAGTTCTGCATTTGAAAACGCAAGATCGCATGATCAAACCGTTTTCACTGTCATTTTTTCGTATTTTCAATGACGAAAAGAATGAATTTTTAAGAATTATTAATTGGCAGTTCAAAGGGAGGAGGCAGGACAGGTGGTGCATGGCCATTCCGCCTTTCTTGCGAGCGAATCATTCGTCCGCTGGCATTATAATTACGTAACCCGTACAGAAAAATATTAAGTTCTCTCTGGACCGTGCTTAATATTAGCGTAGAGTTCAATAATCGCACTATCCAATTTTTAGATAGCGCAATATTATACACGTACACAGTAATAGGAATCTCGTTTAAAACATTTTATCGGCAATAGAGTTAAAAAGTAAGGATTGTTTGTTTCCTTATTTGCCTGAAGTGCAGTGACACCCTACTTTATGAGGATCATGAGGATGATTCGACTATCGAAGAATTATGATGTGATTGAAGACTCTCCATAACACGATGAGTATTCTGAACAGGAAGATTGTGAAGTAGGACCATCGGATGGAAGAAAAATACAAATATTAAGAACGGACCTCTATTTATGTTCAGCTTCCACAACGCAAAAACACATAATAAATTTCATACGTGTGATTCATCAATTTACTGTTTTATTTATTTATATTGTACTTCACTTATTTTCTCTACAACTGTAGATCTGTTACAACGTATCTATAAAATCGCATGAGCTATGATCGAAATTTTTATATCATAACGGGAGCCGACCTATCGCAAAATGAATAATATTTAACCCTCTTTACAAGATGGCGGAGAACACATAGGAAATCTTAGTCGACAATTTCAAGTTAAGGAGGTTCGACACATTCCAGCGTCAAAAAACGCGTTTATTTTTAATTTGTAACAAGTCCATCCAAACGAACGATGTGTCGAGCCATTTTTTTTTTAAACGATTCAGACCCGAGAAAAATATATTTGAAGGTAAACAAACAAGTCGTCAAAAATTTTATTGAAATTTCAAAATGATGTCAAAAAATTCTGAAACAAAATACCGAAAAATTGGCTGGGCACATTGTTTATAACACTTTAATATATATACACACAACAAAAATGGTCTAAATCAAACTTACGGTTCCTGCGAAAAGGTACATTGAAAACAGGCATTTTTTCCAACCAATGTTTTTCGACTTTCAATTAGTCCCAAAGTTTTTCTATTTCGAATATCCTCTAAAATCCCCGCCATAATTATTAATAAAGTCCTTCTCAACAAAACTAAAAAAATTATCGAAAAATGGTGAATAGCTTTGAAGAAATCTTAATTTGAAATAAAGAATAGGATAGGGGCTGACGAATATGTGGAACCTCCATAAACTTTTCTAACCCCCCCCCCCCCCCCCCCCCCGCAATATTTAAAAATCGGCTTTCTTGGTTCACGTGCATCGTACTCCAGTAATTCTATACATTTTCCAAATGTATAGAATGATTCGATAAAGTATAAAAATAATTCGATGTTTCGTATCGTCAAAACCGCCGAAACTGGGATTCGAGCGCGATGTAAAGTAGTCAGTGTAAAGTCACAGAGTCTTCTACATACGCGTTTAGTCGCTTACGATCGATTGTCATGGGGTGCTCGTCTAAAGGGAATCAGTAACGTACACGCATCACGCGACAAAAGGGAATTCTAATAGCTCAGATTTAACGGCAGAAATTTGGCACAGTTCTAACATATTAGACAATTTATTTCTCCTTTCTCGGCATCCTTCGAACCATCCCTTTTTCACTGGATATCTCAAGCAACGTAAACAATGTTTAATCATTTCGACTTTGGTAAATTCGCCATTGTTAAGAACGAATTTGGGGGCGTGCCTAATTATCAATTTTATGAATTTATTTGTTAGTTATAATTGCTCCCGAGTCGCCAGGTCTTGATGCATTGGATCTTTATCCTGCATAAAGCGGTGTAACGCATCTCATCTTTTTATGCATATATGTGTACGTATTTGAACACGACTTGCTAGGCGTTCTTCGGCTTTTGTTTATTTTGATATTATACACTTTTTACTCTCTTCTTTACAATATACTACGTGAATAATATATACCACGGCGTTGGTGATTCGCATTGTGCTACGTCGGTGAAAGGCGAATCCTCGAGTACAGGATAAACGTCCCAGCCAACTCTATCGCGTACAATTCATCCAAATAAATAATTATTAAAAATTAGCAATTGATCTCGATATATTCCGACGCGTACTGGTGGTAAGATAATTACCGCACGTACAGAATTATGATGAGAAATGTTGCGCGCCGCTAAAGATAGCTTATACTTAAATAGTTCTTAACCCTTTCACTGCGACAGGCGTATACAGGGTTTTTAAAAAGTGCCTGAACAATTGAATAAATTGAAACGCAGACGTCGCTCCATTAAATGGTTGCGACAAATATTGTAGGAAATTTCCCTGGCTATTCAATCGCAACCTCGGCCGTGAACGTGGCCTTAACTTTCAAGGTCATTTCAAGGTCAAGTCCATTTTTTTAAATCACAACTTCTAATTTTGATACCGGAAATGAATAGATTAGACAACTTTACGCCCAGATATGACCTTCATCATTGAAAAAATTTGACCTCGGAAAGTCAAGTTAATGCCAAGTAGTGACCGGCTGGATATCTTGAAAAGTAGGCGTCGCTAAAAAAAAATGGTTATGACCATTTTTAGATAGCCAGTGAAATTTCCTAAAACTTTTGTCTTAACCATTTTTTTGAGCCACGCCTACGTTTCAAATTATTCAACCGGTCCGGGACTTTGTGAAGACTCTGTATATGCGCTCTGACGAGTTCATCAGTATATACGCCGGGCATATATATATATATACATATATATATATATATATATATATATATATATATACTCTGGCAAGTCCATCGATATATACGCTGGGCGTTCACTACCGGCGAAAAGTTTCCGGACAAACGTTGAACAGTTTTTTATGCCATTTCAACGGTAGTTGGCCTAGGCCAATTTAACCAACGCCATTTTAAAAAGGAGCGATTTACCTTCATTTTGGCTTTTTATAAAAAAATTTGCGATTTTTTTCACAGTTAGTACACAGTTTTAAAAACGAAAGTTTTTGGACGTTTTTGGCTGTTTTTGGATTAGATTCCGTGTGTGGTTAACTAAATTTTGACGCACCTGTTTGACCAAAATCATAAAAGGGGAAGTCTAAGCTTCAACTTCATTTTTTAGAAAATTTTCTACTTTTTTTTGCAAAGGTATTTCGTTTTATGAGACAAAATATATAATTTGAAAATTGCTCCGTAGGACGAAACCGATGAAGTTTACAACAAAACCTCAAGACGGTAAAAAGTTGTATTACTTCTTGGTGAGTTCACGAGAATTTGTTCAGATTTTTTTTCGAAAATTGTTTTCAATCTATTTCCGGTCAAACTCGATTGATCTAAATCCCATGAAAATAATATAATTTGCGTTTCGGAAATCGTTTGGCTGACTTACTACATAGCATCACGTTGTACATTGCGGTAGAAGTTTCCATTGCAAGGTTAAGAGCCTTAAGGTATTTAATGATTTGGCCGTGCGTGGATTTATGAATTGTGTTCAAGCCGCGATGACTGGTGAAAGGAGGTACTAATAAAATGCACGGTTACAGATTATCGATGTGGATTATTAATAATTTGATTAATATAGCAAAACAAAAGGAATATAAAAAACGTGTCACGGAGACCGTTGCGCCAGTTCGGCGTAGTATATACTAGGTAGGGTAAGGACAAAATTATGGCGGGCGTCCGTCCTCCCCACGTTTTATTATAGCGGGATATTACCCACAGCATCGCGGCGTTCGGAAGGCACAAACGCTTTCAGCGCCACTCGTACATGCGAGTTTATACGTAAGGGTGCGTTATCGTGTCACAATTCAAATTCGGCACAACAGATTGTTTGGACAAGTTGTTGCTAAGTTGATGGGTCCGTAACAGCATCACTTGGCGAAAATTTCCTACAAAGCAATAGAACAAGGCCCGACCAGGTTTTGTATAGGGCGTGGCCACAATTTATCAAAGGATCCGTATTTGATACGATGATGTTTGCAATATTTTTCAAATTATCGCAGGAACTCAAAATGTTATACCTGGTTCGTAACAAATGTGAATCAGTCTTTGTCGATTTAACTAAAAACCAACGGATAAATGAAAATATTAATATTCAGAGACGAAGAAACAACGAGTAAACTTATGAATAAGCCTGCATTGAGAAAGGGCCCCGTGAATTGGTGATATTACAGAAACAGAAATAGCTACATATAGATTTGATATAAAACAGGATTATTTTGGGGGGATTGTAGTTGTTAATAATTTTTTCTTGTTTCAGTCCAGTCTATGCCAAACAAAGATTTGAAGAACGAGGATTATGCAGACGATGGTGAATACGATGAGGATTCGATTATCGGAAGTGATGACGACGATCCGACTCAACCAGCTGATGTTGCAGCGACCGGTCCAGTTCATGTTAGATCGAGAGCCTTGACAATAAACGCGCGACCGGGCGATACCGTAGAATTCCCCTGTGTCGTTGACAACGCAGGTAAGTCCCTATAAATATACATTGCGATATATACATGTCTGAATGATTTGAATTTACGTCAGCTTCAATGAATATACGATCTTTATAAATTCCTTCAATTTCGAAGAAAAATCATTTTTTAATATAGTACAACGGAAATAATTAATCGTCTTTGATTAATTCGATAAAACTATGTTAAACATATAACTTTATCATCCTTCGTTTGATATCTTGTCTTTATTCATCTTACAATTAGTTATTCGTTCTTTTTTTTATTTTCATAAAAGAAGAAACCAAAAGTCTACATATTTGATAAGAATAAAATATGAGCGAATGATTGGATCAAATAAATTGATTAATTGATTTAAGATTATAAATACTATCGATCTGATTTCATTTCCACGTTTGTTTCTACGACCGTCGCAGAGGATACGGTGATCACCTGGTTGAGGGACAACACGACACTTTTTGTCAATGATCAACGATTGTCCGACGACTTTTCGAGATACAGCCGAGCCGATAATCTGAGTCTACTACTTCATAATGCCACAGAGAAGGACTCTTCCGATCATTTTCGTTGTCAGATACTCGTCAAACCACCCATCGAAATCGTCCATAAATTGCGTGTTATCGACGAACCTCGCGAGTTGTGGAACATTATAGAGGTCAAACCGGCGAGGCACGTCGAGGTAACTGAAAATGAGACTGTCACTTTTGGATGCGAAACGAGAATGGAACCCAAGCCTGAGATCAAATGGTCGCACAAGGTAATTTACGAATGTTTCTCAATATACTTGTAATATTATTGTTATATTTATTCTTTAATGAAATGTATTATTTATTATGTTGACGATTTGCAAGTTTGATCTGTTCCGATCGTATCTAATTTACTATAACGAGGAACAAATAAGAGTCATTTTGAAGGATTTTTAGAATGCACATACATAATCCGCGAATCCGTACAACGATAATCCGTGACAAAAGTGGGGTTTGCCATTTGAAATTTCAAAGTCAACCTCACCCCCTGTGAGTGGATGAGGAGGGGGGGGGGGGGGTCGAGTTCATAAGATGGCAATGTCTAAATCAAGCTACTTTTGTCTGAGACTTTTCCAGATACAAACTGTCCTTTTCGAATGATCGAGTCGTTGCCGCACTTTTGCCCTACCCGGTATACACGGTGTCACGCGTAACGACAACAGAACGTACCTCCGAAACAATTGGGAGTAAAAGGAAATGTTATTGGTAAAAATTGAATAGTATCAAGTGGTTCATAATACGAAACTATCTGTATGCATTTTTGTGCAGCAGTGTGCCAGAAAAGTGCAACTGCACGTTTCTTTTACATCGAACCTTATATTTTCGACTGCACCAACCGATGCAGTTTTTTATGATCTACATAAAAGTACTAACATACTTATGCCCCAAACTCAGTCGCTAAAAAGTTATCACAGTCAAATTTCAATGTTACAACAAGGTTACGCGCTTGTTCGATGGTTACTAATGGAAATCAATCTTGAAGTAACTAATATTAGCAATCGTTTCCTATTTAAAAATATTGTAATACATTGGAATGGATAACGTAGGTGCTCCTGCCTGAGCACTTGCTGAAACAAGATTAAAATAATTCGAGAACTTTTGGCTGCGCTAACTTCTTGATGAGTGAGATTTGTGCATAAATATGTTAGAAATTTTATGTAGAGCATACACAACTCCATCGATTGGTGTAGTCAAATATATAGTGTTCCATTTGCATAAAAGTACAGTTGTACATTTCTGAAACAATGATGCACAAAAGTGCATACACATAGGTTTGTATAATACATCACTTGATCCCATTCAACTTTTACCCATGACATTTCTTTCTATTCCCAAACGTTTAGGAGGTGCACGACCTGCTACAATTGCGTGGGGCACCCTGTATATATTGTTATGCCGTGTGGAATTAAGTAGAACTTTAAATAGATTCGTCTCAGTTTAAGTTAAACACACGAAATAATTTTTAATTGTAATATATCAGAATTAACATTATGTAATTAAATTTAATGTTTATGAGCTAATTCCCCTTTTATGCCCCAATACATACTTTCTATTCCGTAATTTTCTATTCTGTTATATTGCACTTTATTCTGTTCTGTTCTCTTTCGCGGTTTCTTCCGAACTGCCAAATGTGCGCAAATGTGGAGCGCGTCAAAAATAATGCGCTCATGAAAAATTATTTTTCTCTGCCGTGAGTAAACAGCGATTGCGAGGCGCGCTGCAATTTCACGCGGCTACTCAACTCCTGTGAGAAAGAAATATTAACGACGAAGCGCTTAATATTTCTTTCCGGCGCAGTGACAATTAAAAATAAAAATTTACCTTATTCCCGTGAGAATAAAAGAAAGAATTGAGGTGCTGGCATAACAAAATATATTACTAGCGGTATCCGGCCTGCGTTACAATACCATTTATATTTTATAATTTATTTTACAACAAATGTCAAAGAAAGAAATTTTCTTTTTTAATTATGTTTATTAAAGTACTTTTGAATACACACTATTTTTTTATCCGCCTTGTGCGTACGCGAATAAATCCGGTGATCTTCTTATGAGTGAGCAGGCCACATATAGCTGTCAATGTCTGGAGCATGGATTTTTCAAATTTAATCTATACGCTTGTAGTGATGGTCCCTGTGTTTTGTTGATGGACATTGCAAATGTGAGTCGCACTAGAAATTGCGAACGTTTAAAATCGAATGGCATATCTATTGGTATTATTGGGATATGTGGTAACAGCATATCTTCTCCTTTAAAGTTTCCATTTTAAATTATAGTTTGGCTGATATTGTTCATTATATTTTCCTCTGAAACTGGTACTGTTGCAATGTCTTCATGGATTGATGTTTCGTACAAGAATGATAGGTACGCCAATTTTTGATGTTACAACGTATGGTGGTATACCTGGCAAATTAAGCGATTTCCTGGAATTCAGTTGGATAATTAACAACGTGTTCTTGATTAATAAAAACAGCAATCGATTTGTATGTTTTAGCTTCTCATGGTATTCTGTTTTGTACCTAATCGTGAAATTTATATAAATGACTTGGTGTTTTTGCTGCCAATCAATTCGTCTGTTGTTGCTGTTATTTTACGAAAGTTTATACGTCGCCGTACGTACTCTAACGGTTTCCAGTCTTGCTCGTCTGTTTTTGAAGCTCAAAATGTCTTTTTCCTTCTTGATTGAGGTGTGGATCTACCAATCGCTTCCTGTTTTAGTATCATTATTAATTCGACATTCGGTGTCAAATGAATAATGCAAGTAAAATGAAAAGCGAAGTAAACGACACTCATTTATTTAAAATAATACATATGGTATCGAGTCTATCGAATCGTTAAAACAAATGAGTGTCGTTTATTTCGTTTGTCATTTTGGTGGCATACTTTAATAGCTGCCAAATTAAACTCTATATATAGTATCACGCCGAAGGGGGCGTTTACTTGGAAAAGTGAACTGGGGGAAAGGATAAATAGTTCTTGGCTGTTACTGCTAATATGGTAAAATTGAATAATACAGATTTTATTTCACGAATCAGCATCCAAAAAAGACTACAATTTTCGGTGGACGATCTCCGGAAGGAGTCATTTCAGTTAGTCGAGATTCCCCACAAAAAAACTTAAACAAAAAGAAATACGTTATAATTTCAAATACAGTCCATCTGTGCGCCAGTTGACTTTTATTAAAAATTAACAAAATACTGGGATTGAGGATTGATATTCAGATGAAAGATGACAATCTCAAGGGGAGGGGAAATGTTAGACTGGGGAGGGATTTCTCAGGGACAGGGTTCATCGACTCAACGGCCTGTTATTAATTACTACTGGCTATTTATCTCAAATGTGAACAGTTATTGTTTCGACGGTTCTGCTTGGATACTTTAATTTACTTATACTGAAGAAATATATACAGGGTGTCCCCTTTATCTCTACCACCCGAAATAACTCGGTAATTATCAACGTTACAAGAAAATGTTTCAAACAAAAGTTATACTGTTTGAAGAGCCATAAAATGCGACCAATTCTGTTTATTTCGGTGGAGACGTTGACGCATCGTGAAAAGCACCTTCACTTTAAAAAAAAATTGCTCACGATCCGCAATATTTAGATTTGTATTATCGATTTTGACCTTGAATGGCCTTGAATGACGTTGACCCTTAATGGTTTTTATGCGGATTGAGGTACTTTACAAGATGGTTGAAAAAGAAGATAGCATTCTATTTAAAAAAGTGAAGATGACCTTCAC
The DNA here is from genome assembly GCA_946811545.1 of Netelia fuscicornis. NCBI lineage: Eukaryota > Metazoa > Arthropoda > Insecta > Hymenoptera > Ichneumonidae > Netelia > Netelia fuscicornis. Next base: position 41,676,319 of record OX328011.1, on the reverse strand, counting down.
TGTGCGTAAACGCCTTCGCCGAAATAAAAAAAAATGGTCGCATTCGATGTCCCCCTCCACACCGTACAATTTTTGTTTGAAACAAGTTGTGAGCGTACTCGACTAATAAGCGCTAGATCGCTGGATCGAATCTCGCTCGCCGGTGCTTTTTTTCTCAATTTTAATACCTAAATCGATTTTGTTATAGTAAATCTGGTCTACATCTAGGGCTCTCGTATTTCTTCTAACAGGGTGTTCCGTGAAAAGGCATTCACGATGGTATAAGTTGTCTTTGTGTCTAGCGCAACTTCTACTCCCACTGATTGTGAGCCGAGCTTCCGGGTGACTAATTAATACTCTCTGCCCCAGGGGTCGTGCTCGATTTCCCTGCATAAGTTCTTCCAGTTTCATCTTTTGCTGTACCGAATACCCTTGATAAGCCTTCTTTACCGCCTTGTACTCTACTGAAGTCAGTGTCGCATCCGGGCTCGATTGGGTTCGCTGTGACCTTCGATGGAGCTTCAGAGATATTCTCTGCAACTCATGTTAGTTATATCGTCAAATCACCAATAGGCCCTACGCCTACCCTTCCACAGTTGTTTCCGCGGTATCGATGCTTCGCGCATTCGTGTGATAAGCTCCATCATTCCTCTCACCATTTCATCCGTTGTTGCCCTGTTGGCACGATCATCAGGCACCGACGTAACGCTCTCAAGCCCATCCCTTAATGCTGAATTAAACTTTTTTCTGTTCATTCTTCTGGTGCTGTTCCATTCGCGTGGTTTTCGAATTTTTTTCTGCTACCTTTTTCGTCGTGCATCCGGAGTGTTACATGGTTGCGATCACTGGCAGTTACCCTCCAATTCGTGGCCTAAGATGCTGAACCTTCCGATACCCATGTAATGGCTGGTATGGAATAACCGAAGCCTGGTCGCCGGTAGGTTGGCGCCTTTCCCTCATTGAGCACGATCAGGCTGGCTTGCAGCCATCTCTAGGATTAATCTGCCTCGGCTGTCCGTATGTGGCATCCCCCCTCTAGTGCGCGCGCATTTAGATCGCCGGTTATGATTACGTCCGCTGGAAAGTTGCCGACGGAGACCTCCAGGGTTTCTAGCTGATTCTCAAACTAATGAATACTGTCGTTTTGAAAAAGATAGCAGCTGACTATCGTCATATCTCCGCACCTTATCCAAGCAAATTCGCTACCGGCTCCGCAGTTGTCCACTCGGATTTTCTGGGGATCGATGACCCAAATTGCGGTGGTCAGTGTACCAGGGATCTCTACTTCGATACGGTTCGCTGATTATTGCAATCTGGATGCTGGTCTCAACGGCGATCTGCGTCAGCAGATCATCGGCGCACATGCGTCTGTTGATATTGCCTTGCAGGCTCTTCATTTTTTTTGTTTCTTTTTCGTCTCGTCCACAGCTTGCCTGAATATCGTGCAAACTACCGATCTCAGGTCATGGTGTTTTTGCCTTTTTTTCCGCGCACAAATAACATTGCGGGTCTGCTTTGCACTTTACGAACCCATGGTCCTCTTTTCCGCGTCTGAAGCAAGACTTCGTTTGGTCTGGACCCTTACACGACCTCAGGTATGCCCATAGCCGAAGCACCGAAAGCAGTGCTGCACTTCAATCCTGCATCCCACGCGGCACTTAATCCATCGGACTCCGATGCGGCCTTTCTCAACTGCTCCTAACGCTGCCGCCTTATCCAGCTCTACTAGAGCTTTTCATTGTTCTCTCAGATTTAGTGCGAAGACGGTGATCTTAATACCTTCCGTGGCTGTCTCGCACTCATCGTGAGGGCCGATGGTCACTTTCACCTCTTCTTCCATTGAAAAGCTGTGAAGATCAAGGATTTTAATCTTAAGACACGGATTGAGTTCCCGGACATCCTCCGGCTTTCTCACTGCCGTCGTGATGGCCTGTGGTCGGTGTTACGGAGACTTGAAAGACCCTCACTATATTCCGCTCTCTTGTATGCGTATTTTCTTCACCTCCCTTCGTGGGTTGTCACCCTAAGGTTCCCGGGTTTCCCACCAGTAGGGGACTATCGTTGTTGCAGTATTTCGATGATGACGCAGGCTTGCTTTTGCAGTCTAACCATATGCCGGTACTGGGGATTCAACCCCCTACACAGTAATCAATTTTCTTACGACGACCTTCATCTTCGTTTGTTGTTCTGGGTACTGTACCTTAGCTACTTTTGATCCACTCTGGGTGTTGCGATGCTGTGGCCTTACCCGGTATCCTTCACTCTGTAAGCGCCACATATATGAAGGACATTCCCCTATCCACCACTTGGAGAGGTGCCCGATGGGGGAGTAGCAACTTCGCGCGGGTGATTAGTTTTGGTTATCTCTTTTGCGTCCGAAGGGATCGGCGCATCTCTCTCTCTCTCTTCCTCTCTGACCCGTTAACTTCTTCTCTCCGCTCACCATTACAGAGTACATACCATAAATATGGTTACCACCGTATCTCACAATTTCATTAAGTATGGATTGATTTACAACAACTGTTGTCGAATTCGTAACTTCTTCAAATGTCAAAGTACTAAAAGCCAATTACAACCAAATCGTAAAACTTTTCATTCGTAAAAAAAACCTTTATGCATGCGGAACATGAGAAGAGATCATTCCATAAATTTGTAACACCTTTTTCGCTCGTAGGAAATATATTTATAAAAATTTGGAATTTCACAATGTCATCAGTCCTCGCTTTGTAAACAAGCAACTTTTTAATTTTTCTCGATGACTTCGCGAAAAGTAAAACTACCACAAGGATTTTTCGACATATGCAACATTCTTGCAAATTCGAAAATCCCATGACGGATGTTCACCAAAATTGTGACGAAAATGGAGGAATACGTCGGCACGTAATTAATAATGCCGAATTCGAGAAAGTTTGGCCTAGCAAGGGTAGGATAATGTAGTATCAGGTATGTAATTTTTGCCACTTATGATATTGAAAGGTGAATCCTCAAATAACAATTCGACCAAGCAAGATTTTCGAGAAAATCGACTTTGAAATTTTCAGAGCGAAGTCTCATCACTGGCGGTAACATTGTGGCTCGCCCGGTAGCCCTTTCACTGCGGTCGGCGTATGTATACTTTCTGGCGGCTCCATCGGTTAACTAAATTAAAATAGTTTAAGATGCTACTTAAAACAAATAAAAATGAATATTATTAATTTATGTGCAGTTATTATCTTTAAAAAACATTAAGAATGCTATAAAATCTCCGGGTACTGTTTTGGTCACGAGTCAGTGACGGTGAGAGTCGGGTCGCTGCGACATGCAAATAGCGCCCTATCTGTAGTGATGAATTCGGATCAGAGCGCTCCGCAGTGCAAGGGTTAGTAACCGGAGAGTCTCAGTTCGGTTCCTGCGATGGGCAATTTTTTTTCTCCAATACGTATAACTACATCTTTCACGTGTAAACTTGGAATTTATGCTTATGAGCAGCGTTTCGTGACGTGTTGTAAAATGCGACCATTAGTTTTCGGAGCAATGAAACGTTTCCTCGTGCGGTGTATTACGATATATTTCTGTATTAGATCCAGGAAAATTCCAAATTCTCGGGACTTTTCCTGGGATTATTTTTCCTTCAACCGACACGCCAATCAGCGCCTTCACTGACAATGGTACCGCCAGAACTGCTAATCATCGATTTTTATGGGATTCTGGTATGTTAAACAGGGACCCCCGCTGAGTACCCGGCTTTCATCTTAATGCGCCTTAGGTTTCGAGAAAATCGATTGTGAAATTTTATGTGATACTACTCTACCCATACCGTTAATCGTATTTCAATCGAGTCAGTGTAACGTAACGGTTAAGACTCCTACCACTTTGGTGGAGCGTGTTCTGATGGCTCTCCCGTATATCGGACTCCAAGCCAAAAAAAAGAGAGGGGAGAAAAGGTCCGTACGCAAGATAGAGGTAATGACGGTGAACATGTTGTATACCGACTAAAAAAATCCTTCTCCGTTGCCCTGCGGGGTGGCATCGCGGTAGCAATAGTCTTCGCTGCCGTTGGGCTTGTCCGTCTTCGGTGTTGTGCCGTTTGTCTGTCAGTGTATGTCAGTACTTTTGCCTGTGTTGTCGTCTACTTGTCCTTCAAGCGCCCATCCCCATTCTTCTCCTTCGGAACTGCCTCCTTGTTATCGGACGTGATGGGTTCAGTCCTCTATTCCAGTTGTTGTCTCCGCGTGGTCCATCGGCTGCATACGAAAAACGTGTGCTCTGTGTCGTCTCGTGCGTATCCATAGTACTTACAGTCAACATCTGTGTTCGTTTCATGTTATGTAGGTAGCTCCGGAAATATCCGTGCCCCATAAGTAACTGGGTAAAGTAAAAGTTTACCCTTCCCAAATTCCCGTTCGGCCCATTGTCTAAGGTATGTTATCAGACGTCTCACTCATCTGCCGCTTATCTCCGTTGTCCACCATATGTGTCAGTGCGTTAGGGTCTTCTCTTTTTTGCGGTTTGCCGCGTCCATCCTTTCAATTATCTCGTCACGTTCGTAGATCCGTGTTCTATCTGTGGCTAGTAAGTCTATAGGGATCACGCCCGCCACCACCAGGACCGTCTCTGCAGAGGCGGTTCTGCGGCGTTATCCTTAGTGTTCCCTCTCTTTGTACATACGTAACCGCGTTTCTATATTTTTTCATCATCAGTGCGCCTGCCCAAACCTACGACTTGTACAAGAGGATCGAGTGGGCTGTCGTCATTAGCAGCCAGCGTATAGGCGATCTAGGTCTGTGTGTGTTTGCCATCAGGCGGCTAAGCGAACTAACCTTCGCCACCGCCCACTCGGCTGTCCGTTTTATGTGCGATCAGAAGGTGACTTTCGTAACCATGGTCATTCCTAGATACTTCGCTCCTCCTCTGGTCACCATCCGTTCCGTCTCCACCGTCATTGGGATGATGGTTGGTATTCGTCGTTTTATGAGCTTCAGAATCTCTGTCTTGTCTAAAGCAAGATTCATTTCGTGCTCAGTCATCCATTTATCTATCCACCTTATCACTTGGTTCAGTGTCTACTGAGCCAGTTCCGCATTGCGCTCCACGAACACCGCCGCCACGTCGTCAGCGTAAGCGACAAGTCATGCATTTAGCGGCATCTCTACCTTCAGTAAGCTTTCGTACGTCACGTTCCATAAGTCCGGTGCCAGAATAGATCCTTGCGCGACACCCGCGGTGATACTTCTTGTCACCTGTCCGACCTCCGTTTTGTACGTGATTCGTTTGTCTTTGAGATAGTTCCTCAGTACCCGGAAGAGGTACACGAGGGTCCGGTAAGTTCCTTCTAGCGCCCCCAGTATATCTTCCCACCTCGCCGAGTTGAAGGCGTTTCTCACGTTTAGCGTTGCCAGTATAATCAAAGGTCTTGCGGCATGGCAGCCCTCGTCCGTCTTCCTAACAGTCTCGATGGCCTTGTTTATCGCCCCTATTGTCAACTGTCCCTTGCGGAAGCCGTGCTGGTTTTCAGACAGACCCCCAGAGGCCTTATCGCGTCAGCCAGTCTCTGTCTTAGAAGGAGTTCCAAAACTTTTCCTGCCGTGCTCAAGAAACTCAGTGGTCGATAGGAAAATGGTATATGCGGTTCCTCTTTTTCTTCTCTACGGCGTACCAGTTCAGCCGTCTCCAGCTTGTGCTGAACGTTCTTGTCCTAAATCATTCATTGTAAGTATTGAGGGGTATCCTCAGCCTCAGGCGCGCCATCGGTCGTACGATTCCCCCGGGTATGTCGTCCGGTCCTGGTACTTCCCTCACCTTCAGCGAGGTCGTAGCTTTAATAAGCTCCTCTTCAGTGAAGGCGGAGACGTCTCGTCGGTCGTTCGTCTCCACCGTCTCCACCCTCACAGGGTGGGTCGGGAAGAGTCCATCAACTATTCTGCGTCATGGTCGTCTCATCTTTGAGTTCCCGTGGGCCTCGGGCTCCGATCCTCTGGGATTCGGTCCAGTCATTAGTTGGGTGATGTTGAAGTTCACGTCTCCAAAGTCCCGTTCGGTCCCCGATCTCAGGGTCTTTATCAGCCGTCTCGTCCAGTTGCCCGTTGTCTCGTCTGTCCAGCGTTGTTGCCACATTTGCATCGTCCTGTCTCTTTCCGTTTTTACCGCGTCCTGTCGTCGTTCTCTTGTGTTCTCTTGGTGGTGGCGGTCCGGTCTTACGTGGATCTTCTTGTGCCACCACCAGCACTGCGTCTGCTGAAACTGTACGGTCGAAACAGGCGATCCTTAAAGCTAAAATCTTTATAGCTAAATCTTTATATTGTCGTAATGGCGTGGCAGTATTTTTGTCTTTAGGGAGTCCGCCCAGATACCCGCACCGTAGAGAAGGATCGAGTAGGTTGTTGACATTAACAGTCTCCGTCTTCCCGGTCTCGGTCCGTTCGTGTTTGCCATCAGGCGTCTTAAGAAGGCCAACCTTCACGTCGCTTTTTGGGCTATCTTTCGTAAGTGAAGGCAGAAAGTCATCTTTGTATCCAGAGTCACCCCCAGGTACTAGACTTCTCCTCTGGCCCCGATCCCGTCTGTTTCTACTTTCATCGGAAGTTTTGTGTCATTACGTTTTGGTGTGAGAAGCACCAGTCCAGTTTTTTCCGTTGCCACTTGCAGTCCATGCTCTGTTATCCATCTTCCGACGCGTTTCATTGTCTGCTTCAGTTTGTACTGTGCCAGTTCTGGAGACCGCTCGACAATCACTGCTGCCACGTCGTGGGTGTAAGCAATGACGCGTACTCCGAGCGGAAGCTCCAGTCTGAACAGGCTGTTATAAAACCCGTTCCAGAGGTCTGGTCCCAGTATGGATCCTTCGGCAACCTCCGCAGTGATTTGTCTGGTCTTTTGTCCTTTAGTCATCTCGTAGATTATCCGTATGTTGCGCAGGTAATCCTTCACAACCGGGTCCAGATCTAGTGGAGCCCCAAAGTTGCTTCTGACCGCCTCCAGTATGTCCACCCACCTGGCCGAATTGAAAGCATTCCTGGCGCCTAGTATCGCCAGCAGTACGAAGGGTCCCACTGCATGGCAGTGTATGTCTGTCTCCCGGAAAGAGTCCACCGCCCGCTGGACGGCGCCGATCGTCGATCGGCCCCTTCTGGAACCGAACTGCTCGTCTGAAAGGCCTCCTCCCGTCTGTATTGCGTCCGTTAGTCTTGGTCTGACAAGTAGTTGTTCGTACAGTTTTCTTGTCGTGTTCAATAAGTTTAGCGTCCGGTGGGCTAACAGTGTATTGGGGTCGCCTTACCCTTAGGGATAAGGACCACCCTCGCCGTCTTCCATCAATCGTTAAATGCCCCTGTCGTTAAGCACGTGTCGTAACTGTTGAGATATATGTCCGGCTTCAGGCTAGCCATCAGTCGGACAATCTCGGTGGGAACCCCGTCCGGCTCTGGTGCCTTAGCAGTCTTCATCTCCTTGGCTGCTCGTATGAACTCCGGCGTGGTGAATATGGGGCTTCCGTAGTCTTGTTTCTGTCCATTAAGTCCATACGGATAAAGTCTATGCGCGAGGAGGTGGACCAGGACCCTTGGGGACAAGGCTACAAAATTGTTGTTATTATTATTATTATTGTTGTACTTTTTCTTACGCTATGTTTTATTAAAATAAAGGACACATTTATACTATACCCGACGTTTGTCCTTTTTATACCAAAATTCAATTTCTCATATATATTATTAGTTAACGAGCTGAAATTCTGATAATTTTACACATAAACGACGTGGGTATACGTAATGGAGAACAAAAAATGAATAAAAAAAAAACAATAAAAATAATATCCCCTCAAAAGGAATCGAACCGAGGTGATTACTAAACTCCGCCGCTACGTAGTGAGCTACGTGGGCTATGAGAAACTATTTCAGCACAAGTGATGAGACTTTGCTCGGAAATTTTCAAAGTCGATTTTTTCGAAAACTTCGGGTAGTCTAGCCCAAGGACTTTGGGGAATTATTATTTGAGGGCTCACCCTTCAGTACCATAAATGATAGACATTACATAAATGATAGACATTACAAAAACGCAACTATGTTCACCTGCATGCGTCACTAACTAACGCGTAAGATAAACGCTGTTTACGCTAATTCGCGCAACAGTTCTCTTAGGCCTTGCCTTACTACTGACGACTAAATTCGCTCTTTATAAAATGCCACTGACGTGCTATAGGTGACTACAGTCATTCTGCATAAGATGCCGCGTATAGTATATATGTCGAGCGATTGGAGTTTTATTGCACATCAAGTATCTGTCTCTCGAAGTGTATTCCAGTATCATTAGTTTGATTGTATGATTTTTTCTCACGTAGTTCTCCAATAGTAAGTAAGTAAGCCAGGATTGCAGAAAAAACACAGAACAATTTTTCCATTGGTGTCGACTACGGGATGGAACCCAAGTTAGATGCGGGCGAACCCAGAGCCCTATCCCCTGAGCCACTACGCTGGTTTTTTAATAGTAAAAATAGGCAATAAAAATGCCAAATTACTGAAGAAATATTGCAGCATCGACTGAGATACTATTAACAATGGTTATTACTTATTTTTCTAAGATGAAAAATTAATAGACAAAAACATATATTTAAAACAAGTATACGGAAACATCGGGGAAGGAACGGCAATATGGAAGAACTAACTTTATGACGTAAAGAAAATAAAACATAAAATATATGTTTTATTTTTACTAATCTTTGGAGAGGCCTTACAAAGTTACATTATAATGTAATTGATAATAATTGATGTTGATTAATTAAATTGTAATGACTCATGAAGCATGAATATGGTAAATTCAACCTTGCCTTCGCCCTGAAATCAAGAAAGAAAGCTCGTACCGACAAGATGGAATGTATAGCAAAACCTTACATTTTACAATTATCTCATAAGAAATAATCATCTTATGTATCGCCACATATCGCATGTGCGTAACCACAATACATTGGACACTGTACCCAGTTGTCCATGAGTGACGCCACGCATTCTTTGCCACATAATAGTCTGGACTGCTTCTTCAATCCAAGATCCTTTGTTACTTTTTCTTTTATACTGGAACCATCTAGAAAGAAAAAATGCCTAATTAGTGAGAACAATTGAAAACCGTTCCATCTTCCCCTAAAATATAATTTTCGATCTTGTCCATACTTGTTACCAATAATAATATCAACGATTCTGCTCACGTTTGAATATTTTTTTTGGTTTACCAATCAATTCCTATAATCTATCCCTAGGAGGTATTTACCGTAATAAATGAAATAGCATTATTGCTTATCTTGTACAAATAATAACTACAAAAGCTACTACAAAAAAAAACAAAGTTTTCGTAAAACATTATTCTAGTCAGTTGCTTTCAGTTGCCCTACTGAATAGAGTTAATGTACTTTTTTCCATCAACAGACGTAAAGATGCATGACATTATTTTTGACATGTTTATCTTTATGTAGATTAATTATTTATGAACAGATTTTATCCCTGCCTTTAAAATGCTGCAATACTCGTATAAGACAGAAATGTGTATTTATATAGATCAGAATTGTTCGAAGCTATCAAAAGATGAACAGGAAAATAAAAATTTGACACAAGAAGAAATTAACATAAATAATAAAGTAATACGACAAAATCTATTCAATACATCCGAAAGCAAGTTTTTTTTGTAGATGAGTTCTTACTCAAGCATTATGTACGTTTTTGGTGCGGCGGCTCGTTCAGGAAGAGTGCCGCGACGGACAATTTGCCCGTAGGGACAGGGGTAATATTATAAAAAGTCTAATCATAATACTACCCTGTGATATCTCTGCTTGATCTCGCTTTAATTGTAAGACCAACTGATCCGAGCCCTCAATAACCAACGAGGAGACTAACTCATAGTATCTCTATAAGTTCTCAATGCAAACGAATATTCCTCTGTCTATAATCTGATTTTGATACTTCCCCGATGATTTTGCGTACGGTGGCGAAATTATATTTAAGAATATTGATTAACTCTTATTGATAAATATTATATTTCTCACTGTTTGTTCAATGACAGGGCGAAAGACTGCATAACGGTGAGGTACTTGAAGAAGGAGGGAATTTCATAACTATCAAGAAAGCGACGAGGCACCACGCCGGACGATATCAGTGTCTGGCGGAGAATAGCGCTGAAAAACCAGCTCACGACGCTATTGAAGTCGTCGTCAATTGTAAGAATAGTGAAAAAGAAAGAACAAAAATAACCGACATACGAATTAGCAAGATTCTATGTTCTCTTTAATAATATATTGTACTCTTTTTGATCTAAGATACACCGGTAATCGATGTTGAGCACGAAATTGTTCATACCGGGACTGGAATAAAATCCGAATTAACATGCATCGTTCACGCCCATCCTCGTGCCGACGTAACGTGGCATAAGAATCGAAAGCCAATCGTGGAAAAGTATGGACGAAGGACATTCGTCGGAGAAAAACCGCGTCATACTCTCGTCATCGAACATACGTCGCAACACGATTTAGGACAGTACACTTGTACTGCACGGAATCCGGTTGGCGGGGCCAGCAGAACTATCGAACTCACCGGTAACTATGAATTTTCTTACCCAAGTTCCCGAATTCATTCAAACTGATCGAATACTGCTTTTTGGCGGGTGTAAACAAAGGAATATGTCGAGAATCGTATCGTCCCGTTATGCGAGTCTCGTGTTACAGGCTTTTCGAGATTGTAAGTCTCGAAATTGTTCACTGTAGATATAATGAAGAACGAATGAAATCGAACAAGACCATGAAATGTCAATACGTCTAATCCTACGCACATAATTAAATTCACTCAAATAATTTCGCTTGAGTTTCTGTATATGAATTTTATTTTGGTACAATTTACTCTTTGAGATTCCAATTATGTTAAATATTGATTGTTACTTCAAGTTTAATTGGACGGAAGGAAGGTTAGTGCGGTTGATTTTTAAAAATGCCAAGAAACAAATCCTCTAATTTTCTTCCCTGTGTCCAAAGTAGGAGGGAAAACATTTAAGGGTTTGTTACATATTTTTATTGGTGCACGGGTTGAAGTCTCGCGGAAAGTGGGAACATCTTTATATCCGGCCAGTACGAGGTATCGCGAAAAAGTTGAATATTCAAAACTCGAAATAAGATATTTGGTCACTAGATACTTATTTGAGGATTTTTATGGCAAGAAACGGCTATGAGGTGATTGAAAAAACCCAAATCAGAATTTCGTGATTTTAAACTTTTTTCGCATTATGAATTTCAATTTTCATTTTAACATTCGGCCGCCAAATGTATCCCTAGAGATACACTTGACGGTAGATAATTGCGGCTGCTATATTCGGCGTAGACGCGATAAAAATCTTTTTTCATGATCTTGTTAACTTCTCGAAGTATTCAAATGAATGTACAAACAAAACGTGAAATTTCGTAATACTTGTTGAATGATTTCGTATTTTGTCTTTTCTGTTTTCATGTAATAATATCGACAGGCGTGCCATCACGGCCAAGATTTTACGGCGGTGCAGTTGCAGAGGACGAATCGATTCTGATTCTTAAGTGGCGTGTTGAAAGTTATGCACCGATCACCGAATACAAAGTACGTTTTCATGTTTTTGTTGCTATTTGTAATACTATACTTTACGGGGACGAAGTCTTATATCATCAAAATATAATTGCAGTTGGAGTACCGTCGCGAAGGTGAAACCACGTGGACGACGGTTAGCCCCCGAGTCACTAACGGCAGGGGAAACCAATTTATGGCGGAACATTCTCTAGTAAAACTTCAGCCTGGTTCGTACGAAGCGAAACTAATGGCTAGAAACGAATATGGATGGTCGCAACACTCCGCTGTTCACACATTTAGAGAGGGTATTCTTTTAAATAATATTTGTTATGAATTGGTAATCTATCAAAGCTCCATTCTTTAATATTGACATACACGGGCTATTTTTTTCAATGTGGTTCTTACTTTGTTCGAATCCGATGTCTTTACTTATTTAACACGAATTAACTCTACGTGTGTATCTTTTTTTCAGAATACAAATCAGAGGAAGCACTGAAAGGTAATTTTCAATTTGAACACAATCATTCTTCTGTAAGAGTGGAAGTTTTGTGGTGGGAATAAAGATTAACTAATTCCGAAAAAGGTCTAATCATAAATAGTCCGATGTCATGTAGAAAGAATATCAATTACGGTAAAGCTCGTAATGCAATAATAGAATTATAGATTGCAATGGTGTTATTTAATTGCGATATCTATCAGCACGTGATATTTTTTTATTTCGAGAGGTGAGAGATGCATCCGATGGAAGCTAATAAGCCTTCGTCGTTTGTTTATCCTGCAAAGTTAACATTTTACCTATACCGTTCATAAGGAATAAAGTACGTTCTTAACGGGCGAATATATATTTCTTTATTCAAGTAGGTACTCCAAAATCCCATTTTTATAATCAAATTTACTGTCAGTGGATTCTGCCGAGTATGATGTGCAAATACGGTATAAAGAAGATTTCCGCTATACAGGGTGAATTTAATAAGGTGTAATAGGATTTATTCTAAGGTAGATGGGATCATTACTAACCAAAGATTCAAATATATATTGGGGATATTTTTAATAGTTTACGAGATATAAATTTTTTAAGTTGATCCAATCAGAGCGCGCCGAGAAGCGTTGGAGCCGCTCACTCCCCGCCCTAGCAGCCAACGCCCGAGAAATAAAAATGACTGCGTAAAAATGTAATAAATAAAATTGACTGCTCTGAATTTTGCAACCCCAAATGTAACGCCCTACACTGTGCTGTCTCTACGACTAGGGCGGGAGTGGGCAGCTCCAACGCTTCTCGGCGCGCTCTGATTGGACCAACTTTAGAAAGTTATATCTCGTAAACTATAAAAATATCCCCGATGTAGACAACTGTATGTGCAACTTTTGTTTGTAATGAGCCTATCTACCTTAGAATAAAGCCTGTTACACCTTATAAAATTCACTCTGTATATAAAAATATATTGTATTATAAATTCTAGAAGCAGACAAACGTTTTCCATGTTCACGTGACTTTTCGAGAGACCAATGCAAGAATCCTCTTGATTCTTTTTCATTCAGATACTTGGATAATATTCATACGAATACAAATTGTGCCTAAAATCATTTTACATAATTTAATAACATTACAGCCTCGAGCAGAATCCTTAGGTAAAGTTTGAAAAGAAAAGAAAAAATAGTCAGCTTACTTACATTAGTCAGCAAGTTTTTTTTATATTTAAAACTCTGATCTCTGATAAAATAAAACCATTCTCGTTCATTATAGTCACCATATTTATATTATCACAGGTTGATATAATAAACAGAAATAAGTTTTTGGTTTGGACCCCTTTATTTTTGGCTCATCCTTGAAAGATGTATTTTGCGATGCTAGAAAATGCTTTAAATATGTTAACTTTGTAGCCATGGATATGGTATAGCTAATAACTTCTTCATAACCTAATATCGTATTACCATATGACATTCCAATGAAATACTATTCTATTTTATTTTCCTGTATTTTTCATTTTTGCCATGAAAGGTTCAGCTACAACGTGTCGAGCGCTTACAGCACTGGTCGCCCTACTCATCTTCCGCGTATTGTCTTCTGAGGCAATGTGTCCGTAATTGACTCACTGCTTTATTTTACATAGGTAAAGTATTATGAACACTTGGAATTGAAAATCGTCATTGAATTATTGAGAATTCAAAGAAAACCGAGTTTCTGTTAAAAAATAAGGAGACAAAAATAATAACAATACTTCATGAACGATATTAACTTATGTTATTAAAGATTTAATTTAAAGCGGCAAGAGCTATAAATAATCACACATCCGTCGTCTTTTAATTCCGGACTTTCATGACAGAACAAATTTATTTACATTCTGTTCTTTATTTTCAAATTCTATCAAACACAAAAATGTCATGAATTCGTTATAATTTTTGTCCACAAATATAGAAACTACACATAACTATATACATCTGTGTTTTACAGAAAAAAATTCCACAACTAGACATGTAATATTTTCAAATTTTGTCAAACTTGTTTGTAATTGCAACAATTTTTCCCAATCAGGTAATTCGCTGCAGCCAAAGCGCACGCCAGCAGACACCATGGATGGTCAAGGACGGTGAAAGCCATCCTGGGAAAACCATTAACTACATTTGCACACCGCTTGGTTCATCTGGCAATTGACGTTTATTCAATATAAGGGGCAAACCTCGCCTGAGAACATTCTCGCCAATTCTCGATAATTTCATATGAAACGAGAAAGGCAACAACTCTGTTAACAGTTTGAGACATGTTTCAAAGCATTTTTGTGACTTCGTCTGCGATAATTTGTATTGCAGTAAATGCTAAAACCAAATAACGTTCAAATGATGAAAAAGATAATTACATCCGCAACGTATTGCAGATTTGTAAGTAATATTTTTTAATGACTATCATTTCATAAGGTGCCTTTGAAAACGTGAGTGTTCTTGATGCATATGAATGAGTGAGTAAGTGAGTCAACGAGAGCGTGCGTGATCGCATGTATGCGCGCGCGCGCCTGTGTGTGTGTGTGTGTGTGTACGCGCGCGCGCGCGCGTGTGTGTGTATGTGCGCACGTGTGTGTGTGCGTGCGTGCGTGCGTGGCGATCCAATATGCCTCTCTTAGGTGTGCCATTAATTTACGAAGAGGCGTATAAAAACCATTTTTCCGAATATTTATCTTTGTCAAGATTTTACACGTAACAAGATAATACAATATTCTTTAAACTATATTTATATATCTTTATAACATAGTATTCATTATATATAAATAAGTCAAAAAATACGCGACGTTTATTATTATTTATTTTTGTATGCTTAAGAGTATAAAATTGTGTATTCGTAAATATAACTCAATGTTATTACGCATTATAAGGGAGGTATGTATTTTTTTTTAATTTCCCTAATCGTGAAAACGGGACCTCAAATCTATTCTTCTACGATGTTAATTTACATATAGCGTGTGCATACACGATTTAAAAAATCGATTGACCTACGTCATTTTCGTATTCTTTCCTATTAATTTTCGTGTCCAAATTTATAGGACTTGGAGTCTACATACGTGAATAAAAAATAAAAAATATAAAATAAAATTTGGTGTTCATACCATGTTGTAACTGAACATGAATGAGCAAGCCGGAGATATATAAAAATACATAGTATATTTAATGTCACTTTATTGTCATCCAATATTTATTAAAGTTCGCTATTATACTTAAATGTATCATAACGAGCGAATGTCGATGGTTGGGTACAGTACACACTACAACTTAGATCCAGAACGTCATTGTCCGTCGCACCGTTAGTGAAGAGATGCGTCAAAAATTAATAACAGAATTGTATTTTATCATATTGTGATTGTCATGTATAATTCATAATAGGCGTTATTGATTGTAATTTATGACCATAATTCGTCCAGCGGATTTGATGCTTTATCAATTTATCTCACGTTACCACGACACTAGATTATAAACAATATTCACCCATGGACGACTTTCGATAAATGGAAATATTTTCTTAATTTCTATAACCTAATGCTGCATCGATATACGAGCTTGTTTACCCGGGGAACGTAGACTTTATCTGATTCGGTTCAGACTATATATAATAAATGATTTATTTTCAGTGCATTTTAATTTTCCAGATCTATTTCATACTACTAATTTATACCTATTTTTTTTCTAATGTATATATCTGAAGTCCGATCCCCCATAAAATATTTAGTCTGCCAGGGTACTTCTTATTTCAAGGCGGGACAGATTTGCGGGATTAATCGAATGCCAAGCCAAACATTCACCGAATTGCCAGTAGTGGAGATGAGAACTCGTAAATCGCCAAATGACAATCGTCAGTACTCGCCTTGCTCGGTTAATTATCGGAAATTTTTTCCGCTTCAAAATGTACGCATACCTATCGAATTCATAGCTCCACATATTCGAAAATCTACTCTGCACCTGCCCAACAATTGTATATTTTTATTTTTATAATTATTCCTTACTAGTTTTCAATAATAAGCTATGCGTATTTTATTTTGTATTGTTATGAATGGATTTGTTGAACGAAACGGTCTTAGAATTTCTTGAACCGTACGAAAGTGAACCAATAATTTGAAACATCCGAAACATAAAAATCGGAATGAAGTGTACGATGCATGGAAACGAATATAAAACAAGATGGAGCAACGGCAGCCTGTGATCGATTTAAAAAAAAGGTTCTTTAATGGCATCATTCACAGTTTGTTTAATGAAATCGAGGACAGCATCCAAAGCGGGGCAAATGCCGATGATGTTTACAAACCCAACTGGCATGCATTTGAAAGAATGGCTGTATTCCTCCATGATGCTTGATTAAAGACTCGCATTGCACTTAGCACACTCTTATTCACTATTGCCGTAAATACTGGGTGTTCAGGCAAAGCTCACATATGCGTATATGCATGCACACTATTTGGGGAATAACACGTCGAGCATCATGTCACTCGGCGAATCCCCCATATCTGGTCTCACCTTTAAGAGGCAGTTTTACATGCGCGGTGCGCTTCGAAATTTTCATCAGTAGTCCAGTGAGCATTAAACAATCGATCAGGTTAAAATTTTACCGACATATTCCGCGTGTGTTTGCTGGCGTAATTTTCTCAGGAGACTCGTACGGTAACAGGTGAAGGCGGAAACATATGCAGGAAAGCATTGTCGTTATATATTTATATATGTTTAGATCGCAAAGTCTGGACTTTTCCATCACTAACTGTCACCCGGTCTGACTACCGCACGGGCCTCGTGTATATATGTGGGATCGGGTTCCGATGACGGTAACTACTTCTCTGGCTCAACGCAAA